>JAJPUD010000508.1:335404-463183 GCA_023553655.1 Myrmecobius fasciatus
TTTTTTAGCTTATATTCAAATTCCATACATTTTATAGTTCAACCAAACTACTTTCTTATTTTTCATTACACACAAAATATCCCACATATTGATTAGTCTTGATGACCTGTCTTTTGTCTTTCTATTTTTTAGTCTTTGCTGGATGTGGCCCATTCAAGGAATGGGCCTTTGGGTGGAGTTTGGGGGAGGAATATATTTAAAAATGAAGATGGCATAAAAACAGAAGATATCCATAAAAATATTACTTGGAAATTTTCTCTAAGCTATGACTATTATTAGATTTAAAAAAAATAAGTCCTAGAGTCTTTATATTAGAAAAAGAAACCAAACATCAGAAGTAATCATTCTTTTTATAGACTTATACATTATTAATAAAAATTGATTTTGGTCCTTTAACTTGCTCCAGGAATTAGAATAGTGTAAGCCAAAAATGCTGAATTCATAGGGGTCTTCAAGGCCAGCCAGTTCAACATTTCTCATTCTTTCTACAGCATCCCAAGAGGTAGTCATTCTGCCTCTATTTAGTAACAAGGAACTCATCTCTTAAGACAATCTTCTAATTTTTAAGAGATTCTTCTTTATATTGAGAATAAATTTACCTTCCTGTAACTTCTACTAATTGACTATACCCTACAGAATTACATGGAATTAATTCAATTCTTCTTCCACCTGGTAGTACTTCAAATATTTGAAATGACTGATTATATTTCCTTAAGTTTTATTTCTTCCAAACTAAATAAGCTTTTAAATGCCTTTATGCTCTAGCATTTTCTTTCTTTCCCATCTGCTATCTCTTTCTCTACTGTAGTAAGACTTACACAAGTCCATCATACTAAAAAACAAAAAAATCCTGAAACTTGGGGCATTCTCTAATGATTGTTCCATTTCCTTCTTGCCTTTATGTCAAATGAAAGGTTAACACTCATTGTTTCTATTTACTCAGTCCAACACCCTATACCAACTTGTCTATTTCTGTCAATGACATCCTCTTCTCCCAGCTCATCACACTCAAAAATTTAAAAGAAATATATTAATTATTAAAATGACTTTGAAAATATAAACTTTGATTTTAAGGATTCTTCACTTCAACTTTTTAATACCATAGATCTTTGGCAATCTGATGAAAATGTAAGGACTCCTTAGAATAATTTTTTTTAGAAATTATAATTGCTAATACTTGTTACTTGAATAAATTTTAATTTAAATTTTTAAAAATACATAATTGAAGGAAATGCTGTTTCAATTAGAGGATAGTGAACATAAAGAGGTGATTTTTTTCACCACTATATTCATAGTTACCCTGAAATCTATCCCTTCCCCCTCTCCAATGACTTTGATTCTTCTTGCTTGTTAGGAATAAGGATAAGGACTGATCCATAGTCTCACTAAAATAGAAAACTACAAAATGAAGACATTCTGCCTACCATGGAGGTCAGCACCTTCTCTGCACCTTAAAGCCTTAATAAGTGTTGAAACTCTGAAAGGGTAAGTGAAGACACATGCCAAGTCTGCATCACAGGCAGGACTTAAATTTATTATCCCTTTTCCTTTCCTTCCAGTTGTGGTTTTTCAATTTTAAAAACTGCCAGAATAGCTTAAATTTCATTGCTAAATTGTGCTATTGATGTAACTAGATTGAGCCTGACTTTCTAGCATATAAGGTTATATGGAATTCGATAGCAATAAATAAATCAGAAGTGAAGATGGCTTAATAGAATTTCCCGATCACTGCCATTCTATTTAGCTTCACAGTCAACAAAATTTGATAATCCCCGGAAAGAATATGCATTCATCTTAAAGGTTAGAATAAGAAAGAATTTAATGCAAAGTCCAAACTCACATATCCATTTCTTTCAAAATTGTTCTGAGACAGAGGAAAAACTCCAAAGAATTAACTATAGAAGCTATGAGCAAATTTAAACCTTCTGTTGCTTTCTGGGGATTCCTTTTAGTCCCTGAACAATTTAAAGTTTAGAAACTAAAATACTCAAAGAGAAAAACTTCATATATCTTGGGGATAATGTCCCAAAGAGCTAATTACAAAGAATTTCTGTTAATTGACACTGAATTCAAACAGTGAGGTTCCTTTATTACTTTCAGAGAGTTCATGCTGAATTTCTTATCCATTTATTAGTCAATCAACTAGCATTTATTAAGAACTTACCGTCTGCCTGGCACATTCCCATGTATTGGGATACAAAGAAAAAGCAAAAAACAGTTTCCGCCCTTCAGAAGCTTTCAATCTGAGCAGAATCAAGATTATGTGATGATCAACTGTGATAGATTTGGATTTTCTCAACAATTTGGTGTTTCAAGGCAGTTCCAATAGACTTGGGTTGGAAAATGCCATTCACTAGAGAGAGAACTATGGAGACTGAATGCTGATCAAAACCTAAAATTTTCACCGTTTTTTTGTTGTTTTTATTTTCTTTCTTATGTTTTTTCACTTTTATTATCTTTTTTCTACAAGATGGCAAATATGGAAATATGTTTAAAAGAATTGTACATATTTAACATATATCAGATTTCTTGCTGTCTTGGGGATGGTGGAAGTAAGGGAAGGAGGGAGAAAAATTTGGAATACAAAGTCTTACAAAAATGAATGTTGAAAATTATTTTTAGATGTATATGAAAAAATAAAATACTGCTGAAAATTTTTTTTTGCTGAGGCAATTGAGGTTAAGTGACTTTCCCAGGGTCACACAGCTAGGGGATGTTAAGTGTCTGAGATCACATTTGAACTCAGATCCTCCTGACTTCAGGGCTGGTGCTCTATCCACTGCACCACCTAGCTGCCCCTACTGCTGAAAATTTTTAAAAATTGTAAATAAATGTTAAAATTATTTGTGTGTATTTGCAAAAGATAAAAGATTTTTAAAAGCTTACATTCTAATATGGTGGCTTGTTGAAAAATGCAAATTAGTAATATGTAAAAATGAAACATGGAAAAATATATCGTCCATTCAAAGTGTCTTTGTGCATATTTAACAACTGGCTCTTCAAAAAAAAGTACACATAACACCCTCTTAAATTATTCTGCAATATTTACATTTTATCTTTTTAAAAGTCTAAAAATCAAAAAAAGAAATAATCAAGTTTAGATATCTAGCATTTGCCAATTTTTGAGGAGTAGATACTCACAGTGAAAATTTCACAGTAGCCTCTAAAACCTGTTCAAGTCTGTTCCAAAATAACCCTACATCCATCCCCTTGTTATTTTTAAGTTCTTTCTTAAATGTTTATTTGTACATACCCCTTTCAGAGTTTTGATCATGGAATAGAAAATATCACTTAACAAATCCAACATTAAATGAATAGCTTTTGAACATTAATTTAGGTATAACTTAGTTATAAGCAAATTATCCTAAATATATAGGCTACTTGAAGTACACTGTGCATATCATCCATATTAAAGTTGCATATAGGGAAATTTATTGCCTCCACCAATGGGCACAATCTAGAGAGATGCATAAACTTTCTTATCCATAACCCCTGAAATATCTTATGTCATCCTGCTCCTTGGCTAGATAGTCTTAGCATTTCTGTCATATCCCATTCAGTGATACTCCTGCAACCCTCATGTACACACCCCTTGTAGGTGCGTCACTCTTAACCATCAGTCCCAAATATGGCCCCCAAAATAGCCCAGGATAAATGGTACTGTTTCTATTCTCTAATAAGTCAGATTTTGTAATTGCTTCTGTTATTTGCAGCCTACACAGATGAACTCAACAGTGATTGGCAACAGCTTGGCTATGAGGGATGAGAGACAGTGAGGAATCCAGAATAACTCCTTGGTTGTAAGTCTGAAGGACTGGAAGGTTATTCTTGCCTTCTATAGTAATAGAAAAGTTGGGAGTGGGGAAGGTTTAAGAGGAAAGATAATTATTTCTGCTTTAAATATAGTGAGTTTTAGATGTCTACTAGATATCTGGTTTGAGAGGTCAAAAATGCAACTATAAATGTAAGACTAGCGGTCAGATGAGTTTGGGTAGGATAGGTAGATTTGGCAATCATTAATATGGAGATAGCAATTAAATCCATGGGAGTTGATGAGATCACTCAGTAAAATATTATACAGGGAAAAAGAAGCCTGAGGCAATAACAAAGAAACTGGTTTGAAGAAGGAACTCAAAATAGGTAATTTAGAAGCTCTATTTTCACAAGGACCAAAGAGACTAAAGAAGAAATAGATTAAATGGAAAGGCCATGCATCCAACAATAAAGTCCAGAATAAACAGAAAGGGAAGAGAATGAGGGAAATCCTTTTTAGAAAAGATACAGAAAATGAAATTTAAAAATTAGCAAATGAAACAAATTGAAGGGGAGGCTTTTACTTGATTTTTTAATAAAGATAAAAAGAGGGAAGAAATAGAAAACTAGATAAAAAGAATAAGGGAAAAGGAATTAACCACTAAATAAAAACTCCAAACCTAGGGAAAGGTATAACAAGTAGGTGAGGTGCCTGAAGGTAAGAGGAAGAGAGCTGGTGGAAATAGGGTGTCTTAAAATAAATTAAGATAGAATAATAGGAGACAAAATATTCTATTTATGGAAAAAGAGAGGGAAATCCTAATTTGAAAAAATACATTATAATTGAATGAAAAAAATATAATAAACTTAACTCATAACTTTAAAGGTGAATGTATCAAACAATACAATAAAACAAAAAAGTGATAGATTTGTTAGAAAAATAGAATCCCACAATCTGTTGTTCACAAGAAACACACTTAAAAATCAAAGACATATTGAGAATCAAAATGAAGAAATGGAACAAAATTTACTAAGCATCAGGTGAATTTGAAACTAGGATTGCAATTATGCTATCAGACAAAGTAAAAAGCAAACATTAAAAAAACTATATTATACTGAAAGGAATCATAAATATCAATATTTTTCAGTATTCAACTTACATGTTACAAATGTCTTAGGGTCTAAGTCTATCATAAAGAAAAATTAACTGAATTACAAGATACTAATACAATGTAGTAGGAGATTTTCCAGTTTGGGATAAATCTAACATAATGAGAAAACAGAAAGGAGAATACAGATTTCTGTAGAAATTAGAGCTAAAAACATTATAGCATAAAAGCTAATGGCATCTTGTAAGTTGGACAGCTAAAGAATATGCATATTTCTCAGTAAATTTTTAAAAAACTAACCATGTTTCAGGGTACAGACATATTGCAAAGGAAAAATAATAAGCCTATCACTTATAGACCATAATACAATAAAAAATTGTAATCATTTCAGGAAGAATAAATAAAAATATAGACACAAATAGAGATTTAATAATTAAATCTAAATAACAATGAAGTAGGGAACAAATCATAGAAACAATAAATAATTGCATGAAAGAAAATAATGATGAAATAGTATACCAAAATTTCAAGGATGTAGTTAAAGCTCAAGTAAGGTCCTCAAGAGGAAAACTATGTCCTGAAAACATAAACTAATAATATAAAAAAGAAGAGGAAGAAGGAACAAAATATTCATTCTTAAAATTAAACCCCCCCAAAAAAATAAACAGATCTAATATTAGCATAAAAGTATTACAAATTAGAGAAGAAACTGATAAACTGAAAAGAAAAGAAAAAACCCTACATAAATGGCAAAACTAAAAGCAGTTTCTTTGGAAAAACTAATAAGATTGATAAACTTTTAATTAACCTGATTAAAAAGAGGACAAAATTCAAATGAAAAATAACAAACATAGCAAGATTAAAACAAAGCAAAAAATTAATTTTCAGAACCTGCATATGCTATTAAAATTGAAAACATTAATGAATTAGAATACCTTGAAAAATACAAATTGTTCAAATTAACAGGTGATCAAGTAGAAATCTTGAATTATTCAGTCTCAGAAAAAGAAATAATATTAGCTATAATGGAATTACTAAAGGGAAAAAAATGACTTGATGGTTTCATGGGAAAATTCTATCAACCCTTTAAAGAACAATTATGACCAATACTATGAAAATTATTCCCAAAATTAAGAAAATTTTTTCTTAAAAATTGAGAAATAAATCATGCTTCCTTTATGAGTAAAATGTGGTTGTAATTCCTAAAGCAGGGAGAGATGAGACAGTAATGATATTTTAATCAAATTATCTTTAACTTTATAAAATTTCATGAAGTAATAATAGAACTTATTTGAGAAAATAAAAGATCTAGAATATCAAAGGAAAATAAAAAGAAATAGGGACAAAAGTAAAATAGCACTTCTAGACCTCAAACTATATTTTAAAACATTAGTCATCAAAACTGTCTACTACTTACTTAAAAAACCCCAGGAAAATAAAGAGAACAAACTAAAAATGGGAGATTTAGAAACAATGGAACTCAATAATCCAAATTCAATAAATCAGAAAGCAAGATTACTTGGGGAAGAATTTTCTATTCGACAAAACCTGAAAAACAGCCTGGCAAAAATTAGGCTTACATTAACGCCTTTTACCCTATTCTAAAATATATTCTAAAAGGATGCATGACTTTAATATTAAAAATCATATCATATGCTGAATGAAATGAGCAGAACCAGGAGATCATTATACACGGCAACAACAATATTACATGATGATCAATTCTGATGGACATGGCTCTCCACAACAAAGAATTGTCTCAAGCCAGTTCCAATTGTTCACTGAAGAAGACCATATACATCCAGAGAGAGGGATATGAAATATGGACCACAACATAACATTTTCATGCTCTCTATTGAGGTTTGCTTGCATTGTGTTTCCTTTCTCTGATTTTCTTTTTTTTTTTCCTTCTAGATAGGATTTTTCTTGCACAACTCATCAAGTATTTCAACATTATTAACATGTAGTGGACTTCCTGCCATCTAGGGGAGGGGAGGGGACTGGGGGTAAAATTTGTAATGGAAAGCTTTGTAAAGATCAATGCTGGGGAACTACCCATACATATGTTATACAAATAAAAAGCTTTAATAAAAAAATAAAAAATAAAAATCATATCATAAAAAACAATTAGAAAAGGAAGAGATCATATATCTTTTATAGGTATGATAAGATTTGTATTCTTAGCCAAACAAGGGATAGAGGCAATTACAAGAGATAGACCAGATGGCTTTGATTATATGAAACTGAAAAGCTTCAGCACAAATAAAAGTAATAGGATAATAAGGGAAATAGTGGAATGGGGGGAGGGAATCTTTGTATCACATTTCTCTGAAATACCAACAGTTTGGTGTCTAAGATGCCTAAAGATAACTTAAAAAAATATGTAAATATAAAACAAAAAAACCCCAATTCTTCAATAGCTAAATGGTCAAAGGATATTAACAGTCTCAAAAGAATAATTAGACTTTCAAAAATTATATTGAAGATACATTCTCCTGCCTTTGATAAAAGAATTTAAAATTTTATTAAAGATATTCAAAATAACTAATAACAAATGAAAATCAAAACAAAAGACCATAATACAAATAAATAGACCATAATACAATAAAAATTGTAATCATTTCAGGAAGAATAAATAAAAATATAGACACAAATAGAGATTTAATAATTAAATCTAAATAATAATGAAGTAGGGAACAAATCATAGAAACAATAAATAATTGTATGAAAGAACCCCAAGGTTTCATCTCATATCCTGAAAATTGAACAAAATGACAAGAAATGTAAATAGTCAATGCTACAAGGGGTTGTGGGAAGTAAGGCACACTAGTTACATTGCTGGTAGAGTTGTGAATTGGTACAATCAATTTGGAAAGCAATTGGAATTATACAATTTAAGTGATTAAAATGTCCATATCCTTTGACCCCGAGATTCCATTACTAGGCTTTGAGGACTAAGTATCAACTCCCTTTTCATTAAAAGACCGATCTGCTCAGGACCTTCTCTGATTAAAATTTGGTGCTAGAGGAGCCTGGTCTCTAATGAGAAAGATTAAGCTCCATTTTCTCACACATTACACTACTAACTCTGGGTACTCCAGGGATGACTTATTTAATCCTCAGGATAGACTCATGTCTAATATCTCTCCAATGAGGAAAAAGAAAACTCTTCAATTTATAGTATGAATCAAATATGAATCAGCTAGTTAAATCTACACACGAAAGATATGCTAAACACAAATTACTTAAAAATATACTTGTCAGAAAAATTGTAAATAGTATCCAGTAACCTATAACTTCAGTTCTATCACATATCCCTGGAAGATTATTTAAACCCTATCTAAATACACAGCATTTTAGGGTACTGCTGAATTATCATTTTATACTTTGCTTTGGCTCTGCATTGTAACCCTCCTAGTAGATTTCTTCTGGAAAAATCAAAGCTAGATTTGGGCTCATCCTCTTTTTGGTGATCATCTGGGCAAAGAGTACTGGAATAATTGACAGCAACCCCTTTTCCTGTAAGTTAATTCAAACCAAAAGGTCCACAACCATAGAAGTTCTCAAACTCACGAGATAGCCTCTTAACCTCGATCCCATTGACCTGGCAATCAATATTCATTCACCTAAAATTAATGAAAAGCAAACAGAAATGAGTCAGCTCAAAACTCAAAACCAAGTTTATCTAGATAGCATGTGGAATTTTGATGCCATGTATTCATGGCTATATGGCATTTGGAATTGAGGATAGGGCAAGCTGTCCTTACTCAGCTCTAGGTAGCAATTCAAAATAGTTCCAACAAAATCTACAGCAGGGAAGGATGAAAGATAAAAGGTAAGGGGAGAATGGAAGGAAGGACAGAAAACATTTTCCTTCTAAAGGTCCACCAAGGCAAAGGATTCTGTCATCTCTAAAGTTCCAACCTTCTCTTGGTGTTGAGTCACATACATAGTGGGAAATATCAGTCTTCTTTATCCTCAAAGAGTACAAGTACATACCTAACATATACCCGAATCAGCATTGGTCATCTTACCTTTCCTTACCTTATTTCTCTTGGATGCCATTAGTTAAGTCATGAAGCCTTTCCTATAGCATGCCAAATAAAAATACCCATTGATTTTTAGCATCAACTGACTTACTTGATTCTTCTGGGAAGTTCTTTCAGTTCTAGTCATATACCTTGGCATTTGCTTTGGTAATCCTCTCCCCTCTTGGTTCACTTCCCCCATATTTTTCCCTCTACTTCTCTGAAACATCTTTTTGAAACATTTCGATATATAGTTAATGGAATTCTCTTTGGGTTTTCCCATTTTGTTAAAGTAACATGGGCAATCAAGAGTATTCCTAATCAATTTGGTGGATACTCCAATTTATATCATGTTATTGTATGATATATACTTTTGTTTGAAGGGAGCATCTCTGGAAGAGCTAAACAAGCCCACCAACCCCTGGTTGAGAGACAGCCAGGAGACTGAATGGGACCCCTTTCTTGGAGGCCACAGAAAACTTCTCTAGTTACCAATTAAGGTGGGGACTTCTTCAAAGATAACTGATATGTGAAAATCAGGAAAGGTAAATTTTTGTTGAAGGAACTTCCCTACTCTTTTGGCACATAGAAGCATGTCAAAGAGAAAATAGCCTTTCTTGGGGCAGCTAGGTGGTGCAGTGGATAGAGCACCAGCCCTGAAGTCAGGAGGACCTGAGTTCAAATCTGGTCTCAGACACTTAACATTCCCTAGCTGTGTGACCCTGGGCAAGTCACTTAACCTCAATTGCCTCAGTAAAAAGCAAAAAAAAAAAAAAAAAAAGAAAATAGCCTTTCTTTTTGTGGAACCTTCCCTTTTTATGAAACCTTTCTATCCTTGGACTTTCAGCAAAAAAAAATGAAAGGATTTCTCTTCCCCTGCTCCTCCAGTACTAATGGTGATAATAGCAAAAGCACATTGTAATGGGAGACATATACTTGCCTAGGTAAGACTGAGAATAGAACTTCTTGAACATCCGGTTTCTGACTGCTGCTTATGTTTCTGTTTTCTTTTCTGAGCATGGATTAACAACTAGCAATTCTGAGATTAAATTTCCACCCTTGGGGTTAACTCAAAGATAATCTTGATTATGAGAGTTCCAGAGTTTCTGATTTGGGCAAAAGTCATCCAGAGAAAGAATACTTCCTTAACAGTATACTTCTGAGAGAAGAAGATGGTCACCATTATCCTACAGCTGGAAGTATGATAAAGCCATGCAGTGAGGGATCCAAGAAATAATGGACCTTTCCAATCTTCTATGTTAATTGCTGTGAGTTGTTTAGATACTACGATAGATAGTACTGTTGTGTATAATGGGTGTCATATTTTTGGTATTCTCAATGGATGGTAGAGAGGCTAAAGGGAGGGAATGTGACTCAAAAATTTTAAATGAATGTTTATACATATATATATACACATATGTGTGTGTATGTACACATACACACACACACATATATATCTCAAAAATAGTGCATGTTAGGGTAGAAATATGTATACATATATTCGATTTGTCAAGTATTTTAACATAATTAACATGTAGTGGATTTCCTGCCATCTGGGGAGGGGTGGGGAGTAGGGGGGGAAAATTTGTAACAGAAAGCTTTGTAAGGGTCAATGTTGAAGAATTACCCATACATATGTTGTGCAAATAAAAAGCTTTAATAAAAAAAAATAGTGTATGTTGGAGGTGAATTAAAAATATCTGTTCATCAGGACTACAAAAGTATCTTCCAAGAGAGATACAACAAGTGTTATTAGATATTGGCCTTGGTCATATACATTTCCTATATGTATCTCTCTTCTTGTAACTGCTTTGTATATCCACTTCTTGATCATCCTGGATGTATTTGTGAGAGAGTTCATTCAAGGTTTGTGAGGGAGATTTTTTGTTATTATTGCTACTTTTTTCTTGCTATACCATTTCATTAGATTCCTTTGTTTTGGGCAAATTGTAGCTTCTGACTTAGACTGAGGAGCAATTAGTCTTAGAAGTTTGGACCTACCTAGTACATTCAAACTGAGCTATCATCCTCCGGAGTTTTTGACCCCTTGAGTATTAATTAAGGAGAGTGTCCCTAGGTGATGCCCTTATGAGGCTGAAGTTAAAATATAAATATTTAATAATGAGTTCTCCCACATTCAAGCCTCCTGGATCATATCTATTTGTAGCCTTGTGGCATTGATCTCAACTGTCTCCAGTTCTCTTTATTTCTGGATTGGAGCTGGTTTACTTACCCCACTTGTACCCATTCTGGCAGGTCAGGATGGTGTCTCCAGATACAAAGCTACAATTTACTCACTTAAAGTTTTAGGATTTGGGGATATTCTCCTGTTACTAGTCATTTTAGCTCATAAGCTCCCTTCAATGTGTTCTCCATTTATAAAATGCAGTCACAATGACACCATTAAATCTTAAACATAAAACATTTACTAGCTAAGAATGCAAAAGCAAGATCAAAACATTTCCTGAAAAGAATACAAAAGCAGAAAAAATGGAAATATAATAATTCACCCATAAACCACTTTCCTGCTAATCCATAGTCTGATCTAGACAATGGGAATATATTTATAGAAATCCAGAAGTGGGACACACAAATAAGGTATTCCATGCACCTTAGGCAAAAATAGAACTTTGAACTCCAGAGTTCATACTAGAGTTCTCTGTTAGACCACACTCTGCACCAGTTCCTATCCCAAGCCCTTCTCTCTTTTTGTTAAAAACCACTTCTTTGCTACTCTTAGGCTGCTACAATTGAGTAATTAGTTAATTAGTAAAACATCAACATTAAACTCTTTTGGTGAAATAGTGATCCTAAACCTAGGGTATTCAGCTTTCTAGGTCTATTCCCTTGTTTTAGGGCTGAAGTAGAGAGTTAAGCTCTTTCTATGACAAGCAATTAATTCCCTTATTAAGCCATAAATCTTCAAAGTTCTTGGATCTACTCTTTGGGAGCTCTGAAGAATTGGTTTTGTTTTGGGTTTGTTTGTTTGTTTGTTTGTTTTGATATTTCTCTTTCTCTCTCTTCCTCTCTGTCTTTCTCTGTCTCTTTTTCTGTCTCTGTCTCTCTGTCTCTCTCTCTCTGACTCTCTCTGTCCCTCTCTGTCTCTGTCTCTCTGTCTTTGTCTCTGTCTGTCTGTCTGTCTCTCTCTTTATCTCTCTCTCTCTCCCTTTCTCTTCTTCCCATCAATGCTATGGACAGGGCTAAAGGGCAATATAATGCAGCCTGCTCTCCTCTAGTGAGCTTCCAACAATTACAGAACCTGCTGGGCTTCAGTCAGCTCTCTCAGCTGACTCAGACCAACACAGTTGTTTTTATCTTCTTTTCTGTCTCTTTCAAGTAGCAGGGGGTAACATCTGCCATCAACTCCTTTCATTGGGAGACTGCTGTGTCTTTTTATCCTTCAGATGTCTGGATTTCTGACTGTTCATCTTTTCTGTGGCTTCTAAAGCCTCTTCATGATTATTAATCTATCTCTGACAACTTAAAAAAATTCCAAATCTACAATTCACTCATAAAACAGAAATGAGTAATATATAATTTCTTATAGCTCCTAAATAGTTCTTTAATTTATAATTATTCAGCAATAGCCTTCAAAACCTTGAAAATTGTTATATGTAAGGAAACAAATGGGCCCCAATGCCTTGCAGCCATCTTCATCTTTAGTTAATGCTCCTGACTTTTTTTTTATAATAGCTTTTTATTTTTCAAAATATATGCAAAGGTAGTTTTCAACATTCACTGTTGCAAAACTTTGTGTTCTATATTTTCCTCCCTCTCTTACCCTATCCTTCCCTTAGACAGCAAGTAATCCAATATAGGTTGAACATGTGCAATTCTTCTAAACATATTTTCACATTTATTATGTTTCACATGAAAAATCAGATCAAAAATGAAAAATAATGAGAAAAAAGACAAGCAAACAACAACAAAAAAGGTGAAAATACTATATTGTGATCCAAATTCAGTCACTATAGTCTTATTTCTGGATACAAATGGCTCTCTTCATCACAAGTCTATTGGAACTGATCTGTATTATCTTATTATTGAAAACAACCAAGTCCATCAGAGTTGATTATCACATAATCTTTTTGTTCTTGTGTACAATGTTCTCTTGGCTCTACACTTGGCACCAGTTCCTGTAAATCTTTCCAGGACTTTCTGAAATCGTTCTGCTGATCATTTCTTATAGAATAATAATATTCCATCACATTCATAAACCATAACTTATTCAGCTATTTCTCAACTGATAGGCATCCACTCAGTTTCCAGTTTCTTAATCCTCCTGATTATTGACCTGCTTTAATGATCTTTGTATTTTTATCAGTGGGGTAGTTTTCTCTCAAGTCATTAGAACCATCTCAAATTGTTTTTTTTTCACCAAATGTCCTTTTTCTTCCCATTTCAGAAATTCTGCTCATGTACACAAGGGATAATACCTTATAGGTATATTGTCGTTTGGGGGGAGTCTTGTTTTTGCTAATTCTGGGAAATTTTCCTTGATAATTTCTTGTAATATAGCATTCAGATTCTTGCCCTCCTGCCATAGTCATCCTTACCTCCTCCTCCAATGAGGAAGGTAGAATAAAGGAATTCTCTGATCAGCTTCATAAGCTTTGGTGTGGTATTTTATATCTTCTTGTGAAAGGTTTGGACATGTCATTTTAGTTGAGAACAAATTTGGAAATGAAATAATTTAGACAGAAGTTTATTAAGTCATCTAGCAGAGGAGAGAGTTGGAAAAAAAAAAACATGGCCCACTCTTTCTAAGTGTCTGTAAATTACATACTATATAGAATTCAAACAAAGGAACAAGAAAACAATAGCTGATTGACCAACAGAGAAGTTACCAGATAAGATATATTAGTGTCTGAGTTTTATAACAGGAGAAAACCTTTTACATTACTTATAATAATCTTTGGATCTGACTCAGTTTCTGGTCAGCATAACATTAACACATCTAGAGTCTAAGCAGCAGGTCTAATTTTCCAGCATAGGGCTAGGTTCAAACAATGCCCTAAAAGTTTTCCCACAACTCTTAGAAATTCCCAAGGTGCTTGAGACATAACAGGCACTGAATAAATGCTTGCTTTATTGGATATTGTTAATAAGGCCTATCCTCAATATGAATTTGTTAGTTCCCATTGTAATGGGATAATTTTTTTTTTAGAAGGAGCCATTTCTTTGCATTGGCCAGTAAAAGTGACCTTTCCTGACCCCTTTATTCATTTGCCTTTCTTTTGGAGAGAGATTGTAGATAAAGGAAGTCTTTGGGGTAGGCTAAGGCAGGAAAAGAGGAGACTATATTTGAGTTTCCCCTCTCCCTCTTCCTTAATCATTAATGACTGCCTTAGGGCACATAATGATGAATTCCATGTGCTCAAAACTATATGGCTGAAAGAGAACCTTGACCCCAGAAAACAACCAACCATCACCTTTTACTAGTTGGCACAATGATAGAGTCCTTGTCTTGAAGTCAGAAAGACCTAAGTTCAAACTGGGTTTCAGATACTTACTGACCCTGAGATCCTGGGCAGGTCACTTTGGCTACCTGAATCAATTTTCCCAACTGTAAAATGGAAATAATAAGTGCACCTATCTCCCTGGGTTATTGTGAGGATCAAATGATATAATCATAAAGCACTAGCTCAATGCCTGGCCAAGAGTAAACAGTCAAAAATGGTAATATACAGGGCAATGATGAAATATTAAGAGTGTCATGTAACCTGAAAGTATATTCTGGATACTATCAATCCAACCCTCAGGTTAGAAGCTTTTGATCAGTTTAGTTGCTTTATGAGTAACCCCTTAATTCTAGAATTTGCCTTCTATTAAAAAGAATCATGATCCTTAGAATAGAATACCTGAATGGTCCCTGATATGGATCATTGTCAAAGGGACTGAAGCCATAATATGGAAGAGCAAAGGATGTGGAATTGGCATTCTGCTAATAATAAGAATATGGATTATTTAGATGGGGTGGGCTTGAAAGGAGGGAGCAGTACATTTACTTATTTTTTTTTATTAAAAGCTTTTTATTTACAAAACATATGAGTGATTTTTCTACATTGACCTTTGCAAAAGCTTTTTTTTGTTCCAAGCTTTTCCCCTCCTTCCCCCCACCCCCACCCTAGATGACAGGTAATCTAATACATGCTAAATATGATAAATTATACAACAAATCCAATATATGTATATATATATATATATCTATACAGTTATCTTACTTACAAGAAACATCAGATCTAGAAAGAGAGAAGAAAAAAAAACCTAAGAAGGAAAACAAAATGCATGGAAATATTCACAGAAAGCGTTAAAATGCTGTGTTGTGGTTCACATTCAGTTCCCTCAGGCCTTTCTCTGGATGTATATGACTATCTTCATCACTGAACAATAGGAACTGGTTTGAATCACATCATTGTTGAAGAGAACCACATCCATCAGAATTGATCATCGTATAGTCTTGTTGCTGTGTATAATGTTCTCCTGGTACTGCTGATTTCACTCAGCATCAGTTTATGCAAGTCTCTCCAGGCTTCTCTGAAATCATCCTGATGGTCATTTCTTATGGAACAATAATATTCCATAACATTCATATACCATAATTTATTCAGCCATTCTCCAATTGATGGGCATCCTTTCAATTTCCAGTTTCTTGCCACTACAAAAAGGGCTGCCACAAACATTTTTGCACATGTGGGTCCCTTTCCCTCCTTTAAAATCTCTTTGGGATATAGGCCCAGTAGAAACACTGCTGGGTCAAAGTATGCAAAGTTTGATACCTTTTTGAGCATAGTTCCAGATTGTTCTCCAGAATGGTTGGATCTGTTCACATTTCCACCAACAATGTATTAGTGTCCCAGTTTTCCCACATCCCCTCCAACATTCATCCTTATCATTTCCTGTCATTTTAGATAATCTGACGGTGTGTAGTGGTATCTCAGAGTTGTCTTAATTTGCATTTCTCTGATCAATAGTGATTTGGAGCACCTTTTCATGTGACTAGAAATAGTTTTAATTTCTTCATCTGAAAATTGTTCATATCTTTTGACCATTTATCAATTGGAGAATGGCTTGAATTCTTATATATCTGAGTCAATTCTCTATATATTTTAGAAATGAGGCCTTTATCAGAACCTTTGAATGTAAAAATATTTTCCCAGTTTATTGCTACCCTTCTAATCTTGTCTGCATTCATTTTGTTTGTACAAAACCTTTTTAACTTAATATAGTCAAACTTATCTATTTTGTGATTAATGATGATCTCTAGTTCTTCTTTGGTCACAAATTCCTTCCCCCTCCACAGGTCTGACAGGTAAACCATCCTACATTGTTCTAATTTGTTTATAATATCATTCTTTATGCCTAGATCATGAATCCATTTTGACCTTATCTTGGTATATGGTGTTAGGTGTGGGTCAATGCCTAGTTTCTGCCATACTAGTTTCAAATTTTCCCAGCAGTTTTTGTCAAATAGTGAGTTTTTATCCCAAAAACTGGGGTCTTCGGGTTTATCAAACACTAGATTACTATTGACATTGAGTATTTTGTCCTGTGAACCTAACCTATTCCACTGATCCACTACTCTATTTCTTAGCCAGTACCAAATGGTTTTGATGAGCACTGCTTTATAATATAATTTTAGATCTGGTACAGCTAGGCCACCCTCATTTGCATTTTTTTCATTAATTCCCTTGAAATTCTTGACTTTTTGTTTTTCCAGATGAATTTTGTTGTTATTTTTTCTAGGTCAGTTAAATAATTTCTTGGGAGTTTGATTGGTATAGCACTAAATAAATAAATTAGTTTAGGTAGTATTGCCATCTTTATTATATTCGCTCGACCTATCCAAGAGCACTTGATGTTTTTCCAATTGTTTAGATCTGACTTTATTTGTGTGGAGAGTGTTTTGTAGTTTTGCTCATATAGATCCTGACTTTCCCTTGGCAGATATATTCCCAAATATTTTATACTATCGAAAATTATTTTAAATGGAATTTCTCTTTGTATCTCTTGCTGTTGCATTTTGTTGGTGACGTATAAAAATGCTGATGAGTTATGTGGATTTATTCTGTATCCTGCAACTTTGCTAAAGTTGTGGATTAATTCTAATAGTTTTTTAGTTGATTCTCTAGGTAGACCATCATATCATCTGCAAAGAGTGATAATTTGGTTGCCTCATGACCTACTCTAATTCCTTTAATCTCTTTTTCTTGTCATTGCCAAAGCTAGCATTTCTAATATAATATTGAATAGTAATGGTGATAGTGGGCAACCTTGTTTCACCCCTGATCTTACTGGGAATGGTTCCAGTTTATCACCATTACATATGATGCTAGCTGATGGTTTTAAATAGATGCTACTGACTATTTTAAGGAAAAGTCCATTAATTCCTGTGCTCTCTAGTGTTTTTAATAGGAATGGATGTTGGATTTTATCAAATGCTTTTTCTGCATTTATTGGGGGTTGTACATTTAACAATCACAAGGGTGTTTTCCTTCCAGGGAATCCTAGATTTGAGAGTAGCACGTAAGTCTTTATGAAGTAAAAAGTTTTGATTGGAATGTCAGGATACTGTTTTTCTAAGTTTATTTCCTTTCTGAGGGGTCATCAAAATATTTAGTATGCCAAGAGTCTAAAAGGACTACATGCTTCCTTGTGGAAAGAGATGAATTAGTGATATTTTAGTTTCACAAGGGATAACTTGGAAAGGAGAAGTGATTAATTTCCTGTCATTATTTCTTATATTCAGCAGCAAAAGCCTGTTTAAATAAATAATTTCCTGCTAGGAAGGAAAAAGGTAAACCCATGCACAAAACTTACACGTCCAAATGGAATATATTAAAGTATATTCTACAACAGAGGTTTCAAACACATAACTCTTAGGCTGCATGGGGCCCACAAAACTCCTGAGTGCAGACTTAGTTAGATTAAAATGTAATTGGGAATATTTGAGAAAATAAACAAAAACATAATTAAACAAAGATGTTACATTTTGAAAATCAGACAATATGTGGTTTGCAGATATTGCCATGTATGGTTTGGTTTCTTTCTCTTTTTTTCACTTTATTAAAGCTTTTTATTTGCAAAACATATGCATTGGTAATTTTTCAACATTGACCCTTGCAATGCTTTCTGTTACAAATTTCCCCCCCCAGCTCCCACCCCTCCCCTAGATGGCAGGAAGTCTACTACATGTTAATTATGTTAAAATACTTGACAAATTGAATATGTGTATACATATTTTTACTGTTATCTTGCTGTGCAAGAAAAATCAGATCTACAAGAAAAAAAAATCTGAGAAGGGAAACATAATGCAAGCAAACATCAATAGAGAGCATGAAAATGTTATGTTGTGGTGCACATTCATATCCCTCTCTCTGCATGTATATGGCTTTCTTCATCACTGAACAATTGGAATTGGTTTGAAACATTTCACTGTTGAAGAGAGCCACACATCCTTCAGAATTGATCATCATGCAGTCTTCTTGTTGCCATGTATAATGATCTCCTGATTCTGCTTATTTTGCTCAGCATCATGTCTCTCCAGACCTCTCCGAAATCATCCTGCTGGTCATTTCTTACAGAACAATAATATTCCCTGACATTCATATACCATAATTTATTCAGCCATTCTCCACCTGATGGGCATCCCTTCAGTTTCCAGTTTCTAGCCACTACAAAAAGGGCTGCCACAAACATTTTTGCACACGTGGGTCCCTTTCCTTCCTTTAAGATCTCTTTGAAATATAGGCCAAATAGAAACACTGCTGGGTCAAAGGGTAAGCACAGTTTGATAACTTTTTGAGCATAGTTCCAAATTGCTCTCCAGAATGGTCGGATCTGTTCACAGTTCTACCAACAATGTATCAGTGTTATGGTTTGGTTTCAATATGAGTTTGACACTATTGTTTTACAACAGCATGAAGCCCTGAAAAATCTGCAAATGAGGGATACTAAAAAATCTTCAAAAATCTGTGTCCTATCAACTTGTAGGAAACTATAGCACCAAAGATGGTTTCCCAGCTAGCACCAATGATAACTATTGGAAGGGATGTGAGCAAACCAGGACATTAATACATGGTTAGTGGAGTTGGGAAATAATCCAACCATTCTAGAGAGTAATTTAGAATTATGCCCATATGGCTATCAAACTGCATACTCTTTGATCCAGCAGTCTCATACTGGATCTGTATCTCAAAGAGATCATAAAAAGAGGCAAGGACTCACATGTGCAAAAATGTTTGTAGCAGCCTTTTCTATAGTGGCAAGGAACTAAAAATTGAATGGAGGCCCATTAGTTGGGGAATGGCTAAATAAATTATGGCATATGAATGTAATGAAATATTATTGTCCTATAAGAAATGCCAAGCAAGCTGATTTCAAAAAAACCTAGAAAGACTTACATGAACTGATGAAGTGAGCAGAAACAAGAGAACATTTTTTTGTTGTACACAGTACACAGTACTGTACACAGTAACAGTAAGATTATGTGATGATCAACTATGATGGATTTAGTTCTTTTCAGCAATAAGGTGATTAAAGGCAATTACAATAGTCTTGGGATGGAAAGTGCCACTGACATTCAAAGAGAGAACTATGGATATTGAATGTGGATCAAAGCATAGTATTTTCATCTTTTTGTTGTTTATTTGTGTAGTTTTTTCCTTTTGTTTTTCCCTTTTGATCTAATTTGTCTTGCACAACATGATGAATAAAGAAATATGTTTAGAAGAACTGCATGTCTTTAATATATTGTATTATTTGCAGTCTTGGGGGGGAGAGGGAGAAAAATTTGGAACATAAAATTTTCCAAAGGTAAATGTTAAAAACTATCTTTGCATGTATTTGTAAAAGTGAAATACGTAAATGAGGAAAATGGGATTCTAAAAAAATCCACCCAAAAACAAAAAACAAAACTATCTCAGAGTCCAGGAGCTCATCCCTTGCACAAATAACTATGAATTCTTTTTATTTTTAAACATTTCATTTTTTAAAATATATATTGCTTTAAGAATCATGTTGGGAGAAAAATTCAAGGCAAGTTGATTTACATTCAATCTCCTTATTTCTTTTTTGGGATGCAGGTGGCATTTTCTATACAAAGTCTATTGGGATTGTTTTGGATCACTGAACCATGAAGAAGAACCAAGTCTTTCACAGTTGATCATCACACATTCTTACTGTTATTATTTGTAATGTACTCTTGATTCTTCTTGTTTTGCTCAGCATCAGTTTGTGAAAATCTTTTCAGGCTTTTCTAAAATCAGTTTGTTCATTTTTTATGAAGCAATAATATTGCATTATCTTCATATATCATAATTATTCAGCCATTCCTTAATTGATGGGCATCTACTCATTTTTCCAATTCTTTGCTACTACAAAAAGAGTTGCTATAAACATTTTTGTACATGTAAGTCCTTTTTCCTTCTTTATGATTTCTTTGGGATATAGATCCAGTAGTGTCACTGCTGGCTCAAAGTTTTATAGCTTTTTGAGTATAGTTCCAGATGATTCTCCAGAATAGTTGGATCATTTCACAACTCCACTAACAATGCACCATTTTTCCCTTATTCCCTCCAACATTTATCATTTTTTCCTGACATCTTAGCCAATCTGAGAGGTGTGAGGTGGTACCTCAGAGTTTTAATTTGTATTTCTTTAATCAATAGTGATTTAGAGTATTTTTTAAATATGACGATAGATGATAGCCATGAATTCTTAACAGGTGTCATGGCTAAATGAAAAACAAAGATTGTTGATAGCTTGAATTTCTGATTTACCTTTTAATTTCAGCACTTCAAAGGTGCTATAGATGCAGTAACTACATAAACATTCACTCAGATCTTTTTGTTTAATGATTCATATGTTGGGGTTTCTTGTAACTCTGAAATGGGTCATTATGCAATTACAAATGGGAATATATTTGTATGTACATTTATATTTGTAATCTGGTTCAAAGGGCCAGCTGTATGGAGCTCTATTCATTGGTGGAAATCAATTCCCCGTGCCCCATCGAGGGGTGGATTGCACTGAGAGAAGAAGAATAAACATCTCTTCAGTTTCTTTCTGTGCTTTCAGTTGAGAGGAAAAAAAAGAGAAGGGGGATAATAGATAAGCAGATAGAGACAGATTCAAAAGATGGGTAATACCAATTGGGAAGAAGCTGACATGTAGAACTTTGATCATTTCCCTATTACTTCAGGTAAGATTATCTGGTTGACCTATCATCTCCCTCTCAATGGGACAGCTCCTCCAATCTGTCTTGTCTGGTATATATGTTTCTTATGTATACTTTCTTTGATTTCTATTTAGCTATTAATTGGATAAATGGGTTTCTTTGCTATTTGCTAACTGGTATTTGGTAGCAAAGAAGTGAAGACTTAGATATAAAGCTCGAGGCCCTCTAATTCTGTTTAAAAATAGAGATGAGGGGGCAACTAGGTCGCACATTGGATAGAGCACTGGCCGACCTGAGTTCAAATGTGATCTCAGACACTTAACACTTTTCCTAGCTGTTCGACCCTGGGCAAGTTACTTAACCCCAATTTCCTCAGCAAAAAACAAACAAACAAACAAACAGAGATGAGTTGTTTAGTTTAATCCAGAAAACTTTGCTCCTTAGACTAATAATAATGAAAGGAGCAGATAGATATAATTCTAGCTCAGCATTCCCTCTCGGTGAGGAGAGCAGAGCAGGCTTTGGCCACAACCTCCTGCTTTTCTTCCTGGCAGAAAAAAAAGACTTTGTTGGAGAATATGGAATAGAGGAGACATTAGGGTTTCTTGTTCATTTTGAGTCCTTAGTGTAACAATAGACTCAGATGAGAGGAGACTCAATAACTTGGATAAGTTTAGTCATTCAACCATCAACTAGCATCTATTAGGAGTTTACTATGTGCTGAGCACTAAGTGTGCTAAGTGCTGGGGTACAAAGAAAGGCAAAATACGGTTCTAGCTTGCAAGGAGCAAGCATGCAAAAATAAATAAATAAATGGAAAATGGAAAATGGAAATGGAAGAAACTAGCTTGGAAACTTGGTTCTCCTTCCAAGCTTTTTGATAGTTCCCTCCCTTGCCCTGATCCGCAAGCTCTGAAATGAGATGGATCTCTCGGTGGTGCAGAAATCCAGGGTATGCAGAGGCAGACTTGAGAAAGGAGAGAAGAGCGCGTGCCGGGACGGGTACCAGCTACAAAGAACAGACAAGCCTCTCCTTTGCCTCCTCCAATCCACCCTCGACTTCTGGGGGCATTCCAGCAACCTGGACTGTTAGGAATCTCCGCGAGGCTGCAGGGCGGGGCTTGAGCCCCGCAGCCAATCAAAGGGAGGGAAGGGGTGGACCCTCTTCTTGAAGGTTGCTGCTACAGCGGCCAGTCTGGGTCGGGGGAGAAGCAGCTCTGTAGGATACCCGGCCCAGCCTGGCCCGGCCCGGCCCAGCTCATCCCGCATTATGGAGGAAGAGGCGGCGGTCCTGGCCCCGCGCTACACTATAGTCTTCCTCCTGGCGGCGGCAGCTGTGGCGGAGGCCGCTGTGGGACTGGTCCCTGGCACTTCTGGTGAGTCGAAGGGGCTTTCGGGCCAGACCTCTTCCGTAAGACTTTACCAACATGGCGGAGGGGGCCCCGGTCAGGACCCTCTGGGCAATGGCAAATGGTCCCCTGGATCCTCGGTCGCACATGGACAGCTCCGACCCAGGCCCAGGAAGGTCTAGCCTGAGGGAAGCAGCAAGGGAGAGAGGGTGGGGCCATCCTGACCTCTTGGGATGCTGGCCTAGGCCTCCCGTGGTACTGGAAGCGGGGCTGCGGCGGGCCGATGGTTTGCTCCCGTCTCTTCTCTAGTCTCTTGGAACGCGAACCTCCATCTCCTACCTCCGAGCTTTTTTCCTGGTCGTCCCCCACACCTCCTCAACCCCTACCCCTGGTTCCAGGAATTCTCTCCCTTCTCTCAACTACATCTCCGTCTCTCCTGTCTTTCTCTCAGTCCGAGTTAAAACTTTATTTTTTGCAAGAAGCTTTCCCTCATTTTTGCCCACATAATCCTACTGCTTTCTTTCTGAGGTGATCTACGGTTTATCCTGTATACAGAGTCCCAAAAGTCTTCGTGCAGCCTTCAGCCTTCAGCTTTCTTAGAACTTTTGGAAAATTCTATATATACTGTTTTTACATGGCTATTTTCATGTTGTCTTCCCCATTAGAGCAGTTTGAGAGCAGGGACTTTATTTTGCCTTTCTTTGCATCCCCAGTGTTTAACACAGTACCTGGGTCATGGTACTTAATGTTAGTAGCTGTACTGTCTTAAGGAGATTCTTAATCTTAAATCAACGAACTGGGATGGAGAGAAAAGCATAATCTTTATTTTCCCCAAAGTCCTGCTGAAATTAATTTAAATTTCAGTGATTTAAAAACATGATTCTGAGAAGGGAGTGGTTCATAGGATTCGCTACACTCCTAAGGGGATTCCCCCACACCAAAAAAAAAAAAAAAAAAAAAAAAAAAAAAAAAAAAAAAAAAAAAAAACCTCTACGTTTGAATATTTGTTTATCCCCATTCTGGCCAGGGACTAGAAGGATTTGCTATTTGTATTAATAAAAGAATGGCTTTTTTCCCCCTCGATCTGAAGCAACCTTTTCTCATCCCCTAATAAAAAAGAAAGAAATTTTACTGCTTATTGGCTCTGTTCTTAGAATCCAGCAGTCCTAATACTGACTGACTTTGAACTGAAGGAGAATTCTAGCATGTTTTTTTTTTGGGGGGGGTAAGTACTGTGGTCTACTTTCTGACAAGAATGAGTTCTGGTTTCACCTAGGGTATTTGCTATAAATTTAGAGTTATTTTGGAATAGAGAAATTCTGTAATAGAGGAGCACAGAGAGTAGAAATGTGGGAAAAGGTTTAGTATTACACAATTTTGAGATTAAGTTTAGAGAAGTGAATTGTGATCATAGGACACTTGCAAGATCCTGTAGCATCAGAAGGAATCAGTGCCATACTTAAATAAGGCAGGAAAGTATAGGAAAACAATACAAAAATGTTTTTTAAAGATGCTTGAAACAAAAAAGTTTTTGAGTTATTAGTTACCCTGAAAATTATATTAATCTGGGCAGTCTGTTTTTTGAGCATTCTAGTCAATTATAATTAAAGTAGTAGAAAATAGTAGTTCTTTGTACAATGAAGTCTTTCATGTTAGAAATCATAACTAGTAAAGTCTAAGGAATTGTTTAGATTACACAATTAAAGTGTCTTTTAGAAGTTGCCAGAAGCATATGTATACATATATTCGATTTGCCAATATTTTAACATAATTAACATGTAGTGGATATCCTGCCATCTAGGGGAGGGGTGGGGAGATGGGGGGAAAATTTGTAACGGAAAGCTATGTAAGGGTTATTGTTGAAGAATTACCCACACATATGTTATGCAAATAAAATAAAAATTTAAAATAAAAAAAAAAAAAGAAGTTGCCAGAAGCTTGGCAAAAGTTCTGTGTATTGTAGTTATAGCCAGATTATATAACCTCTAAGGCAGATCATAGTTCTTGGGAGCATTGTCTAATAAAGATCATAGCTCTTGAGAGGATTGTCTAACAAAGCTCATAGCTCTTGAGAGCATTGTCTAATAAAACTCATAGCTCTTGAGAGTATCATCTAATAATTTTCAACTTGAAAATTTACTTCAGGCAAAACCCTAATTAATTATCAGAAAAGAGAAAATGTCTCATGACTTTTTTCTATTTACCACTTTAGAAAAGTTTTTATTGGTACAATTTTATTTTTGACACAGCAGACATTTCCCAACAGAAATCCCAGATAAATCCCCCCCCCCTGCAAAAGTACATTCCTTGAAAACAGTTTATAGAATGTTAAAAGAAAGGAGGGCTATTTTTTGAACTTTGATAGTATGGTTCTAACATTGATCAGAGCTTTGTTGTTCATAAATCTTTATTTAATAAACATTGTAGTTGTATTTTGTTATTTTTGGCTGTGCTTTCTTTACAGTTTGTAATGTCATTTAAGTATTTCCAGTTTGTTTGAATTGTTCAAATTCAGTATTCCTTACAATGTAGCTTTATTCCTTGATAGTCATGTATTACAGTTCAGCCATTCAGCAGTCCTTGAGCACATATTTTGTTTCTGAATTTTTAATATCACAGATAATGCTTTTTTGCATAGTTTTGTAAATGTTTTCTGACAATTTTCTTCATATAACAACAGTCGAACTCCTTGGGCCAAAGGGTATGAAAAAATTAAAAGTTTTCCTAATATAACTCCAAATTGCTTTCTAAAATACTTATGTGATTTTAATCAGAACCTAGATGCTCCAAATATACAGAAAATAGATCTTTAAGAAAAGTGGAGTATTTAGAATTATAACCATGGTGTGGGATAGATACCAGTATCTGAGTAGGTGAGTAGAAGAGGTTGGAAGACTTTTTACTTGAAATAATTTTATCACATTAGGGAAATAGAATTACCCTTTAAAAAGTATTACAGATAAATTATCCTCTCTAGAAGATCCTAAATAAAACCAAGTGATGTCACTAATCAATTATTTATTGAATATTTACCATCTGTATGCCTAAAATTCTGGTATGCTTTTAGTGGGGAAGGGAAAAAGCTGGGGTTTGGAATAAAGCAATACAAAATAAGTATTAGATTTGATCCTTTCATTCAAAACTCCAATATAGCCAAAGGAAGTAAAACTAACATGAAAAATACATTGGATAGTTACAACAAAATAATGGGATAATGTGCATTGGTAGTTCAGAAACTATTGGAGAAATAAAAATGAAGTAGTATTTATATGAGAAAGTTTTCTGTGAGAAGCAGAGTTTGCTTGAAAGATGAACAGGGTTTAAATAATGGGAGCATGAACAAAGTTCATTCCAAACTGTCTTCATGACAATTTCATCTTCTCTAGGGTGAAAGGATGAGAATTCAAATCTTGCCTGACTGATCTTGGATAGAGAAACATGCCTGGTCTTCAGTTTCCTTATTTATAAAATGAGGAGTCAAAGTAGATGATCTTCTAGATTCCTTTCAGCTCTAGATATGTGCTCTTAAAGACCTTTCTATATGTAGGTTAATATACATCCAGCCCTTATCCTGAACCTTAGACCTACATCAATAACTGACTGTTAATCATCTCCGTTGGCACCTCAGACTTAACATGTCCAAAGCAGAATTCATTATTAAACTTGACTTTTCCTCAGGCTTAGTTATTTTAATTGAGAGGAATATTATCTTTATAGGTACTCAAATTTGAGATTTTAGAATCACTTTCAACTTTCCCCCCTCAATTTTCTCCTCATCCCACCTCCATATAGTCAGTAAATATTGTTGTTCTACCTCCACAATGTCTCATACTCTTGTCTGCTTTTTTCTATTTGCTCATTCACTACAGTTCAGGCCTTCATTAATTTTTACCTGAATTGACAGGACCTTTCATTTCAATAGAATTAAAACCTCCCAAAGAATGAATGAATGAAACATTTATTAAGGACTCATTATCACTGTGCCTTTATAAGGGTATCTCTCTATCCTCCTGATCCATCTGACTCTTCACCTGTTGTTGCTCTAAGAAGCTTTAGCATGTACACTGGCCACAGCTCAGTAAACCATTTCAGCAGATGGGCTAAAGAAGATTGAGGGTAACCAAGAGGTCTCAAGCCCCAAGCATGTAAAAATTCCTTGTGGAATGGGCAGATGAGAACATTTTGCTCCAACAGCCATGAAGGCAAGTATTGTGGAGCACTTTGATTTTAGATAAGACACCAAGGTCATTCCTGCATCTTGGATAGTCATCACCACTCATCTTGACTCTATTCTGCCATTGTGGCAGCTCTGGAAGAAATATCCAATTTACATATGAATCAAAAGACATCAACCACCACCACCTTCATTTATATTCCTTTTAGGCCTAATTTCCTTAGGTAAAATAGTTGTAAGGTGCAAGTAGCTGTTTTTCTTTATAATGAGAATCTATCTATGAAATGAGAAATTTGGACCAGATGTCCTTTGAAGTCCCTTCCAATCTTAGAGATATGGTTGTTAAGGTTTACTTCCTCCAGAAGTATTTCGTCTTGGTCACTGGACAAGGATTTTATATTGAATACCAAAATTGTTTATAGATGGTCTAAAAACTAATTCACTGTATTGCTCTATCCCTTTTCTGTGGCTCCGACCTTGTTACAGTAGAAGCAGAAGGGGATGACAACATATGGAAAAATATTTTGTATGGTGTTTTTGTTTAGTTCATGAATTGTTGGAGCTAAATAATTTTATCCTGTGATGGTGAACTTAGTGGTAATGGACTTTTTCAAACTTACGTAGGCTTAGCCTTAATTAATTGACATAGACTGTTGCTGGAACTAAATATTTGTTCCTTTCATTTTCCTTTTTTTGTTCATCATAATTTTTAAAACCGTTTTTTCAAAATAGAATAGAGAGTATTCATATATTCTTCATTTTGTCCTGTGAGTCCTTCATCTCTTTCTCAGAAGATGTGAGAAACATGTTCATCATAAGTCCTGTGGAATTGTGGTTGGTTTCTGTGTTGGTAAGAGATATTAATTCTTTCACACTTGTTTATTTTTATAAAAATTATCATGACAAAAATTGTTCTCCTGGTTCTGCTGACTTTATTGTGCACATAAGTCTTCCTTGGTTTCTTCAAAACTATTCTTCATCATTTATTATAGAACACTAGTATCCTATCACTTTTATATTGCCATAACTTACTTAGCTATTACCCAATTGCTGGATACCTCTCAGATTCCTATTCTTTACCACCTCAAAAAGAGCAATAAATATTTTTGTACACTCTTGAGTTTAGATTACCTAGGACTAAATCCCTCACTTACTCTTCCCTCTTTTTTATTTTCCCTTCTCCCTTTTCTCTCCTGTTTTCCTACTGAATGAAATATATTTTAGAATATCTATTAAGTCTGTGTGTATTCTTCTTGCCATTGACAAGTTAAAAGTGAGGTTTGCATCTCAGCCACTTCCCCATCCTTTCCTCCCTCTTTAAATAAACTTCTATTTGCACACTTTTGATTATATTAAATAATTTTCCCTAACCTTCCTCTCTTTCCCTCCATCTCCCACCCTCAGTATATTTTTCTTTTCCTTCTGTTCTATTCTATTAAGACCATTAAGACATAATAGTTATTCTCAGGTCTTCTGTTTAATTAGATCCTGATGATAGAGTTCACAGAGATTTTAGATATGTATTCTCTCCCTATATTATTACAATGTAAATAATTTATCCTTATTTAGTCCTTTATGATTGCTTATTCATATTTTTTTTTTGTTAAAGCTTTTTATTTGTATAACATATGTATGGGTAGTTCCCCAACATTGATCTTTACAAAGCTTTCCATTACAAATTTTACCCCCAGTCCCCTCCCCTCCCCTAGATGGCAGGAAGTCCACTACATGCTAATAATGTTGAAATGCTTGAGAAGTTATGCAAGAAAAATCCTATCTACAAGAAAAAAAAAAGAATCAGAGAAAGGCAACACAATGCAAACAAATGTCAGTAGAGATCATGAAAATGTTATGTTGTAGTCCATATTTCATTTCCCTCTCTCTGGGTGTATATGGTTTTCTTCAGTGAACAACTGGAACTGGTTTGAGACAATTCTTCGTTGCAGAGAGCCATGTCCATCAGAATTGATCATCATGTAATACTGTTGTTGCTGTGTACGATGATCTCCTGGTTCTGCTCGCTTCACTCAGCATCAGTTCATGCAAGTCTCTCCAGGCCTCTCTGAAATCGTCCTGCTGGTCATTTCTTACAGAGCAATAATATTCCATAACATTCATATACCATAATTTATTCAGCCACTCTCCAATTGATGGGCATCCCTTCAGTCTCCAGTTTCTAGCCACCACAAAAAGGGCCGCCACAAACATTCTCGCACATGTGGGTCCCTTTCCCTCCTCTAAGATCTCTTTGGGATATAGGCCCAGTAGAAACACTGCTGGGTCAAAGGGTATGCACAGTTTGACAACTTTTTGGGCATAGTTCCAAGTTGCTCTCCAGAACGGCTGGATCCGTTCACAGTTCCACCAACAATGTATCAGTGTCCCAGTTTTCCCACATCCCCTCCAACATTCATCGTTATCTTTTCCTGTCATCTTAGCCAATCTGACAGGTGTGTAGTGGTACCTCAGAGTTGTCTTAATTTGCATTTCTCTGATCAATAGTGATTTGGAGCAACTTTTGATATGACTAGAGATGGTTTTAATTTCATCATCTGAAAATTGTCTGTTCATATCCCTTGACCACTTATCTATTGAAGAGTGGCTTGTGCTTATTCATATTTACCTTTTTCTATTTCTCTTGACTTCTGTGTTTGCACTTCTATTTCACTGAATTTTACTGAATTTTTCTTATTTGTAAACTATATATTTTATGTTATGGAATATAGTAGACCAAGTTTTCTATTTCTTAGAGTAGATACTAAATTTTATGGGATCCTGATTGTGTCTCCTTGGTACATGAACTCTTTCTGGGAGTTTACATTATTTTTTCTTTGACTTGGAAACTCTGAATTATTGGCTCTTTTATTGTCTATTTCTGGAAGTTTTCATTTGGGAGTTTGTTTCAGGAGCTGACCATTGTTTTATCTCTCATTGTTTTGTTTTATCTCTTTTTTGCCCTTTGTTAAAATATCTGAGCAATTTTCTTTTATGACTTTTTAAAACATGATGCCTGGGCTCTTTTGGAGATGATTTTCAGGCAGTCCAATGATTCTTAAATGATGTCTCCTCAATCTTTTTCCAGGACATTGATTTTATTTTGTTTTGGTTTTTGACTATAAATGAGATAATTTATATTTTCTTCTTTTTTCAGTCTTTTGACTTTGTTTTTAAATATCTCTTCTTGTTTTATGAAGTCATTGGCTTCCATTTGGTCCAGTTGACAATTTTCAGGGATTTGTTCCTTGGGCAAGGCTTTGTGTATCTTGTGGCAAGCTGTTAATTCTCTAATTCTGTCTTCTCTTGGCTCTTTTTTTTTCTACCCTTCCCACCATTCTAATGTTCTCATTTCATTTAACAAAACAAAACACATTTTTAAATCTTTTAAAAATTTTTTGTTTCATCTATTCCAGAAATTCTTGAGTATACAATCTGTGTTTTTCTTTGAGACTTTGTAATTTTGTAATTTTTGGAATTACTTTTTTTGGGGTTTGTCTTGAGTATCCTTATGACAGCTTTTTATGGTGGGATTTTTTTGTTTGCTCATTCTTCTAACCTATTACCTGACTTTGCACTTTATATTAAGACCAAGATTTACATACTTTTGGAGAGAATGTCTGGACTGCTCCTGCTATTTTCTTAGGATATTGAGTTTTGTATTTCAGGATCTCAGGGGACAGCTCATGTTGGAAACTTGAATGCTTTTTGTGGTCTGATCCAGGGCAAAGTCTGGTTGCTGCCCTCTTGGTCTGAGAAATAGGTTTGTGGTTTTAACCCAGTGGGAGCTTCAGGATACCACATTTTTCTCTGAATCTTCCTATCCTGGGCAGGAAAAAATGACTGTGATTTTTTTTCCCTTTGCATTTCTTAATCAGGCTTTGGTGTGTTTTCTGAACTTGGAGGAGTAGTGGGCAAAGCTCAGTGTTTTTTGCTACTCCATCATCTTGGTTATTGCTAGTGCCAGTTGAGATTATTTTATTTTAACTGGAACTTATATAATGGCTTGGTAGGTTTATTTTTCTTGAGGTGCTAAAAATGTTTTATAAATAATTCAACTTTGTTCACACCTTGAAATTCTAGATTTCCTGTGCAATAGAAAATGATAAGTACCTTGAAGTGGTAGGCAAAAAAAGTTAATGTTTCTAGAATGTGGGTAGATTTAGGACCAGCAGGATAGAAGTTTAAGGGCGATGAATTTTTGGCTCAATATAAAGAAAAAAATTGTAACAACTAGAGCAGGACAAAGGTATATGGTTTTGTTTTTTTTTACAGACAAACTAGTTTCCTATTGCTACAAGAGGATTCTTCTGGATTACCAATTCTTAGGATGTTTCATGTTAGGCTACTTGGCTTCTGAGACTCTTACCTCTGAAATTTTATGATTTTATAAATCATATTAAAAAGGTCTCAGTGTGTTAAGTTCTCAGGATGACTCAAAAATCCAGGTAGATATTAACAATTTCTCCTTTGGATGCAGTATTTAGTTGTTTCTTTTGTTATTTAGTCTCATATTTTTAGGGAAGAAGTATACTTTATATTTTAATGAGGAAAGTGAGATAGAAATACTAACATGCAGTTTGGAAAGGCATTTTAAAAACTATAAAAACATGTAAGTGGTAACAGTATATTAAAATTTCACTTCAGAGTCCTATTTTCCAAAAATTTGAACTTAATCTTCCTTGTTTGCTCTTTAAATATACGTTTTTCCTGTCGTTTAATTATCTGTCATGTTGTAATTTTACATTATTTTCATATGAAATTCACTTTAGGCTGGATTAATAAAAGGAGGTGATAGGCCTGTAGTACTTTAACCTCATCATAGCTTCTGTGTTGTATTCATTTTTGTTACTAATTTTTAAGAAATACATTGATGAGCTAGCAGAAGACCATGATGGTAAGAGAATTGATAACAATGCCAGTCTTTATGGATTCTTCTAGAACCAAGAAAAGTGTCATTTTAAAAAATGTTATTTTTAGTGTTCTAATTCAAAGTGGAATGTTTATTGTAGCTATATGTGAGAGTATTTAGTTACTTAATAGTTTGGAAGAGTGAGAATTCTATTTTTTTCTCCCTAGGTTCCTTATGTTGTTATCATGCAAAGGATAACTTAATGTGCCGTGATGTTTGTGAACAGGTAAGCTTGTGTAATGCTTGTAGAGACAGTTAATTATATAAGACTTTGAATCCTGACCTAGTGATGAACTGCATATCTGTTCTTTAAGAATCAGCTTCAAAAAAATAAAAAATAAAAATAAAAAAAAATAAAAAAAGAATCAGCTTCACCAAATATAAAGAGATAGAAATTTTTTCAGGGATGAGGTGGGAACTTAGAAATTAATGGCAAATATAACTTCAAAGAATCACTAAGACACAGTGAGATAACACTCATGGTTCAATATGGCTTGAGTGAATATGACTTAATCAAAAAAATAGGCTCTCAGAAACTAAAATGTGCTAAGGGAAGTCAGTCTAGAAGGAATGGGAATTACTTAAAAATGAAATTCTGAAGACTTAAGGAAACTCTTTCAATGAGAAGGGAACAAGGAATTGGTTTGAAACGACTGGTAGAGAGACAAGGGAAACTAATCAACTTAGATTTTAGGAAATATCCTGAAAATAGAAGCAAAGTCAGGGAATAGAAGATGAATATAAGAATATGGCATGAACCTGTCTGGACTAAGGCCAGCAAAAGAAACTGAGGACTACTAGAGTTTTATTTATTATCCTAAATTTTTTTCCAGGAATTAAGTCAAGCTTGACTTGCTTAATTCCTGGAAAAAAATAAAAAATCTGGAAAGAGAAGTGATGACTAAACTAACCAGTAGGGCTACATCAAGAACAGATCATGCCAAAATTAACATCGTTACCTTTTTTTCTTGACAATATTACTAAACTTTGTAGGTAAGGGGTAATTTGGGATAGTGTTTATGTGGATTTCAGCAACATTTTTGTTAAAGTGACTCAATATTCACTTAAATGAATTCTGAATAAATTGGATAACTGGACTCAAAGAGCAGTTGTTAATGGTTCAATTTTAGTAAAGCAAGAGTTTTCTAGTGAAGTACCTTAGATATCTGTGCTTGGTCCTATGCCATTTAATATTTTTTGGAATAACTTATTACATCTTCATTACATTTACAAATGACACAAATCTGAGAGGAGTAGATAACACATTGAATAACAGAGTAAGCATTCAAAAGGATCTTGATAGGACTAAATCATTGGTCTGCAATAAATAAGATGAAATTCAATAGAGTTAAAAGTTAATCATATTTAGATACACAACAATCAGCTTCAGAAATATGAGGCATGAGGATACAAAATAAATCCACATAAATCATCAGCATTTTTATACATCACTAATAAAATTCAACAGCAAGAGATAACAAAGAGAATTTCCATTTAAAATAAATGTCAGTAGTATAAAATATTTGGGAATCTTTCTGCCAAGGGAAAGTCAGGAACTATATGAGCAAAACTACAAAACACTTTCCACACAAATAAAGTCAGATGTAAACAATTGGAAAAATATCAAGTGCTCTTGGATAGGTCAAGCAAATATAATAAAGATGACAATATTACCTAAACTAATCTATTTATTTAGTGCTGTGCCAATCAAACTCCCAAGAAATTATTTTACTAACCTAGAAAAAATAACAACAAAATTCATCTGGAAGAACAAAAGGTCAAGAATTTCAAGGGAATTAATGAAAAAAAAAACTCAAATGAAGATGGCGTAGCTGTACCAGATTTAAAACTATATCACAAAGCAGCGGTCATCAAAACCATTTGGTACTGGCTAAGAAACAGAGTAGTTGATTAGTGGAATAGATTAGATTCACAAGACAAAATAGTCAATGACTATAGCAATCTAGTATTTGATAAACCCAAAGACCCCCCAGCTTTTGGGATAAGAACTCAAGTATTTGACAAAAACTGCTGGGAAAATTGGAAACTACTATGGCAGAAACTAGGCATTGACTATACCTAACACCTTTTACCAAGATAAGATCGAAACAGGTTTATGATCTAGAAATAAAGAATGATATTATAAACAAATTAGAAGAACATTTCACCTCTCAGATCTGTGGAGGAGGAAAAAATTTGTGAACAAATTTGTGAATTAGAAATCATTATCAATTGCAAAATAGATAATTTTGATAATATCAAGTTAAAAGGTTTTTTTACAAACAAAATGAATGCAGACAAGATCAGAAGGGAAGCAATAAACTGGTAAAAACATTTTTACATTCAAAGGTTCTGATAAAGGCTTCATTTCTAAAATATGTAGAGAATTAAATCAAATTTATAAGAATTCAAGCCATTCTCCAATTGATAAATGGTCAAAGGATATGAACAGACAATTTTCAGATGAAGAAATTGAAACTATTTCTAGTCATATGAAAAAGTGCTCCAAATCACTATTGATCAGAGAAATGCAAATTAAGACAACTCTGAGATACCACTACACACCTGTCACATTGGCTAAGATGACAGGAAAAGATAATGATGAATGTTGGAGGGGATGTGGGAAAACTGGGACACTGATACATTGTTGGTGGAACTGTGAACAGATCCAACCATTCTGGAGAACAATTTGGAACTATGCTCAAAAAGTTATCAAACTGTGTATACCCTTTGACCCAGCAGCATTTCTACTGGGCCTATATCCCAAAGAAATCATAAAGGAAGGAAAAGGCCCCACATGTGCAAGAATGTTTGTGGCAGCCCTTTTTGTAGTGGCAAGAAACTGGAAACTGAATGAATGCCCATCAATTGGAGAATGGTTGAATAAGTTATGGTATATGAATGTCATGAAATATTATTGTTCTATAAGAAATGACCAACAAGATGATTTCAGAGAGACCTACATGAACTGATGCTAAGTGAAATGAGCAGAAGCAGGAGATCATTATACATGGCAACAAGAAGACTATACAATGACCAATTCTGATGGACATGGCTCTCTTCAACAATGAGATAATTCAAACCAGTTCCTATTGTTCAGTGATGAAGAAAGTCATATACACCCAGAGAGAGGCCTGTGGGAACTGAGTGTGGACCATAACATAAGCATTTTCATGCTTTCTGTTGATGTTTGCTTGCATTTTTTTCCTTCTTAGGTTTTTTTTTCTTTCTCTTTCTAGATCCGATTTTTCTTGTGCTGCGAGATGATTATATAGATATTTATACATATATTGGATCTATCATATATTTCAACATATTTAACATGTATTAGACTACCTGCCACCTAGGGGAATGGGTGGGGGGAAAGAGGGAAAAATTTGGAACAAAGTTTTGCAAAGGCCAATGTAGGAAAAAAAAACTCATATGTTTTGTAAATAAAAAGCTTTAATAAAAATAAAGGAAAAAATAAAATGCCATTGACTCAGAAAAAAAGAACTATGAGGCATGGTTAGACAGCAGTTCTGAAAAAGATCTGGGAGTTTTGAGGTATCACAGAATGTTACTTAAAGGCTTTCCAATAAAATATACATGTATCAAAATTATAAAAAATTCCTAGAAATATTAAAACAACCAGTTTCTGCTTTTTAAATACATACTGTATGACTAGCAGTGTGAAGGGGAAAAGGTACAAAACTGAAATGGTCACTGCTCTTTAGGAATTTATATTCCTTTAGTAGAGAGAAGTCTAGGGAATATAGTAAAAAATTAGTAAATGTAGTATATATAGGGACAGATAGAAGGACTGAACCCGATTTAACTGGTACATGGAACTCCTGAATGAGGAAATTCCTAATACAGGTAGTTGTCTTTGAAATTTATAATTTTAGTTGCCTAGGATACTTATAAGTAATGTGACTTGGCCAGAATGGGTCTTGAACCCTGATTTCTTTCTTAATTCTCTGTTCACTAGACTTCCTTGAATACTAATGGTGTCAAACTCAAATGGAAACAGATCCTTGTGGGCTGCAAATTGATTTAGAAAACTATTAATTAACATTATCTATGTTGTATTGTATTTTCATATATTTTACTAAACATTTTTCAATTTCATTTTTATTTCTTTTTTTGAAGGCAGTCGGTGTTGACCTACTTGCCCAGCATCATACAACTAGTAATAAGTGTCTGAGGCTAGATTTGAATTTACATCCTCATGATTCCAGGGCTGGTATTTTATCTACTGAGCCATCTAGCTGCCTGTCCAATTACATTTTTCCTCAATAATAGCTTTTTTTTTCAAAATGCATGCAGAGATAGTTTTCAATATTTACCCCTGCAAAACCTTGTGCTTCCAATTTTTCTCCCTCCCCTCCATCCCTGTCCCCTAGAGAGAAGTGCAACATGTGCAGTTCTTCTAAACATATTTCCACATTTATCACACTACACAAGAAAAATCATATCGGGGGGGGGATAAAAGGGAAAAAAAGCAAGCGAACAACAAAAAAAGGTGAAAATACTATGTTGTGAGCCATATTCAGTCCCCATAGTCCTCTTTCTGGATGCAGATGGCTCTCTCCATCACGAGTCTATTGGAACTGGCCTAAATCATCTCCCAATTACATTTTAACCTGATTCTGGCCATTTGCGTTTATGGCAATCCAGGCTGCAAGTTTGTATAGTATATGAACATAGTAATTTGGGGGGAGGGTGAGAGTGAGAACACTACCAACTAGGGGAATCAGAAGGTTTTACTTGACTTCAGATTTAAGGAGCTGCAGGGGATTCAACGAGGCAGGAGTGAGGAGGGAGAGCATTGTAGCTAAAAAAGTATTGAAGCAGATGTTATATAGGGAACAAACATTAGACCAATTTGGCTAAATGAAGCATATGAAAGGAGAAGTATTTATGGAATTAGCTTGGATAGCTAAGCTGAGCAATATTTTATTTATAACTGACCCAGCATATTTTTCTAGCCCTATTACACATTATTTCCCTTTACAGTATAGTCAGAATTAGATTTCTTATTGTTTTTCATAGATAACACCAAGATTTCTTATTATTTTTCATAGATGGCACTCCATCTTTGGTCTCCATGTTTTTGTACTGACTGCCCCTTATATCTGTAGTACCCTCCCTCAGCTCTTTAAGATTATTTAGTTTCCAATCAGTTTTTGGTCTGTTTTTCCATGGCACTTTGTTTTATGTAATTTTTATTGCATTGTGATCCATAAAAAGATGCTTTTAATATTTCCCCCTTTCTACATTTGATTGTGAGGTTGTTATGCCCTAATATATGATAGTTTTTGTGTAGGTGCCATGTACCACTGAGAAAAAGGCATATTCCTTTTTATCCCCATTCAGTTTTCTTCATAGGGGTACAATATTTAACTTTTCTAAAATTGTATTCTCTTCCTTAACTTTTCTTATTTATTTTGTGGTTAGATTTATCTAATTCTGAGAGGGGGAAATTGGGATTCTTCACTAGTATAGTTTTGCTGTTTTTTTCTTCCTGCAATTCACTTAACTTCTCTGAGAATTTGTATACTATAACACTTGGTAAATATATGTTTAGTATTGAAAAATATTTCATTATCTATAATACCCTTTAGTAGTTTCCTAATCTTTTTAAAATTAGATCTATTTTTGCTTTTGCTTTATTTGAGATCAGAATTGCTACCCCTCTTTTTTTATAATTTCAGCTGAAGCACAGTATATTCTGTTCGAGCTTCAGAATTCAAAAGAGGCAAAAATGAGAAGGGAGAGTATTTCAGGCATTGTGGCAAAAAAAGTATTAAAGCATATCTCTTTGCTTCAAATGTGTTTCTTGTAACTAAACTAACATATTGTAGAATTCTGGCTTTTAATCCTTTCCACTATTTGTTCAGAGTAATGATTATTTTCCCATTTATATTTTTTCTCTCCTTTCATCCTTTTCCTCCTCACAAATGTTTTGCTTCTGACCCCAAACTCCCTAAATCTTCCCTCCCTTCTATCAGTCTCCTCTTTCTTACTCATTTCCTCTTCTTTCCTCTCTTCTATCATCCTTCCCTCTTCCTTTTTCTTTCCTTTTCCCCTTTCTACCTCCCTATCGGACAAGATAAATTCTATACACAACTAATTGTGTATGTTATTCCCTCTGTGAGCCAAATCCAATGAGATAATTCTGGAATTTAACAATATTCCTTGAAGTTTTCATTTGGGGGTCTCTTTCAGAAAGTGATTTGTATATTCTTTCAATGACTATTTTTCCCATTGGTTTGAGGATACCATGGCAGTTTTCCTTTATAATTTCTTGAAAGATCTTGTTGAGGGGTCTTTTTTGATCATGGCTTTTAGGTAGTCTAATAATTCTTAAATTATCTCTCCTGGATCTGTTTTCCAGGTCAATTGCTTTTCCAGTGACGTATTTTACATTTTCTTGTATTTTTTTCATCTTTCTGGTTTTGTTTTGATTCTTGATGTCTCATCAAGTTATTTGCTTCCATGTCCAATTCTAATTTTTTAATGAATTATTTCTTTAGTTAGCCCTTTCATCTCTTTTTCCATTTGGCCATTTCTACTTATAAAGGAGTTGTTTTTGTCATATTTTTATGATTCCTTTTCCAAGCTGTTGGCTTCCCCCCCACAACTTAATGTTTTTTTCCATAATTCCCCTGCACATCTCTCATTTCTTTTCTTCATTTTTCTTCCCTCTTAATTTTTTAAATTTTTACTTCCTTTTTGAGTCTTCCAAGAGAACCTTTTGAGCATGACGCCAATTCATATATCCCTTTGAGGATTCACATGTAGACATTTTGGCAGTGCCCTCCTCTTCACTGTGTTCTGATCTTCCCTGTCACAAAAGTAACTTTCTATAGTCATGGAGCTCTTTGCTTATTTTTAAAAATTTTAGCTCTGCTCTTAAGCACAGGGCACACTGTCTGAAGCTACTTTTGCAAGGAGGACAGAGGCCTCTAACTGGCTTACCATGCTCAGGCTAGAGGTGCTGCTAGCCTCCCCATCAAGCTGGGTTAGCCTGGCATTTTGTGCAGGGATTTAGGCTCACAGTTTTCTTTCTGCACTGGGGCTGGAGATCTTACAGATGGCCTTCTGAGTCACTGGCTAGTTGAACCAAAACCAAAGAGCCTCCACTACTGATCTTTGCCACAGCTAAGAGCCTCCTACTAGATTCCCTGCATCATGCTTGTGCTCCCCTTCCATCCAAGTGAGACATACCTTTCCTGAAGTCTTTCTGAGATGTCTTAAACTAGAAAATTGCTTCACTCAGAATTTTTGTGGGTTCAGTCACTCCAGAATTAATTTAGAGTCCTGAGTTCATGCTGTTTCTAAGGGAAACTGAGGAGAGCTCAATTTTCTGGCTTCTCTCTGCTATCTTGGCTCTCCTTTCCTCACACATTCCTAGTAAAATCCTTGGCCAAGGTAAGTCAACAACATTTATTTAGCACCAACTTGTTCCTTGCACTATGCTAAAAGTATAAATACAAGCAAAAAGAGTGTGCTTGCCCTCATGAAGTTTTCATCCTAATGGGGAAGATAAAACATAAAAATGATATGAAAAGTTGGGGGGCTGTGGTTAGGTTAAAGGTACCAGACAATTAGAAATGGGACAGGGAAAGGAGGGAGATAACTGACTTTGGGGCATTACTAGAAATGTAGATTTCAGTTGAATTCAACAATAAAAGGAAGGGAGGGAGTCACAAGGTTGGAATGAGTAAAGGTGACAATCAGTGAAAGCTGAGGCATGAAGGCTAAGTCCAGAGTCAGAAGCTGAGCCAGGACAAGATTGAAGTCTTATTTGACTCAATTCAAGTGTCACCTTCTACATAAGAATTTTTCTAGATCACTTCAGCTGCCTTCCCCACCACAATCATTTTGTGTTTATTTTGTTGTGTTATCTCCCCCAGTAGAATGTAAGTGCTTTGAGATGAGGGATGTTTGACTTTTATCTTTATATCTTCTGCCTAGGTAGTGCTTGGCAGATAGTAAACACTAAATAAATGCTGATTGAGGAAGAAGAGAATGACTAGGAGAATGTCCTGTGATATACTCATGCATGGGAGGGACAGGATTTGGATAATAATTTTGCAAAGGAGATGGAAAGGTGTAAGTGACACAAGTAGGAAAAGACAGTACTCTACTATAGTAAACTTTTCATTTTTGAGACAAGAGTGATAACCAAAAAAAAAAAAAAAACACAATCAGTGACTATCCAGAAGAAAAGGGAATAGTTAAAAGCTACCTAGAGGTCAGGAGAGATAAAGACTGAGGAAAAACCACTGTTTTGCAATAAAGATATAATCAGTAGCCTTCAAAAGTGGGATGAAAGCCAAACTACAAGGGATTGAAAAGTGAGAGGAGAGGGAATGAAAGGCAACTTATTGTGTATTCCTTTTTCTGAAGAGTTCCACTATTTAAAAAAAGGAGAGAGAGTGTGATAGTTTGAGTTTGGGGGGGTGTTGTTGTTTTTTATGCTTGTAAGGAAATTTGGCTGTGTTTGCCAGTAGCAGGGTTTAGGCTGGAAGAATGGTGGAAAGTGCTATTAATATCCTGGAGGAAATGGGAAGGGGATGGAATCAAAAGCACAACCATAGAAATAGGTGTTAACAAAGAAAAAGGGTACATCCTCAAGTGGAGAGTAAAAGGAAGAGGGAATAAGGAATAATCTTGAAATGATTTCAAATATAAATTGGGGAGGAGAGGGAGCTCAAGACATTAGACCTAAATTTTTTTTAGTGAAGTATTAGGTGAGGTTCTTGGTTAAGGAGGAATAGGTAGCTTGAGAATAGAGAAAGTTCGGAACAGCTGCAGTGGAGAGTATATTAGAGATTCTATCAAGGAGGAATAAAGGGTTAGCATGTAATTGTGAGGGTTCAATTCTGAGATTGGGTATCACATTTTTAGATCTTGCCAACCCTGTTGTGTGAATTTTAGCTGTTATGTAATAGCATGTGAGCAGGAATGTTGAAAGCAAATGGAATAATTCAGAGTTGATATTTGGAAAGAGATGAATGACATTAAGACAATATAGCAAGAAAATTGAGCTAGTTAACTAAAGGGTTAAGATTTTGAAGGAAGGAAAATGAAGCCAAAACATATATGAGGTCATAGTGGGGATAGGATAGATAAAAGAAGATACAGATCTAGGGAGGGTGAAGCACAGAGAGAAAAGGAAGGAGGGATAGGACATTAGAAGAACTTTTTTTTTTTTTAATTAGGAAAGCATGCTTTAATTCACATTCAGATACTATCTTTTTTTTCCCCTCTGGGAATGGATAACATTTTTCATAAGTCCTTCAGACTTGTATTGTTAGGAATAGCTAAGTCATTCATAGCTGCTCATATCACAATATTTTTATTACTTTTTATATAGGACATTTTGCTTTGCATCAGGTCATGTAAGTCTTCCCAGGTTTTTCTCAGCACATCCTGCTCATCATTTCTTATATCACAATAGTATTTCAACAGAATCAAATAAAATCACAAATAAAATTAGCCATTCCCTAATTGATGGGCATCCCCTCAATTTCCAATTTTTTTGACACCAGAAAAGACCTGCTATAAATATTTTTGTACATATAGGTTCTTTTCCTTTTTGTTTTTTTTCTCTTTTGGGATACAGACTTACTATTAGTGTTGGTAGGTCAAAGGGTATATATGCATGGTTTTATAAAGCATTGGGCATAGTTCCAAATTACTACGAAGAACAGTTGAAACCATTAACAGCTTCATCAATAGTGCATTGATGTCAGTATCAAAAGATAAGACATACTCCACTGAAAGGCTCTCAATAGCAAAAGAAAGCAGATATTTTGGGGAGCCCCTCTGTGGCAAAGTAGCAGGAGGAGATGGGTGGGAGTTGCATAAGTTGAGTAGAATGGACATGTTATCTGCATTATTTAAGAAAATCTCATATCTATGAGATTACAGAATAGATCCATTTTGATTGAAAGTAAACTGATTTCTCTGAATCTGAAATACTCTTTTTAAACTGACAAGTGATCCTTTATAATTGTTTCTTTTTTTTCTTTTTATTCTAATTCATGTCATTTCCTTTGAAAAAAGTTAATTGACACTTTTGGGGGGTGGGATGGAGCCAAGATGGTGGAGTGAAGACATGATTCTCTGTGTCCTCCTCTGACCTCTCAAACCAAAAGCAGATTAAGCCTCCAAACTGATTTTTAAGTCAAAGAAAGCGCAAATATTTGGACTACAACTCATTCCTAGCAGAAGTTACCTTGGAGGAGCTTTGAAGCAGGTCTGTTTCAGACGGGCAGGGTGTCGGGCAGTTTTCTAAGCTCGGGCACAACTCCGGGAGACAGGGCAGGAAGCCAGGCAGGACTCAGCATTGCAGACTCTAAGTACCTGGAAAATCCCTGCAAGACTCTCAGGCCACTCTGCCCTGATTATAGGCAGGTGCTTTGGCAGATCTGTCTTTTGTAAAAGGTAGATTGTAACCCACTGCAAATGCCAGTCCTAGCCCGGAAAGCCCAGCACCAGAAGTCAATCATCCAAATTGCCCCAAGGCAACTTACTGCAGATGCCTTTTCTCTGCTTTAAACAAACCACAAACTTAAAATAATGAGTAAGAAATAGAAAAGAACTCTCACCATAGACAGCTTTTGTGGAGAGAGAGAACAGACCCCAGATCCTGAGGTTCCTAAAGGTGAAGCATCTCCAGAGGAAGCCACAAAGGGAGACATGAACTGGTCCCCATTTCACAAGACTTTCCTGCAAGATTGCATAAAGAATCTCCAAAGAGTGTTAGATGAAAATGGGGAAATGAAATGAGATCATTGCAAGAAGGAATGGAAAAAGCATATAATGCTCTACAAAAGAAATAGGAAAAAGACACCAATTCACTGAAAAACAAAATTGGTGAAATGGAAAAAGTCTGCAATGAACAAAAAAATTAAATTGGCCAGTTACAAAAGGAGCTAAAAAAGATAACTGAAAAAGATAATACATTAAAAATTAGAATTGAACAAATGGAAGTGAATGACTCAATAAGACTTCAAGAATCAGTCAAACAAAAACAAAAAAAATGAAAAAATAGTAGAAAATATGAAATATCTTCTAGGAAAAACAACTAACCTGGAAAATAGATCTAGGAGAGACAATCTAAGGATTATTGGACTTCCTAAAAGCCATGATGAAAAAAAGAACCTAGTCTCTATCTTCCAGGAAATCATGAAAGAAAACTGCCCTGATGTTTTAGAATCAGAAGGCAAAATCAACATTGAAAGAATTCATTGATCAACTCCTGAAAGAGATCCCAAAATTAAAACCCCAAGGAATATTGTGGCTAAATTTCAGGACTATTGCACCAAGGAAAAGATATTGCTAGCAGCTAGAAAGAAACAATTCAAATACCAAGGAATTGTAATTAGAATCACACAAGATCTGTCAGCCTCCATACTGAAGGATTGAAGGGCCTGGAACTAGATATTCTGAAAGGCAAAGGAACTTGGATTACAGCCAAGAATAAGCTCTCCAGCTAGAATGAGCATTATCTTCCAGGGAAGAAGATGGACACTTAATGATATGATGAATTTCACCTATTTCTAATGAAAAGACCAGATCTGAACAAAAAATTTGATCTTCAAACACAGAATTCAAGAGAAGCACAAAAAGGTAAAAAGGAAAGAACTCTTGAGAACTATACTTCTACTATGGGTATACTTAAAGAATGGGGGTATAACTTGACTTTACTTTGATAATATGAAAAAGAAACTAGAAGCGGAAGGGCTATCATACTGGGAAAAAGAGGGGAAAGGAGGTAAAATAAGTTTTAAAAAATAGGTAAAAATAAGGTAAAATCTCATGAAGAGTCAAAGAAAACCTAATATAATTGAGGGAAAGAAGGGAGGGGGATGAGCATTGTGTGAATCTTACTCTCATCAGATTGGGCTCTAAAAGAGTGTATCAGACACATTGGGTTTCACAGAGAAATTTATCCCACCTTATAGGGAAGTGGGAGGGAAAGGAAGAAACGAAAGGGAGAGACTAATAGAAGGGAAAATAGAAGAACTCTTTGAGGGAGGTGGTTATCAAAAGCAAAATACTGGGGAAGGGGAAAGGAAAAAGGAAAACATAACTTTGGGTAAATAAGATGGCAGGAAATACAGAATTAGTTATTTTAACTGTTAATGTGAATGGGATGAACTCTCCCATAAAGCAGAAGCAGATAACAACTGGATTAAAAGCCAGAATCCAACAATATGTTGTTTGCAAGAAACACATCTAAATCATAGAGATACATACAGAGTGAAGGCAAAGGGCTGTAGCAGAATCTGTTATGCTTCAGGTGAACAAAAAAAAATCAGGGGTAGCAATCCTGATCTCAGATCAAGTAAAAGCAAAGATCTAATTAAAAGAGGTAAGGACGGAAACTATATTTTACTAAAGGGTACCATAGAAAATGAAGCGGTATCAATATTAAACATATGCACCCAGTGGTATAGCATCCAAATTCCTAGAGGAAAAGTTAAGAGAGATACAAGAAGAAATAGACAGCAAAACTATACTGGTGGGGGATCTCAACCTTGCTCTCTCTGAATTAGATAAATCAAACCACAAAATAAATAAGAAAGAAGTTAGGGAGGTAAATAAAATGTTAGAAAAGTTAGGTATGATAGATCTTTGGAGAAAATTGAATGGAGACAAAAGGGAATTTACTTATTTCTCTGCAGTTCATGGAACTTATACAAAAAGTGACCATGTATTAGGGCATAAATACCTCAAAATCAAATGCAGAAAGGCAGAAATAGTAAATGCATCTTTTTCAGATCATGATGCAATAAAAATCACATGCAATTTAAGGCCAGGAGAAAATAAACCAAAAGTTAATGGGAAATTAAATAATCTAATTTTAAAGAATGAATGGGTGAAAGAGCAAATCATAGACACAATCAATAATTTCATCCAGGAGAATGACACTAATGAGACAACATACCAAGATTTGTGGGATACGGCCAAAGCGGTATTTTATATCTCTAGATGCTTACTTGCATAAAATAGAGAAAGAGAAGATCAATGAACTGGAGTTACTATTAAAAAAGCTAGAAAAAGAACATATTAAAAACCCTCAATTAAATACCAAATTGGAAATTCTGAAAATAAAAAGAGAGATTAATAAAAATGAAAATAAGAAAACTATTGCATTAATAAATAAAACTAAGAGTTGGTTTTATGAAAAAAAAAGAACAAAATAGATAAGCCTTTAGTTAATTTGATTAGAAAAAGGAAGAGGAAAATCAAATTGTTAGTCTCAAAAATGATAAGGGAGAACTTTCCACCAATGAAGAGGAAATTAGAGCAATAATTAGGAGTTACTTTGCCCAACTTTATGCCAACAAATTTGATAATCTAAAAGAAATGGAGGAATATCTACAAAAATATAGACTGCCCAGGTTAACAGAAGAGGAAATAAATTATTTAAATAGCCTCATTTTAGAAAAAAGAAATAGAACAAGTTATTAATCAACTCCTTAAGAAAAAAATCTCCAGGACCAGATGGATTTACATGTGAATTCTACCAAACATTTAAAGAACAATTAATTCCAAAACTATATAAACTATTTGAAAAAATAGAGAAAGAAGGACTCCTAACAAATTCTTTTTATGACACAGTTATGGTGCTGATACCAAACCAGATAGGGTAAAAACAGAGAGAGAAAATTATAGACCAATTTCCCTAATGAATATTGATGTAAAAATCCTAAATAAGATATTAATAATAAGATTACAGAAAGTCATCCCCAGGATAATACACTATGACCAAGTAGGAGTTATACCAGGAATGCAGGGCTGGTTTATTATTAGGAAAACTATCAGCATAATCAATTATATTAATAACCAAACTAACAAAAATCATATGATTATCTCAGTAGATGCAGAAAAAGCATTTGATAAAATTCAACACCCATTCCTATTAAAAATACTAGAGAGTATAGGAATAAATGGGCTTTTCCTCTAAATGATTAGTAGCGTCTATTTAAAACCATCAACAAGCATCATACGTAGTGGGGACAAACTAGACCCATTCCCAGTAAGACCAGGAGTGCAACAAGGATGCCCACGTCACCATTACTATTTAATATTGTGCTAGAAATGTTAGCTTTGGCAGTAAGTGTAGAAAAAGAGATTAAAGGGATTAGAGTAGGTAATGAGAAAATGAAATTATTGCTCTTTGCAGATGACATGATGGTATACTTAGAGAAACCTAGAGACTCAACTAAAAAACTGCTAGAAACAATTCACAGCTTTAGCAAAGTTGTAAGATACAAAATAAATCCACATAAATCATCAGCATTTTAATATATTGCCAACAAAGTTTCAGCAGCAAGAGATACAAAAAGAAATTCCATTCAAAATAACTGTCGATAGTATAAAATATTTGAGAATCTATCTGCCAAGGAACAGTCAGGAACTATACAAACTAAACTACAAAACACTTTCCACACAAAGTCAGATTTAATCAGTTGGAAAAACATCAAGTGCTCATGGGTAGGCCCAGCGAATATAATAAAAATGACGGTACTACCCAAACTAATTTACTTATTTAGTGCCATATCAGTCAAACTCCCAAGAAATTATTTTACAGATCTAGAAAAAATAGTAGCAAAGTTTATTTGGAAGAACAAAAGGTCAGGAAACGCAAGGGAATTAATGGAAAAAAAAAAGGCTGATGAGGGTGGCCTTGCTGTGCTAGAGCTAAAACTATATTATAAAGCAGCAGTCATCAAAACCATTTGGTACTGGCTAAGAAATAGACTAGTCGATCAATGGAATAGGATAGAATCACAGGACAAACTAGGCAATAACTATAGCAGTCTAGGGTTGATAAACCCAAAGACCTCAGTTTTGGGGATAAGAACACACTATTTGACAAAAACTGCTGGGAAAATTGGAAACTAGTGTGGAAAAAATTAGGGGTTGACCCGTACCTAACACCACATACCAAGATAAGATCTAAATGGGTTCATGATTTAGATATAAAGAGTGTTATTATAAGCAAATTAGAGGAACATACGATTGTTTACCTCTCAGACCTGTGGAGAAGGAAGGAATTCGTGTCCAAAGAAGAACTGGAACTCTTAATTGAACACCAGATAGATAATTTTGATTGCATTAAGTTAAAAAGTTTTTGTACAAACAAAACTAGGAGGGAAGCAATAAATTGGGAAACCATTTTTACATTTAAAGGTTCTGATAAAGGCCTCATTTCTTTATATATATATGTATATGAATATACATATATAAAGCTTTTTTTATTTACAAAACATATGAGTGATTTTTCAACATTGACCTTTGCAAAAACTTTTTTTCCCAAGCTTTTCCCCTCCTTCCCCCCACCCCCCACCCCTAGATGACAGGTAATCTAATACATGCTAAATAGGATAAATTATATGACAAATACAATACATGTATACATATCTATACAGTTATCTTACTGCACAAGAAACATCAGATCTAGAAAGAGAAGAAGAAAAAAACAACCTAAGAAGGAAAACAAAATGCAGGGAAATATTCACAGAAAGCGTTAAAATGCTGTGTTGTCGTCCACATTCAGTTCCTACAGGCCTCTCTCTGGATGTATGTGACTATCTTCATGGCTGAACAACTGGTTTGAATCACATCATTGTTGAAGAGAACCATGTCCATCAAAATTGATCATCGTATAGTCTTGTTGCTGTGTATAATGTTCTCCTGGTTCTGCTGATTTCACTCAGCATCAGTTCATGCAAGTCTCTCCAGTCCTCTCTGAAATCCTCCTGTTGGTCATTTCTTACAGAACAATAATATTTTATAACATTCATATACCATAATTTATTCAGCCATTCTCCAATTGATGGGCATCCTTTCAATTTCCAGTTTCTTGCCACTACAAAAAGGGCTGCCACAAACATTTTTGCACATGTGGGTCCTTTCCCTCTAAAGGCCTCATTTCTAAAATATATAGAAAATTTGTCTCATATTTATAAGAATTCAAGCTACTCTCCAGTCGATAAATGGTCAAAGGATATGAACAGACACTTTTCACATGATGAAATTAAAATTATTTCTAATCATATGAAAAGGTGCTCCAAATCACTATTGATCAGATAAATGCAAATTAAGACAACTCTGAGGTACCACTACACATCTGTCAGATTGGCTAATATGATAGGAAAAGATAATGACGAATGTTGAAGGGGATGTGAGAAAACTGGGACACTGATACATTGTTGGTGGAACTGTGAACAGATCCAACCATTCTGGAGAACAATTTGGAATTATGCTTAAAAAGTTATCAAACTGTGCATGCCCTTTGACAGCAATGTTTTTATTGGGGCTATATCCCAAAGAGATCTTAAAGGAAGGAAAGGGCCCCACATGTGCAAAAATGTTTGTGGCAGCCCTTTTTGTAGTGGCTAGAAACTGGAAACTGAATGGATGCCCATCAGTTGGAGAATGGCTGAATAAATTATGGTATATGAATGTCATGGAATATTATTGTTCTATAAGAAACGACCAGGAGGATGATTTCAGAGAGGCCTGGAGGGACTTGCATGAACTGATGCTGAGCGAAGTGAGCAGAACCAGGAGATCATTATACACAGCAACTACAAGACTATTTGATGATCAATTCTGATAGACATGGCTCTCTTCAACAATGAGATGTTTCAAACTAGTTCCAATTGTTCAGTGATGAAGAAAAGTATATACACCCAGGGAGAGGCCTGTAGGTTCTGAGTCTGGACTACAACATAGGATTTTCACACTCTCTATTGATGTTTGCTTACATTATGTTTTCTTTCTCAGGTTTTTTTTTTCCTGTACAGTAAGATAACTGTAAAAATATATATTCACATATTTGATCTCTCAAATATTTAACATAATTAGCATGTATTAGATTTCATGCCATCTAAGGAAGGGGGTGGGGGTAGAAGGTAAAAATTTGTAACAGAAAGCTTTGCATGGGTCGATGTTGAAAAATTACCTATGCATATGTTTTGCAAATAAAAAGCTTTAATAAAATAAAATAAAAGTATGTTAGCATTTTAAAAAATAACTAATTGCTATTTAGATTAGCCTAAGATAATTTTCTGTTAATTTGGATGTGATTTTTTTTCTTCTGTTTTAGAATGTTTTTTTTTTTAATTTGAAAGCAGTTTAATGGAACTCTATATTGGTTTTTCACCTTTTTTCCCTTATTGGCTATTTAAAGGCAATTTCTCAAAACTGTAGCATATGGTGTTCCTTATTGTTTCCTAACTTATGATTTCAGTGTTTAAAAATTAACATAAGAAGCTGTATTTGGAAAGTGGATAAAGATTTTAAGCATGCATTAAAACTAGAAAAAATTAGTGGATGACTGATAACTCAAAAGTGTGGAGGGTTTTTTGTTGTGTTGTTTTTTAGTTCCATTGATCCTTTTATTTTCCTCAAATAGATTTTATCATCAAAAAGTGAATCTCGTCTAAGACATCTTTTACAGCGAGCACCAAGCTACTGCCCAGAATCAATGGTATGTCTTATTTTAATTTAAGGGAGGGATGGTGAGAGGATAGGTCAGAGGGCAGGTATCTGTATGTCAATCTTTTTTTTTTAACTTAAGCATTTAGTGAAGCACTTTTCCCCTGATTTTTCTATTTTATGTGCTTGGGGTTTATATTATGAACAAAATGTTAGATTTAACTTTGTGGAAAAGAAAAATTTCTACATATATTACTATGTTAAGAGATTATTTCATAGTCTCTCACTTTTTCATTCTAAAAATTGTAATTACAAATATGATAGAATTTTTAATAATGTGCAATAGTGAATTGGGTGATTTTTCATTATATACCATTTTATTTTGAGGAATTTTATGAAAACTAGAACAATTACGAAGAGTTAACCACAGTGGTGGTTAGAGAGCAGACCTGGAGTAGCAGAAACCAGGGTTTAGAACAATACTGCTTCAGACACAAACTAAAGATGTAACTACAGGCAAATTTTATATTGTTTTAGTCTCCCAAGCAGCTCTTTAAGACTATAAGTTACAGAATGGTTACTGATCTGTATCAGTGGAGGAGGTTAGTCCAACAATAAAATCACCCTAATTTTTCCACCATTTTTCCAGTTGTAATAACTAGGCACTTAAGCCTAACTTTTTTTTTTAGAATAATAATCTGTCAAGATTTAATAGCTTGTAACCTCTCACAGTGACACTTTCTCTTGTTTTTTTACATGGCATGGGGAGATAGTTTGCTATTTGTCCCTTTTTATCCTGGGCCTTGAAACTTGAGATAACTCTAGATATTTAATTATTTTTAACAGCTTGGGTCATCACAGGGACAGGACCAAGGAATCCCATTGCCTACTTTGGAGATGCTTTCCAGATATGGAACCATACATGATCAAAAATGTTAAATTGGTAGCTAAATAGTTGATATTTTAGTTTTAATTTTTGTGCTTTTGTGATTTTCAAAAACTTAAAGCCCTTATCACTGTAACTTCATTTTGCAGTAAACAAAATAGGCTACATTTTTTCCTAGTCTAGTTCTGGACTAACTGGCACTGGATTTTAAGAAGTGTTCCTAGAAAAAATAACAACAAAATTCATCTGGAAAAACAAAAGGTCAAGAATTTCAAGGGAATTAATGAAAAAAAAATGCAAATGAGGGTGGCCTAGCTATACCAGATCTAAATCTATATTATAAAGCAGCAGTCATCAAAACCATTTGGTACTGGCTAAGAAACAGAGTAGTTGGTCAGTGGAATAGGTTAGGTTCACAGGACAAAATACTCAATGTCAATAGTAATCTAGTGTTTGATAAACCCAAAGACCCCAGTTTTGGGAATAAAAACTCACTATTTGACAAAAACTGCTAGGAAAATTGGAAACTAGTATGGAAGAAACTAGGCATTGACCCACACCTAACACCATATACCAATATAAGGTCGAAATGGATTCATGATCTAGACATAAAGAATGATATTATACACCAATTAGAACAATGTAGAATGGTTTACCTCTCAGACCTGTGGAGGGGGAAGGAATTTGTGACCAAAGAAGAACTAGAGATCATCATTAATCACAAAATAGATAAGTTTGACTATATCAAGTTAAAAAGTTTTTGTACAAACAAAATGAATGCAGACAAGATTAGAAGGGTAGCAGTAAACTGGGAAAATATTTTTACATCCAAAGGTTCTGATAAAGGCCTCATTTCTAAAATATATAGAGAATTGACTCAAATATATAAGAATTCAAGCCATTCTCCAATTGATAAATGGTCAAAAGATATGAACAGACAATTTTCAGAGGAAGAAATTAAAACTATTTCTAGTCACACGAAAAGGTGCTCCATATCAATATATACAGCAACAATATTATATGATGATCAATTCTGATGGACATGGCTCTCTTCAACAATGAAATGTCTCAAACCATTTCCAATTGTTCAGTGAAGAAAGCCATATACACCCAGAGAGAGGGATATGAAAATTGGACCACAACATATCATTTCCATGATCTCTATCGATGTTTGCTTGCATTGGGTTTCCTTTCTCGGATATTTTTTGTTCATGTAGATACGATTGTTCTTGCACAGCAAGATAAGTATGGAAATAAGCATACATATATTCGACTTGTCAGGTATTTTAATATAATTAACATGTAGTGGACTTCCTGCCACCTAGGGGAGAGGAAGGGACTGGGGGGGGAAATTTGTAATGGAAAGCTTTGTAAGGATCAATGTTGAGGAACTACCGATACATATGTTATGCAAATAAAAAGCTTTAATAAAAAAAATTTTAAAAATAAAAGGTGTTCCAAATCACTATTGATAAGAGAAATGCAAATTAAGACAACTCTGAGATACCACTACACACCTGTCAGATTGGCTAAGATGACAGGAAAAGATAATGACGAATGTTGGAGGGGATATGGGAAAACTGGGACACTGATACATTGTTGGTGGAACTGTGAATGGATCCAACCATTCTGGAGAGCAATCTGGAACTATGCCCAAAAAGTTATCAAACTTTGCATACCCTTTGACTCAGCAGTGTTTCTATTGGGCCTATATCCCAAAGAGATATTAAAGGAAGGAAAGGGACCCACATGTGCAAAAATGTTTGTGGCAGCCCTTTTTGTAGTGGCAAGAAACTGGAAACTGAATGGATGCCCATCAATTGGAGAGTGGCTGAATAAATTATGGTATATGAATGTTATGGAATATTGTTCTTTAAGAAACAACCAGCAGGATGATTTTAGAGAGGCCTGGAGAGATTTGCATGAACTGATGCTGAGTGAAATCAGCAGAACCAGGAGATCATTGTACACAGCAACAAGACTATACAATGATCAATTCTGATGGACATGGTTCTCTTCAACAATGATGTGATTCAAACCGGTTCCTATTGTTCAGCGATGAAGATAGTCATGTACGTCCAGAGAGAGGCCTGTGGGAACTGAGTGTGGACGACAACACAGCATTTTAATGCTTTCTGTGAATATTTCCCTGCATTTTGTTTTCCTTCTTAGGTTGTTTTTTTTTTTTCTCTCTTTCTAGATCTGATGTTTCTTGTGCAGTAAGATAACTGTATAGATATGTATACATATATTGGATTTGTCATATAATTTAACATATTTAGCATGTATTAGATTACCTGTCATCTAGGGGTGGGTGTGGGAGGGAAGGAGGGGAAAAGCTTGGAACAAAAAAAAAGTTTTTGGAAAAAAAAAAAAAAGAAGTGTTCCTGGGGCAGCTAGGTGGCACAGTGGATAGAGCAACAGCCCTAAAGTCAGGAGGACCCAAGTTCCTATCTGGCCTCAGACACTTAACACTTCCTGGCTGTGTGATCCTAGTCAAGTCACTTAACCCCAACTGCCTCAACCAAAAAAAAAGAAAAAGAAAAGAAAGAAGTGTTCCTAATAATTTTTAGTCAGGTTATTTATGTGTAGCAATATGATCAGAATACATATTGTTTCAATCTGGAATGAATATGATTTTGCAATAGTGAATTGTATTAACCTGGGTATAATTAAATTGGCAGCATATGTTGGATATTTTTTCAAAATTGTGTGCTATTTAAAAAATCACTAATCTTTTTTTGCATATAATATACTTTTAGGTTGATGTTTGGAATTGTATGAACTCTTCTTTACCAGGTAAAGATAAACTTTGGCATTATTTTTTTTAATTTCATACTCATATAATAATTATCTGGGCAAGTCATTTAACTCTTTGGACCTCAATTTTCATGTCCTTAAAGTGGGGGGAGAAGGTTGGATTTGATTAAGACTCTAAGGTCCTTTTCAGCTTAAATCTGTAATCATATAATCTTTTATGGAAATTGGATTGTTTTATTTGATTATTTGACTGCTTTTTTTCTTTTGATTATTGCACTTTTTAAAATAACAAAAAAAAACTCATGATTATGATAGTGTTTGATTCTTTAAAAACAAAGCATAATTAATTAATTGTTAGTAATTGATACATAGTTTCAGATAGACTTCTCTATGATCTACTCCTTTGAAATTTCCTTAACCTTTTTCATATACATGGAATAATTTTAATTTAATATAGTTATCTATTTGTGTTTTATATAAAAATGTAGTTATGGCATTTCTTAAATGTTGATGTGGAGGAGTAATTTTCAACAGCTGTGTAGTAATTTCTCTTCATAATTACTAATTTTTTCTTTAATTCTATCCTAATATCTTTTTGTTGGTCCATTTTACTAAGGTCCATTTTGATTCTACCATTCAATGACCTATAATCATTAAAGGAATCTTTTAAAAAATTGTGTCTTAGATTATGAGATTATTATTGTACTCATTAAAGAGTACAAAGTACTATTAAATTAGATGAAGAAAAGAGCTTTATTGGTTTGGAGTAGTGAGAGAATTGAGTTTTAGCTTCTCTTCTTATCCTTTTACTGAGTGATATATTCAGCAAAGGTGAGAAATGATCAAGATCTCAGCAATGAAAAATTGTAGGAAACTTAGAAAAAGAATTATCATCAGATAATTATTCTTAAAAATATTAGAATCTGTTCCATCACCTTTAAGAATTGAGAGATGGGAAAGTGTGAAATTTTCAGAGCTTTTCCAAATTCATATTTCAGTAGTTGATATTTAAGGAATATTATATACTATGCCAACTGCCAGTTACATTTGAATTTGAAAGAATTATAATGTGGTTACTTAAATGACTGGAAAAATATGTGTATTTTTATCTTAAAGGTGTTTTTAAGAAGTCTGATGGCTGGGTTGGTTTAGGCTGTTGTGAGCTTGCTATTGTTTTGGAATGTCGACAGGCATGTAAACAGGTAAAATTTTTTAAAAACCTAAATTCCTATTTATCGGAAAAGGCACAGCAGAGAGTTAATTTTAGCTGTTAGTTGTGAAAGCCTTTTGTCCCCTTCCCCTATCATAGTTCTTGGAATGTGATGTAGAAAGAACTGCATGACTTTTACTGCTCACATTGAACATTTTGCTTTGTGTTTCACTGCATTTTCAGTTGTGTAACAGTAAATCCCCCTACTTATGTAGCATCAAGGGTTCCTAAAGTTTCTCTCTATCTTGTACTATTCTAACAATCTTGTAGGATTGTATAGGTAATTTTTATATACATACATAAATATTCAATATATTCAACCAATTATTCTATTTAACTCAAACTATATTATATCTCATTATAAAACTGGTCAAAAATTTCATCATTCTAAAAATCCAATGCTATGATATTGTTTTCTTTCTTTTCATCCTCCCTTTCTTGCTTTTGGCTTTCTCTCCTATTTTTTTGCTTATTAATTTTTTTAGATTTTCAATTTTAATACTTTTTATACTCCAGTCTAACAGTTTCATGCTTTTTATATTTGTTTTTAATATATTAGTTTGCCCAATTTAACTTAGTTCAATTGTTTTTTCCTGACAATTTAGCACATGTAGTTTTTTTTTTCCTTTTTTTTTAAATTAAAGCTTTCCATTTACAAAACATATGCATGGGCAATTAATTCCTCAACATTGACCCCTGCAAAGCCCTATGCCCCCAATTTTTCTTTCCTTTTCCCCATCCCTTCCCTTAGAAGGCAGGCAGTTCAATACATGTCAGTCATATTAAAATATAATTTTTTTGATGTAAGCATTCTTCCTAATGCCATTTTGTACTCCAAAAGTTTGGTATGTTGCATTTGCATCATCATAACTTTAAATGTAATTTATTCTTTAATTCAACATTTGGCAAGTGTTTTTTTTTTACTCGTAGATTTGCTTTATTTTGCTACATTTTTTCTTGTTAATTACTATTTTTATTCTATTGTTCTCTGGTGTTTAAAATGTATGCATTTCTGAATTTTTAAGTGCTTTGAATCTTAGAATGTGACATTAGTGTTTGCAAATATTCCAAATTTATATTTGAAAAAAAAAAGATTTCCTACTTTCTTCATTGAGTTCTCCTTATAAAAATCAAATGCAGTTTTTTTTCCAGTACTTCATTTGAAGTCTAATTTCTTTCCAGTTTATTTTTTAAAAATACGTTATTTTATAGTGGAGTGCTGAAATTTCCCCTTAACACTGATAATTCTGTTTAATTATCTTTGCAGCTCACTTGTTTTCTTTTGAAATTTTAGTTATGTCCTTTGTTATATAGATGCTTTTATTGATTTCTCTTTCAAGATATTTTAATTTACCTATTTATTTCTTGTAAAATTTTCTAATTTGAATTCACATTTGTTTGATATTCCATTTCAAGATTTTCTGGAGTTAGCTGAAATTTGGAAAATGCTGTCAATTTTCCCCATTTAAGTGTATCTTTCTAAATGAGGCATATTTCTTCTAGGCAACATATTATTGGATTATTTGTTGTAATCTACTCTGAAAAATTGCTTTCTGATTATCCCATTTACAGTAAGGGTTCTAATTGATAAATTTGACTTAACGTATTCTATCATAATCAAATTATTTATTTTGTCAGAGAGATCACAACTTTCCTTATTTCATTATTATTAATTCGTATCTTTAAGAATGGTAATTAATATCATTATGTACACATGCACAACACTAAACTTATTTCTAATGCTTTACACTCTTAATTCAATAATTATCAGAACAGCATACGAGAAAGTACAATTTAACAATTCGTTCAGACTTACACTTAATTATGTATGATTTTTTTGCTTTTTAAAATTGTTCTCATTTATATATTTGTAAGTGGGCATGTTTTTCTACATTTCTTCATATTCTTTTTGACACAGTAATATTCCATCAAATTCACAATTTCTTCAGCCATTCTTCAGTTATTAAGTACAAAATTTATCCTGTTTTTTGACTGTTAAAATAGCATTTCTGTTAATATGCCTATAGAGAGTAATTTTTTAAAATTTGTTTGTTACCAGTAATATGTTTGGGGTGTGAAGCCAACTGTAGGATGCTTAGTCAACAAATAAAAACTTATTTTATATATATATATATATACATATATATGTAAATATATATATAGTATAATTGCAAATGTTTTCCCAAAGCAATTGGATAAATCCACAACTCTGCTCATAATAATTTTTTTTTGCTCATAATAAATTAATGTTCTGCTTTCCTGAATGCCTCTGAACATTGAATTTTTCAAATTTCACTAATTTTTTTGTCAATTTCTTGGTATGAGCTGATATCTCAGAATTGCTTCAAGTTTTATTTATCTAATAATAATTTGAGTTCTATTAAAATGAATGATGATAGTTTACATTTCTTTTCAGAACTGCTTATTCTCTGACTATGTATGTGTTAGGATATGACTATTCATCTTGTATATTTATATCAATTTCCCACAAATTTTGAATGAAAAATTTTTATCAGTGATACTTTACATAAAGATTTTTTTCCTCCTTTCCTATATCTTTTCTTTTTCTAAGTTCATGTATTTTATTTGTGCCAAACCTTTTTTTTAAATTTTTATGAAATCAAAATAGTCTTTACAATATTTTCTTTGTAATATTTACAAATAGCTATTTATGAATTCATTTCTTATCCATAGCTGCTATGGAAGATAAATAACCGTCTATTCTCTTCTGACTTTTAAATCTTAATTATATTTTACTTGTGATGTTAATTACCTTTATAATACAGCTTATGATTACCTTCAGCTCATTTATTCATTTGAATTTATTGTGGAATATGTTATAAGAGCTAGTCTAAACCTGTTTTGCTTCAGATTACTATCAGATTTTCCCACTAGTTCTTACTCAGTGATGGATTCTGTCTTCAGTAAATTTTATTTTTGAATTGATTGAATATTAGATTAATAAACATGTTTCCTTCTAAGTCTTATTTAATCTGTTCCACTGATCATCTTTTCTCCTTTTACATGATCTCCTTTTTTATGCTCAGGCAAAAGCTTTAGGCTTTTTTGACCTGTCACCTTGATTATGGTAGCAGCCTCAAAATTGATCTTCCTGGTTTAAGTTGCTCTCCATTCCAGTCCATTCTTCACATAGTTGCCAATATGATTTTCCTGAAGTACAGATTTGTCGTTTCCTTTCTCAGTAAATCCCAGGGACTTCCTATTGTTCTTCCTATTGTGTGGGATAAAAATAAGATTCCCGCTTCAAAATCATTACTCAGAGATCTCTCAAAGTGAAGATTAGAAGTTTATTTGAATTTCGCGAAATTCCTTGGGACAGTCATTTTTCTCCAGGCCACCAAGGAGAGAAAGGAGTGCACACCCCCTTCTCACTGAAAGGGAGGCCCACCCCCAGGCCTGCCAATCTCCAGAACAAAGCACTTCCCGCCCACTCAAGGCCTGCTGATATCAACCAGACCCTTTTTCAAATCAGTAATTAGCAGATAGGTTCTGGTCTGCCTTTGATATTCTAAAAAGCCACAATTTATCTCTTTTCCTGCAATAGAATCCCCAATGAAAAACCCTACCAATCTCCTACAGTCATTATTCTGAGAAGTCCCCAGTTTCCCATCTCATTCACTATATTGCTCTATTTAGCCTATAATGACTTTCACAACTTGTCTTCATTCTGTCTGTCTAACCTTGCTGTGCATTTTTCAGATACATACAATGTATTAGGAGTGAGAAATTCAAATTCACCAAAAAAAAGGGGGAGGGGGAATCCTTGTCCTCAAGGAGAGGTTGGAGAAAATAAGAGGGAATGGAATCAGGGTAGTTGTTTTTGGGAAAGGAAATTGACCACCTCTTCATCAAAGTCTAAAATAAAATTAAAGTGATTCTTATGAGGGATAATGTCCAACGAAGGGAAGAAAAGGAAGCTCACAGCAAATAACTTCTGTATTCTCATTAATATATAAGACAAAGTTTTCAACTGAAAGAAGGAATGAGGAAGAAGAACAAGGATTGAGGGTAGAAGCAAAGGTTTAGAACAACTGTGGTAACCTACTGAGATTAGGCAACAGAAATTTCTAATGGACCCAGTTGGCTTGATTGTGTGGGTTTATCCAACTCTATTCAGCATCTGAGTAGGAGCAAAGGAAGTAGATGGTGGGAGTATTAGAGATTTGGGATTTCTGATGCATTATAATGTGTCATACCTTAATTTTAATAATGTAGGCTGGCCTTGTGGACAATGTGTGAAAATGAGGGCTAGATGGTAGTTTAGTTAGATGTGTTTTTACTGGGATAAAAGACAGTACAGTGTCTTTTATGACATTTTATGGTCTCTGTCCTTGTCCTTGTGCTTTTTGGTTTTTAATTAATGAAGTTCTAATTGATTTGTGGATCCCTGAAAACCTTAGGAGTTAACTGCAAGGATAAAACTATGTAGATACCACGTATTGGCATTTTTATTTTTAAAATCAAAATCATAATTCAGTAAAATAATTACTATAAACATATACTGAATTAGTAATATATCTTGGACACATTATCATTGATTATGTAAATAGTGTCATGATAAATGAAATACAAATTGACTTAAAAGCATTACTGAATTGATTTTAACTTTTGTCATATTTCGTTAATGAATGTTAATAGTACAGCTGTTATGTCAGGAGCATTTTGACCTTAGGATGTTTTATGTTTTATTTTGTGGTAATTAGCATTTCCTAAAAATTAATGAAAAATCTATTGATTTTTAGGCTTCTTCTAAGAATGATATTTCCAAAGTTTGCAGAAAAGAATATGAGGTATGTATTTTGTTTTAGAGTTTATAAATAATATTTAAATACTATTAAAGTTAAGAGAACTATTATCTTTTATCTCTGAATGAACTGATTATACAAGTAACATACATTGGCCTTTTTCTAATAGAAATTTTACTTTAATTTCTACAAAAAAATTTCATTTGCCTTATTTGAGAATTTGGTTTTAAACTTAGCACTGATTTTATGAGATGTATAAATGTAATGTACTTAATTTAAACTGAAGATTTTCCTCAATAGCTTGTTATTCTTTGTTTAAATATGACCCAGTTCTAATTAGAATTTTTAAATAGGCAGAATTTACCAAGATTCTCCACATATCTTGCTTTTGCTATTCCTTTTCCTTACATGATTGATTCCGTATCTAGAGTCATTATTATAGTGCTAATTAATGTGAATAACTTAATGTGGTACTTATCTTAGGAGAATTTGTATCTTAAAAGAGAACAGAGAGCAGTGCTTAATAGAAGAGGAATATAACTTCCAATGATGAAATTTCAGTTATGTGTCACCTGTACAGAAATGATCCCTTTAAATTAGGCTATTCATTGTTACTGCTTAAGATTGAACCTGAAAAGATATATATATAGTTGAGTTTTCCTGTTGCATGCCTACAGCTTTCAAATTTAAAAGAAGAATGTTCCATTGTTGTCCATTGAGAATAGTATTGTCTTTCATGGGATAAGACTATTTAATCATTTACACATAAGGACCAGCTACCTTCATAATTTCTTTTGACTATATAAAATTGCTAAACTTATTAGATTCTTTTTCTTGGGTAAAGAAAAGATTATCAAGTTAAAACTATTCTTTTTTTTTTTTTTTTTAACCTCAGTCTGTTTCTGGGTTGTAAAAGATTTCTTCCTTCCAACATTAACATTTGAAACATTTATTTAAACTGAAGAAATTTGTTCATTTCTTGTCCTTTTGTGCTTTTGGACAAGTTTTTTAATCTTTTAATCTATTCTTCCGAAGTTTCAAGTGAACTATAATTTATTTCTGTTCTTATCAAAAGAGTACCTTGATTAAAAAGAAATGAAAGGTCCCCCTCTTTTTCTTATGCTCTTTACTTTTGAAATGACCACTATTTAATTTCTCCTAGCTAATTTAAATAATTCTATCTTCTCTCCCACATTATGTATACACTGTCCATCTTCTGTAACTTTTCCTCTATTATGTTAGTCTGTTTCCTTTCCATTTCTGGATTTCTACATTGCCCTAGGAAGTCTGCCAATATGTGTTGATGGAGTTCGGGAGAGGAAAGGTAAGAGAGATTAAAGCAATGTGATAGAAGTCCTGAGGGTAGTTTTTTTCTTTACTGACTAGGTACCTGACTCATTTTCTCAGTTTCTATTTCATCATTTTTGTCTGGAGTTAAATTCTGGGAGGATTCTTCTCTTTAATAGGAATTTTTACCTTAGGGATTTTTCAGACTCACTTGGAGATTCCATTCTATTAATCATATATTTTGATATGCTAAGGAAGGGATCAATTGAATACTGAAAGAAAATTATATAAATAGAGATAAAGTGAAAAAACAACAAATAAAATCTAAATCAAACATAGAATAATTTAGCGATAACATGCCATATGCTAAATGGCCAGAGTATATTTATTGAAATCACATACAATGTGGACATACAAAATTTGGAGAACTGTTTTCTTAGGATCCTCCCCCTTCTAGATGAAAAACCATAACATGTAAACTATGTCCCACTGTGGAATTCAGGATATTATATTTTTCAGAGAACTTGTATTCTCATTTGGTATAAGGGTTAGGAATAAACTAATATCAGAGAGATCTAGATAGATGGAAAAGATGTATTTGGTTGCATTGTTTGTTGTTAATAAACTTACCCTGGTGTGATGATCTGAAACATCTTTAAAAGTACCTCATGAAAGGTTAGAAAGGATTTGTGTAGGCATCTTTTTTGCCTTGAAAATACAAAAAATTATAGTGCAAATTAAAGTAAAGCAACCAAAAGAGCTATAGCAAAGTATACACAGTTAATTACTCATCTGAGTATGGGTTAATTATTCACATTTTTATTATCTTGGCCCATCTTTTTTCAGTTTTGTCTACCTTGAACTTACCAATTTTGATTATCTTTAGTGGATAAAAATCAATGAAAGAAAATTACTAAAGTCTATGTCCTTGTTGGTAATTTGAGAAAGAATTTTAGAGGAGTAACAATTTACTAAAATAAGATTTTTGTATTTTACATATTCATCCTTTTCCTTACTGCTTTTCAAGCACTTGATATAAAAGCAAAATTATATTATATAACTTTCCTATAATTGAAGAAATTTACTCATATTTCTTAAGGTCCTTTGTTTAAAATGTATAATACAGAATTTTTAGTCTTTTTTTTTGTTTTTAAGCTATAGCCTTTTTCTTCCTTTTTTTCCATTTAAAGTACTGTGCAGAGTATAAGACCCATACCAGAAGCATCTAGAAGACAATAAGAGTGCATATAATAAAGTAATATGCTAAGTATAGTAATGTATTAAGTATATATTTAGTGGCCAGGAAGCATTTTACACTTAAAATATATTGGCAGGAATAAATCGTTGTTGACTAGGATTATCATGGAAAGTTTAATGGAAGAAGTGGGAATTGAAATGGTCTGAAGAATGAGAATATAAATAGTTTCTTCTGTAGGAAGTGGTAATCATTTTGTATTCATTCTTAAATGGCAGAATAACATAAAAACCATTGTTTTATTTTTTTCTTTTTTTATTAAAACTTTTTATTTGCAAAACATATGTATGGGTAATTTTTCAACATTGACCCTTGCAAAGCTTTCTGTTACAAGTTTCCCCCCCCCCCAGTAGATGGCAGGAAGTCTACTACATGTTAATTATGTTAAAATACTTGACAAATCGAATATGTGTATACATAATTTTACAGTTATCTTGCTATGCAAGAAAAGTAGGATCTACAAGAAAAAAAATCTGAGAAGGGAAACATAATGCAAGCAAACATCAATAGAGAGCATGAAAATGTTATGTTGTGATCCACATTCATATCCCTCTCTCTGGCTGTATATGGCTTTCTTCATCACTGAACAATTGGAACTGGAAAAACCATTGTTTTAGAAAGATTAGTCTGGCAAAGGCATTCTACAAAATATGCTTGGGAGGGACTTGGACTATGACAAAGAAAGCAGCTTGGAATCTTTGGAGGTTTGATGACAATGCAAGTGGAAGTGAAGAAATGAATTTTGAGATTTTAAAGAAAGAATAGGACACACTGAACATAGGAGTTTAAGGAATGGAAGGAATAAAAAATAATTCTTAGCTTGAGCATGATTGATTGATAGACATTTACAATTTGAACATTTAGATTTGAACATTGTATGTATTTTTTATTGGTAATATGGGGCTTTGGAGTTCAGGGCTGAGTGACTTTAGAGTCATCAATTTAGAGTCATAATTGAGAAAATTTTACTAGGGAAGAAAATGTTGAAATAAAAGAACCAAAGACAGAGATTGGGGGAGCTTGGATGTGGGAAGAAGAATTAGCTAAGAATATGAATATTGGTCCAAAATCTAAATATTAGAAAGAATTTTACAATAAAATTTAGAGTCATCCCAAAATGAAATGGATTACCTAGTGAGATAATAACATTCCCGGTAAGGGAACTTTTCCAGTCAAAAATAAAGCACACATATCAGAGATGTTATAGGATGGATTTATGTATTGGGTAGCAGGTTTTAACAATTCATTTGGAGTTAGCAAACATTAAGGACTTACTATGTATAGATTGGGTAATGCAGGAATTCTCATTAGCATTTCAAATGTGTGACCTCAGATGCCATCATACTTTCTCCACACATTCCTACTTTCCATTTGAAATATTGGTGATATACATGCAGGAAGAAATGGAGGTTTTATATAAAAGTTGTGTTGAGATTTATTTTTGCATTATCTATGGAAAAAGAATTTGTAAAGTGAATGGAGGAATATAAATGACATACAGCACATGTTCAACTTATTTAAGAAAAACAACTACTTTAATGACAAGCATATCATTTCTAGGCAATGGATGAAATTACAGAGTAATTTCAACAACACCTCTTGTTGGAAGTTTAGAAAGATTATACCTTGCAAGAGCTGGTAAGAATATATTCACCTGCATAAGCAAAAGGATTTTAAACTGAAAAGAAAAGGGAGGGGAAAACTGCATATTAGTCACCAAGCTAAATACTATACAGAATAGATACAGTGCACGTACGTGTGAGCGCACACACACACACACACAAGTGGTATAGTCATGGGGAAAAAATCTGGGAACCAGAATTGAGAAATATTTTGGAAAATATTTGAATGAAGAACTTTAGTAATAGAAATAGAAGCAATAACTGGATAAAAGAAATAGATGAAGTTTTTGGGAAATAGTTCTCAAGTCTGCCACAGTGTAATAGTTATAGAAGACTTAAGTTATCTGTTCAACTTCAGGAGTTTGCTGCCCAGATCATATCTAAAAGTGTCTCTGTTGTTTTAGTGATAATTTTATCCTTCAGAAAATAAAAGGGGAACTTCTGATCTAGAATTGATTCTCAATAACAAGAAGGAACTAGTTTGTACTGGGAGGAAATTGATGAAAATCTTTAGAGAAAGTAACTACTGTATCTTCAAATTTGGAATAAAGGAGAACACCACCAAGAATAGTCGAATATCTTTCAATTTTAGGACACGAGATTTCAAAGGATTCACAAAGAGGAGAAATGTTAGAATCTTGTCACCTAAAAATCTAAAGGGAAAGTCAAACAAGCACTCAAGAATGAAAATTCTAAAGATACAAGGAGAGGAGCAGCTGAGGAAAAGTAATTTCTAAAGAGAAAATATGATACTATAAATGAACGATATCTGACAACAAAAGACATTAACTCCTTAATAGAGTAGGTATAATTATTTGATTAGTAGAAAGCTTCATGAAATAAAACTAAAGAAATCCCTTATAAGATATGTAGTTCTAAAATGTTGAAATTGATTTTCAAGTGTGATTTACAATTACCATCTTTTGTTGTCAGATATTGTTCATTTATAGTATCATATTTCTGTTAGCATTACAGATACTTGTTCTAAAGTATAACAGTATTGATTTGTCAAGTGATTTTTTTTCCTTTCAATCCTTCTTTTGTTCCCAAGTCTTTCTATAGTCTGTTCTTTACATTCTCTTTAGAATCTCTTTTTCCTTCCTTTCTATTTCTAGCCCTTTTCTGTACTTGATGCTCTTTCAATAAGGTAGGTAAAAGAATATCTATAAAAAGACAATATTAGATATTTTGGAAAATAATATTTTATCACAAACATACAGGGTTTTAAATTAAAAAATTCACTAAGCTTTTGTTAATATAGTAGTATAAATATTACAATAGATAAAAATATAAAATGTCTGAAAGTTGTCAGAAAGCATGTTAGTGGCTACAGTCTGGACAATAGTGATTTATTCATATGCTCAGAATTAGGAGAGGTAATTTACCCTTGACGGGATATAGCCATTCTGCTTTTTTTTTAATGTAGAATATTTGGTATTTATATGTGCTTTTCATTATCATATGATTATACTTTTTACCCCTTCTAAAAAGCATGAATAATTATAAAGGAAATGAAAACTGATTATTATACATGTTTTGCTTGATTAAGGAAACATTTTAAAATGATTAGTGAACAAGAGATTTTTCCTTTATTACATAATGTTTAAAATTATTTTTGTTTTTTATATTTGCTTGGAATATTTTCATTGCCCAGAATTGTAATCCCTGCATCAAGAAGACAAATAATTTTTTTAAAAAGTTACTTCTAAGTGTACAAGACTACTCTTACATCTTCTTTGGTGCTATCATACTTAGACATATCTGATTATTTTTTGTGACATTTTCCAGGTGATAGCCTTAGGTTGTTAGTATAAAATTTATATGTTAACCTTTTTAGTTGGGATTAGAAAATCTAAAGGAGACTAATCTAAACATGGCAAATGGAAAATGTCCAATTTGATTATTAGGCCGTTACCTGCAGCTGATGAGCTCCAAAAAGAGCGAAACCAATTAGGTCCTGCAGTACTGGCTTCAGCATAGATAAAGAATCTTAGTCCTTAAGATCACATTCTACTAGGTTTTTGGGATATCATTTTTGTACTATACTTTTCTTTTTTGTGTGTGTTTTTAGACAATTAAATTAAACAAGGGTTTTTGTTTTAGAAAAATTATGTGTTAAATAGAAAATCTATGCACCATGTCCAATTAGCCAGTCTACTTAGTCAGTGGAAAATAACAGTAATACTAGAGCCTTCCTACCATAAAGACTTTGTGAAAGAGTTATCTATGAATTTGCTTAGGAATGTCAGTTCAGAAACATATTCCTACAATTGAATAATGAGTTACTTCCCAAGATCATAGCAAACAAATCATTCTGAGACTTGTTCTTATCTCAAATTTAGTTTACATTTTCAAACTGTTAACTCTCATAATTAGGATGTGTGTAGTTGACTTTGTAGAATCAGTTGTAATTTTGAATATATTCCTGCCATTGAGTCTGATTATGTTGCTTTTCTTTAGTTCCATATAATATCCTTTTTACTAGCTAGTAATCATAGCAGAGAAAATTATTAAATTCTGTTTTTTGTAATTACTTTTATTCTCAAGGCCAATCATTTGAGCTCATTGTATTACTTGGAGATGTTACCACAGAAGAAAAACATTAATGAAACTTAGTTTTTGGTATAAAAGGCACAATATCAAATATTCGAGAAATTTAACTATTATCTGTGAAATGCAAGCAATTTTTCATTGATTAAAGACTTAGTCAAAGCAGAATATCTTAAATAGTCTTCAGAATAAAAGTTTAAAATCATGAACTTACCCATTATTCTCTTCTGTGGGCTTTAGCTGACATTTATCATCACATTACTAAAGCTACCAAATTTTATGATGCAACTTTTAAAAAGTTTTATATTTTTTTGTTTATACCATTTCCGTTATTAGAATCAATGGTCAGAAGGGAAGAAGATCTATAATGACTGAAATTTCAAGAGAAGAAAGTCACTAGACAGAGGAAGGACTGGGACAATAAGAAAAGTAAGAAGAGTTAGAAAAAGGAGAACAGTTAAGTTGATAGGTGAAAAAAACAAAACAAAAAAAGCTGCAGCACCTAGATCCTGAGGTAAGGAAGTTATGACAATATAGTCTTAGTCCAAATTGTTACTACTGACCCAGTCTCTGTCTGAATGAGTATTGTTTTTATTTATTTAGTATTTTTCCCAGTTATATTCACAATTTTTGAGTTCTAGATTCTTTCCTTCATACCCACTCAAAATTAAGAAACTACTTGTGAAGTTATGCAAAACATTTCCATAAAAGTCAGGTTGTGAAAGAAAACAGATCTTCCACCCTAATAAAAATAAAAACTCTCAAGAAGTATTAAGTTAAAAAAAATAAAGAGAAAGAGGAATAGAGAATGTTTCAATCTATATTCAGACTCAATCAGTTCCTTCTCTGGGTATGGATAGGATTTTTCATCATAAGTCCTTCAGAGTAGTTGTGAATGATTGTATTGCTGAGAATAACAAAGTTATTTACAGCTGATCATCTCAGAACGTTGTTATTGCTTTGTATACAGTATATTTCATTTTGTTCATGGAGGACTTTCCAGAGTTTTTTTTTTTCCTGAGAGCATCCTACTCATTTCCCAGAGAACAATAATATTCTATCAGAGAAACTTGCTTCATTTTTTTTTACAATTACTATTGCTAATTGTATTTTCCCCCTATTTATTCTCTCTCTCCTTTCACCCTGACCCTCCTCAAAATTGTTTTGCTACTGGCCACTCCCTCCTGTAATATGCCCTTTCTTTTATCACTCTCTTTCCCCTTGCCATATCCCATTCCCCTCATATTTTCCTGAAGGCTAAGATAGATTTCTATACCTCTATTGAGTATGTATATTATTTCCTATTTAAGCCAGTTGTGATGAGAGTAAAGTTCACTCACTCTCTCCTCTCCCTTTTCCAATCCACTATTAAAACTTTTTCTTAACTCTTTTTTATGGCAGATAATTTGCACCTGAATGAGTATTGTTTAAAGAAATTAATATTATGACCAGAACAGAACTTAAAAACATTACCTCTGTCCCCACTCCCATTGACTGAGTTTCTTTCTTTCTGTGGACTTCCATTTGGTGGGCCCAGACATTAAAATGGATTACAGATTTACAGATTGCAATATTCTATGGCATTTATATAAATCTTTGCTAGGAAAATAACTCTGAAAACAAATGGTTCTCTGAGCATAAGAACAAATATTTTATTGTGTAATAATCTGCCTGTTTGAAACATAAGTGAAGTTTTATTCTTGAAGATATCAGGCCAAAGACATCTGCCAAAGTCAGAACATTCAGTCAAATGCTCAATTTTCCTTTAAGGACACAAGGAGGATATCCTCAGGATTTGGTCAGTTTGGGAAAGTGGGACATGAACCATTGACATGATTTTCTTGTTACCTAAGGCGTTAAAAAAAAAACCTAGGCTAGAGAGATTTGATGTCCTTGAGGTCTCATACAATTCTTATTTCTCTATCTTTCTTACTCCAGTTTTGCCACTATGAATAGAGCAGAAATAGAAGGGAAGAAGTAGCCATTTTAAACAGTGATTATGTTCTTTTAAATCTTTTATTGTTAAGTATATTGTAAAATGAGCTGAGGAAGAAAATGATAAACCACTCCAGGATCTTTGCCAAGAAAACTCCAAATGTGATCACAGAGGAGAACGTGAAAAACAACTCAATGCATTTATTTTTATTGAATTTTACATATTCTATGAGTGTTTCATTGCATTCTAATTTCAAGCCTTAATCACTGGATTGGCTTGAGCTAAATCCAGCCCAGAACATTTGACATTAGTGGTAAGATGTACCCTATGACTGATTTTATTGTTTAAGGTGCTCAAGGAATATGGGAAGGCCACATAAAATAGGTGGCTTCTAATGGAGTAAGGGGTCTTCCATTATCCTATAAGATTAGGCTGAGGAATATAATAGGATACAAAAAGGCATATCACAGACTTATATACCCTAATTCTTGCTCACTTTTAGAAAAGCTAAATCATCAGTGTAAGGGAAGTAAAAATAAGTTATCTTTGTACATTCAGCAATTAGAGGTAGAGGCAAATGCACTTTTCATTTTCAAGAATTATGTTTTGGAGATTCTTATATACTTACTAACAGCAGAGGTGAGAGAGTATTACTAATGGGAGTGTAGACCAATAAATTATAGGTAGGAGAGTATGGTCTCAAACACTAAGGTCAATTATTAATTAATTGGATTTAATTTGTTAAATCCAAAGGGGAATAAGAAGGGAATGGGAATTAGGACAAGACCTGGGAGACTACCCCAATGGTAAGAAAACTTTAGATTTATCCTATTACTAACCCCAAGACATGACTTCCTCTACAGGTAAGTAGGCTTTCACTACCAAGGAACTTGGAAACTTTCAGGAGAATTAAAACAACATTGAGTTAGAACAACAAATGGTAGAAACATGGTCTCCTGGGGCCTATATCAAACTCTTAGCTACTTGATTCCATCTGCTTAGGGAGCTTGCAGAAAATTTAGTTTCATAAAGTCAAATGTATCAGAGTTGGATGGGGATCTTTGTCCCTTTTTAGACAGCTAATATGAAAAATTCCATTATAAAGATTAGTTCCCTTTCTAGCTAGTTCTCTGGTGGGAAAAAACAAGAGAGGGTGGTAAAATTCCCAAAAGAAATAGGTTTAGTGGACTTCATCTGTGCTGTTCCACCATGTCTTCACATACCTTTTGACTAACATATTTCACCCTTTGGTGGAACAAGCCTGTTCAATGCTGTGGCAGGGGAGGCCCAAAGTTAAAACTTGATATCATTCAAATGGGGATTTAATTGTGGTGTGTGGAAAGCATTTTGTAAATCTTAAGCACTGTATAAACTTGTCAACTATTATTTCTTATCCTCAAGGATAAATATCAAGAACCCAAATTAACAAAATACAGGATTATTGAGGAACTTAAATGGTAAATAAATAGTAATGATGTGAACAGTAAAAAAAAAAAGTCTTCAGAGGGAAACAAAGAAATAACAGGTTTGTACATAAAAGATGAGAAATAATAAGGGCTAGTAGCTTGAAAAAAATATGAAAATGTCAGCAAAACTTTATTCCACTATTTACAGAGGCCAAGGAAAATGTCATTTCACACCTTTATAAGGAAAAAATTACCTGGTAACAGATTGCTGTGAAGAATTCAAAGTTTTTAGTAATAGAATCTCTTATGAAAAAGTTAACATAAATCAGATAAGTGCAATCAGTGCCAGCTGATGAGAAAATGAAAAGCCCAATTAGACTAGGAAACAAAAATGAACAGCATTAAGTATGTTTTCATTCTACCATGTATTGCTTGGAGGATAGAGCTCTTACAAACCCTTTGCCCTAAGTAAATTTATTGGTTCTTTTCAAGGTTATGTTTAAAGTCATACTAAGTCTTTTCTTTCAAATAAACCTGTCACACATCATATTGATGGTTACACTATAGTTTAAAATCAAGGTCCTCTTACTTTCATTTTCTTCATCCACAAGAACTTTTCTAATTTCCATCTGCTTTCTGCCTTTAAAATGCATATTATTTGTTTTATCTTTGCTCTTTTACATCAGGATCCATTTCCTTTTGAAGTTCAGCTAATAAATCATTGCTATTAACTTTTGTGGATTTTGTTCATGTGTCTGTTATTTTTTCCTATTTACATTTTACTGATAGTTCATTTACATTCTTTAACTTTAGTATGATAATTCTATCTCAAAAAAAAAATGAAAGGAAATCTGGGTCTTGGTGACAACTTTGCCAGTAATGTTCTATATAACTTTGGGCAATTAAGTATTCATTAAGTGCCTGCCATATGCTACATCCTGGACAGATCACTTCAGCAATCTAAACCTCTGTTTCTTCATATGAAAACTGCTAGTCTATACTTGATGATTTCTCAGGTTTCTTTCAACTCTGTCTATGAAATACATGTTTCTACAAGTGTCTAGAATATTTACATTCAGTTATCTTCTTTATAATGTTTTATATAGGTTTCTATAATTTATAAGATTATATGAGAGTACTAGGGTATAAACTGACCCTTTATTTAACCTGTATGTAGTCTCTATCATGTTGTAAAAAAGAAAAAAATCACTTCAGTTTCCTCATGTGCAAAATGAAAATTTAATTAGGATCATCTCAAAGTTCCCTTCTTTTACTATTTTTTCTAATCCCATTATGATACCTATCTTTATACATGAATTTGAAAAGAATATAGTTTAAATCAAGTTACTGAAAATAACTACATATAACGAAAATCTGACAGAACATAGTCTATGAGGTCAGTAATAGCTCTGCCCTTTGCCAGTGTTTTAAATTACTATTCATTGTCATTTGTTAAATGTTTTTTAATATAAAGTTTTGGATAAAAGACATAGCTAAATATTTTATTATTTTCATATAATTAGTAGAATAAATAATCATATATTAACTACAAAGTTGTGAGACCTATTTCAGAAATTCCATACTATTGTTAATTACTTGAATTTGTTCTTATTTACAGAATGCCCTTTTCAGTTGCATTAGCCAAAATGAAAGTAAGTATTTTATTTAAAATTATACAGCAAAATCTCTTGAAATGAAAGCAGTTTGGAGGACATAATTTAAGTGCTATTTGTATTGTCAGAGCCTTAATACTAAAAGTGAATTTTTCTCATGATCAGAATGAAAATAGCTTAGACCTTCTGTTCTTGGGAACTCAGAACTATGACATTTTTAATATTTGTTTTGTCCCAAAAGAGATCTATAAAATAGGGAACTTCACATGTGTTAGGGAAAGACAATTTAGAGGCAATGAATGAATAATTCTGATCATCTTCAAAAGCTTAACTACTCTGTCTCTTGAAGAATGCTTCCTGTAACACTTGGTGTTCTCAGTTGGTCTTACCTACCACAGTACTCTAAAGGTGAACTTTTAAAAAAGATATTTTTCCATTATTCCTTTTATTTATTCTCTAACATTTCTTTTTCCTTTCCAGTGAACCTAATAGCAGTATCCCTGCCACTAACATATATTTATTGATTTCAGGCTAAAGGAATGGAGGCTGTGGACCAGTGATTCTCAAAGTGTGGTCCAGTCCTCCCCAGGAAGGTCCCTGATGTCTTTTCAGGGGGTCTTCAAAATCAAAACTATTTTTATAATAATACTAAAAATTCTAATACAATAAATATTAATAGATATAGCTTATGTAAATAAAGGCTCTTTTGGGAGGAATCCTCAATAATTTTTTAAGTGTATGAAGTATTCTTGAGACTAAAAAGTTTGAGCATCACTACTAGATACCTCTCTTTTAAAGCTCATATAACCTTTGCTTTTTCTGAAAAAGAATGAATACAGAATATTATGAAGCTGCAATTTAATATTCTACAAAGAAAAGAAATATAAGCTTAAAAAATGGGTACTTCACTTATCCACAGGACACTGAGATTACAACCGTAGCTGTCTAGCATATAGCTAACAATCAATGAGAAAAAGCCTTTGAAAAGCCAAAATAGATGTCTCACGGGATATAATCAGGCACAGATTCGGAGACTTTTTATTTTAGATACAAGTCTAACAAGCCTACTTACCTAGTTTCCCAGTTCATACAGATTAGAAATAGTTATTTAGAAATAGAGAAGGATTTTGTTATAATAATAATAACAGTGAAAATGTATAGCTGACAGCTACTACCAAGAATGGAAAAAAGAAAAAAAAAACAATAAAAACCATTCTTGTGGGTCAGTTAGTGTCGAATTACATAGCACTGAACATCAGAAGGCAAAGATACATAAAATGTATTTTAGAAAAACTAAACAGAAGTTTTATTGCTTTTTGAAAAAAAAAATGCTTTGGTGCTTAAAACAAGCATTAGTTATCTAGAAAATTTCATTCATTGCTTAAGTAAGAATCCCAGATAAATGAGATATTATTGCATAAGTTTTTCACCTATAAAGTACCTTTAGCTGTACTTTCTTTCAGGAAAAAGGAAGAATAAGGGAGTAAAAGATGCAAGTTCAATTTTAGACATAGTGACTTTGAGATGTCTCTGGCACCGGCAGTTTGAATGTCCACTAGGGAATTGATGATGTGGGATTGAAATGCAGAGGAAAGACTGAGGCTGGATAATAGGTAGATCTAAGAGCCATCAATATACAGATGATTATTAGATCAAAGAGAGTTAATAAAGTCATCAAGAATGTAGAGAGAGAAGAGATGGGGACCTAAGATAGCATTGGGGAACACCCACAGTTGGGTCTGATCTAGATGATGATCTAGCAAAATAAAAAACTGAGAAGTAATCAGTCTGGCAAAAGAAGAATCAAGACTAATGCCCTAAAAGTCCATAGGAGAGAGTATTAAGGAGATAGTGGTCAGTAATTTCAAATGCATCAGATTAATCAAAAAGGATGAAGCCTGAGAAAAGATGATTCAAATTGACAATTATGAGACCACTGTTAATTTTTGAGAAAGTAGTTTCTGTTGAGTAATGAGATTGGGAATCATTTTTGAAAAGGATTTTGTAATGGATAGGAGAAGTAGAATCTGAATATACAGTTTTGGTTTGGGTTTTGTTTTTTTTTTTCCATCTCAGGAGTTTGGCTAAGAAAAATGAAATATAAAAAGATAGCTTGAAGAGATGGTAGGACCAGTTAAACTTATTTAAGAATGGGGGAAACTTGGGAATTTTTTTAAAGTAGTTGGGAAGGAACCAATCTATGGGGAAAGATGAAGAAGAGCAATGATTGGGCTATAATCTGTTGAAGAAGCCAAGAAGGAAATGGAATCAACTTTATATCTAGAGGGAGTGAACAAGAGGTGCCATCTTCTTGTTAGGGACTGGAGGAAAGTAGGATAGTGTGAGAGATGATGGCAAGGGTGGGAGTTGAGATAAAGAGGTGAGGAGAAGAGGGAGTTTCTGTTGAATGGCTTCAATTTTCTCATTAAAGAGAGAAGAAAAAAGATGTGAGAGACTTCAATAGAGAATAGGAAATTTAGAAATGATTTTTATGGAGGTAGGGAATCATTTAGGAAAGATAAGCAGAACAACTTTGGAAGACTTAAGAAATAGACTAATGCAGTGACCACTCATGACTAAAAATTCTGATGCTCAGTATTCCATCTTAGCAGAGAAGTAATGGATTAGGAGTGCAGAATGGGACATTTTCAGAGAGTAAATATGTTGATCTATTGTGCTTGATTATACTGATTTGTTATAAGGAAGAGGCTTCTCTTTGTGTAAGGTGTCACTTGGAATATTGGTAGGAAGGTATAATTCAAAAAAAAATCAAAATGTGTTTAAAATACACAAAAAAGGAAGTTTTGAGAGGGATTTACACAAGAATGACATTTGTTACTGCAGTTTTAAACATTAAAAGGCAGAAGTCTCGTCCTAGATTCTCATTGTTATAATGTCTTTATTGCTAATGAATGCATTTAAATTTCTTCCTTTCTTCCCTTTCTTCCCACCTCCAGTGGGCTCAGTTTGTTGTAGTTATGCTGGTCATCACACAAACTGCCGGGAATACTGTCAAGCCATTTTTCGAACAGACTCTTCTCCTGGTCCATCTCAGATCAAAGCAGTTGAAAGTTATTGTGCTTCTATTAGCCCACAGTTAATACACTGTGTGAACAACTATACCCAGTCTTATCCAATGAGGAATCCAACTGATAGTAAGTTTAAAAAGTGCTATTTTCTAATGTAATAATTTATGAAATCTTTCCAGACAAATGAGATGACATTCTAAAAGAATTTTGAAGTCTTATACTAGTTAGGTACATCAGCACAAATGAGTAGTCTTCATCAGTGGACTGAATTTCTACCCTGAAGTTTTGAAAAACTAGTAAAATCCCTCCTGCTTCATCTCACCCCTCAGAAAAGTAGGTTAGGAATGCATATTATTATGGAAAAGCATTTATTGCATATCTACTTAGTACAGTATACTATAAGAAATATTTTGACAGTAATATGAAGAAAGATATGCTATGCCCTCAAGATCTTTTTGACTCAGAGAGAAGAGGGAAATAGAGCAGTCACATATAAAAATAGCTTTTGTTCTTTTTGTTGCTAATAATATTGTAGCCACTTTCAGCTATCACAGTACTTTATAGTTTACCAATCCCTTTTCTTCATCCCTATGATATACATAATACAAGCATTATTTTTCCCATTTACATTGGAGAAAACTGAGATTCAGCAAGATTAAGGGACTTGCTCTTGGTCATATTGCAGAAGGGTAATAGGAATATTTTGGTCCCCCACCCTCAGGTCTACTACTTTCTGCATTACTCTAACAAAGCCCCTTCATTTCTCTCAATCTTATTTTCTTTATACTGTAAAATAGTTGGATGACATGATGCCTAAGATCTCTCCAGTTTTATAAAGGATGGCAGCAAGTAGCAACACAATATCATGTTTTTCTTCTTTCCTTACCCACTCTCTAGTAATATTTAGACAGAGTGAAGTCATCACAGTTAGAAACAAAAGAAATAGAGGGCATATCAGATTGCCAAATTGCTAAACTAGGTCCTGTAGTCATGAAAATAAACACTAGCCCACATGCCCAGGTTCTGAATCAAATGGTCACATGAAAATCAAGCAGTATATATGATGAATAATGAAATATCTTCAGACTTTCTGTAACTTTTTTCAGTTTTCTTGGGTATCTGAAGGAGTCCTCAGTATTTTTTATTTCACACATATTCTTCTAACTTAAAGATATAAAAAATGGAAGTGTATGAGAATGGATGAGGTACAGGGTTAGCCTTGATAAACATGACTAGGGTCAAAGTAAATTTAAAGAACTAAATAAAGTGTTTGTAAACAATAATTTTTGTAAATTATTTGTAAATCAGCCACTCTCCAATTGATAAATGATCAAAGGATATGAACAGACAATTTTCAGATGAAGAAATTGAAACTATTTCTAGTCATATGAAAAGGTGCTCTAAATCACTATTGATCAGAGAAATGCAAATTAAGACAACTCTGAGGTACCACTACACACCTGTCAGATTGGCTAAGATGACAGGAAAAGTTAATGATGGATGTTGGAGGGGATGTGGGAAAACTGGGACACTGATACATTGTTGGTGGAACTGTGAACGGATCCAACCATTCTGGAGAGCAATCTGAAACTATGCTCAAAGAGTTAACAAACTGTGCATACCCTTTGACTCAGCAGTGTTTCTATTGGCCTTGTATCCCAAAGAGATCTTAAAGGAAGGAAAGGGCCCCACATGTGCAAGAATGTTTGTGGCAGCCCTTTTTGTAGTGGCAAGAAACCGGAAACTGAATGGATGCTCATCAATTGGAGAATGGCTGCTCATCAATTGCAGAATGGCTGAATAAATTATGGTATATGAATATTATGGAATATTATTGTTCTGTAAGAAACGACCAGCAGGATGATTTCAGAGAGGCCTGGAGAGATGTGCATGAACTGATGCTAAATGAAATGAGCAGAACCAGGAGATCATTGTACACAGCAACAAGACTATATGATGATCAATTCTGATGGACATGGCTCTCTTCAACAATGAGATGTTTCAAACAACTTCCAGTTGTTCAGTGATGAAGAAAGCCATATACACCCCGGGAGAGTCCTGTCGGATCTGAGTCTGGACCACAACATAGCATTTTCACACTCTCTGTTGATGTTTGCTTGCATTTTGTTTTCCTTCTCAGTTTTTTTTTTGTAGATCCAATTTTTCTTGTACAGCAACTGTATAAATATGTATATGTATATTGGATTTTTCATATATTTTAACATAGTTAACATATATTAGACTATTTGCCATCTAGGGAAGGGGTGGAGGAAGGAGAGAAAAATTTGGAACAGAAGGCTTTGCAAGGGCTAATGTTGAATAATTATTCATGCATATGTTTTGCAAATAAAAAGCTTTAATAAAAAATAAATAAATGAATGTTAAATTTGGTATTTCTGAGAAAAGAGATTAGATGTGAAACTCATCCAAATGCTAATTTTTAAACTATTCTATGTACTTCTTTTATTGCATTCTGTCTAATGTACATCTCTTAGAATGTCTCACATTTTCTCCAAGCCTCCCCTTCCCAGAATTTTTAAGTAATTTACCCTTTCCTTAAAAATAAATTCTAGAATGCTTAGCTTGACATGAAAGGCCTTCCACAATGTGGCCTGATCTCCCTTTCCAGAACTATTTCCCACTACTCTCCCTTATCTCACCCTTTAGCCAGACTAGATGCTTTCCGTTTTAGAGACAAGTCCTGAGCTTCTGTATGACTTATGCCTGGAATGCCTTTCTCCTTATCTCCAATACTCCAAATCCCTGACTATATCCTTTAAAAAACAGGTCATTTGACAACTCTTCTAGAAAGTCTTCCCTTATATCGCCTCTCTGGCTGGTAATGATCTCTAGTCTAAACACAACACTTTGAACTTCTTTGTGTATTTGCAGTGTAACATAAGCTATCTGTGGCTTATTGGCTGTGTTAGATTATAATTTTCTTTAGACAGGAGTTGTTTCTTCCCCAATACCTACTATAATTAGTGTTGTAAAACATTCAATTGAGCCTTTATATTTCATCAATTTAGGTTTATATTGCTGTGATAGAGCTGAAGACTATGCCTGCCAAAATGCTTGCAAGAGAATTCTTATGTCAATGAAGACAGAACTTGAAATAGTTGATGGACTCATAGAAGGCTGTAAAACAATGCCTCTGCCACAGGATCCACTCTGGCAGTGTTTTCTTGAAAGCTCAAGGTCTGTTCACCCTGGTGTGACTGTATATCCACCTCCTTCAACAGGCCTCGATGGTGCCAAGTTACATTGCTGTTCTAAAGCAAATACTTCCACATGCAGGTTAGTATCTCTTTTTCTTTATTAAAGCTATTAGAAAGCAACACATAATAAATGACTTAAAATGTCTAAAACTTTAAATAAATATCTAAGATCTTGCAATTTTAACATTACATAAAGACTTTGGAATGACTGGGGGGGAATCAGGGTATTTAGTGGTCTTATACCTGGATAATGTTTCCATCAACAAATTTTAAACATATGACCCTGAATATATTACTGTTACATTTGTGAATGACTACAACCAAGATTTCATATACAATTTCCCTTCACAGCAAAAAAATTAATGACAATTTAGACCTGGGGAATAGACCAGACAACATCCCAAGGTTCTGTGAGTGTTAGTCATCCATCCATTATGCCATTAGGATATTCAGCTTTTGCATTCTCTCTCAGCTCCTAATTTTATTATTGTAGGAGACTATCTATTGAGTGACAAAACTTCAGAAACTAAAAGCAGCATTTGTTTTGCCTTATATTCCATAGCTAGATTCTAAAATTAGAAAACATTTTTAAATTACCTTAGCCTTTCCCCATCAGAATAGCAACATTGTACAGTTATTAAATATTAAAATTGATCTCTGATATCTGTTTTCATGATTCTGTGAGCCTCTGGTCCAAGTCCTCATATAAACTTAAAATGCAACATGTATAATATCTTCCTCACATCCTAAATATCACAGGAGGACCAGTGGAGCATTCAGGCTGTCTATTTTTTAGCCCTGTCCACATAACCTTTTTAATTTGATTTAATAATCTTTTTAAATTACCTATTTTGATGATGGCATACTTCTATTCATATTTGAATTCCCTTACTTGTGATATAATGTTTCTACTTATGCCTGCTATGTACATCTCCATTGCCTTTGTATGATGCTCATTTTCATTTCATCAGAGACTGGTGTTTCCATATATCATGGCTACATAACATATTAAAATAATGGGCCTTGGTATTGGTGAAAAGTTTGGAGTCATTAAAGGAATTTTATAATACCCTTGAAGGCAACTCAGCTTGTTCTCCTTCCATTTAATTTTGGACCCAGTTTATCTGTTATATGGTGCAATTTAATGGCAATTCCAGGTGTTTTCTAAACTTTGTTATTTGTTAATCTCTGAGCATTTGTCAAAAATGTAAAGTTAAGTCTTGTACAAAAGCTTATCACATCTAGGATATCTTAGGATCTACAATAGTTATATATCTTTCAGGGCAAAGTAATTATTCAATGAGAGGCAAATAGATTTTATATTTTGACTTTTTTTGGAGAATCTCTTAAATTTAAATTGCATTTTATTAAGAGACAATTAAGAACTTAGCACACAGTTATCTTTAAATTTATAAGTTGTCTTTTGGTACAAAAGATGATAAAAGCTGATGTGTTCAGTAACCATCCAGGTTGCTTTTCTCATTATGAAACATCATAATATGTCTTCTGAAGCTAGAGATTTGAGGAAAATGCTGTCTCTTTTCTCTTGAATTTTTGGCTTTAATTGGGATAGAAACTAAACTTGTGATGTCATTGATATGAGTAAGTCTCAGCATGGGCCCGAGAGGCAGAGCTGAAACTCAGGTTTTCCTAGCTCTCTTTTTGAATTGATGGTGCTCCTTCCACCCCAAGTGAAACAGAATTAATCTGATACCTGGAACCAAAAGCTGGTAGAACCATCAGCTCACAGTTTCCCAAGGAGCTTCAGCTCACTTAGGATGCTGTTAGGTCATGACTTGCATATGAGAATGAAGGTCCTGAGGCTTTATAGGAGCCCATTTTCTGATCACCAGATTTGTTAGTCAGCCATATTCAATGGCAGGACAACCATTCTGGAAGGAGGCCTGAGAGTATTGCTATAGTTTTTCTCAGCTATAATTAAAATTATTATTCCAATAGTATTTTCTTCTTCTCTATTTTATAAAGGCTTCATCCTGGGGTTTGGGTTTTAGGTAAGTCAGGTATATATTCATGCCTGGACTTGTGATTTCATTGGTGTAAGAAGCTCCAGGGGAGCATCATCTTATGCTAATTCAAATTGGTACTTTTTCTGCCACTTAGGTTCATAGAGCTGCTTGGGGCACTGAGAGATTGAGCGATTCACCCAGGTCACCCCTCCAATATGTGTCAGAGGCAAGACTGGAATTTAGCTCTTGATATCAAGACCAGGGGTTCTCTATCTTTTTATACCACAATCTCTTGTGTCTATTTCTATTTTCTCTGATAAGTGATCTTAATGAAACTGTTATAACTTAAATTTTTAATGTTTGTCTTACCCTTCTAATTAGCTAAATGTAAATTTGTTTCAGGGAACTATGCACTAAGCTTTATAGTATGAGCTGGGGCAATACACAGAGCTGGCAAGAGTTTGATCGATTTTGTGAATATAATCCAGTAGAAGTTTCGATGCTGACCTGTTTAGCAGATGTTCGAGAACCTTGTCAATTGGGCTGTAGAAATCTTTCTTACTGCACTAATTTTAACAACAGGTAGGAAAGATGAAATATGTAATTTTTAAAGGAATGCTCATGTTTTAATTGAAAATATATTTTTATTGCAATTTGTTTTATTGATAGAGTGAGTAAAAAAAAAAGCAAAATACCAAGCTGAACCTCAATGAATACTTATTTGGTTATAAGAAAATACTTCTTTTGATTTCCTTTAAAAATATGGTAAATGGTACAAAATGATAAATCAGCTTTCAATCAGGAAATATAATAGACAAATTTCTAAAACATGGAAAATGTATCATCAGTATATTAAGGTTCTTTGAAGTCTACTGAAGTACTTGAAAATTAAAATGTAATGATGTAGCCATTTGTTCCCAAGCTACAAACCATGGAATTTTGCAAAAGTTCTCTGAATTTATATATAAATCTATAAATAAGCAATCATACCTTTTTAGACAGAATAAATATTGTATCACATATTGCTATTTTCATCTGTGTATAATTGTAAATAAAAATTTTACAAATTGATTTAAAAATAACTGAGTTTATAGGAACATTTTTGTCGTGTATTTTCTCAGTCAATGAATTAGTGCATTTTTTAAAACTTATTCACCTCAGGATGACACATTTTGTGTTCTTTAAATTACTTTGAGCAAGTATATTGTGATATTTTTACAGCTGGTATTAAAATATTAGAAAATAAAAGTTTAGCTTCAAAAAAGAAAAAAAGTTTGAAATGTATCAAAAAGTTTTTTAAAAACAGTGCAGTGAACAATGCAGTAATTCAAGGCAATTCCAATGTACTGGGGATGGAAGATGCCATCTGCATCCAGACATAGAACTATGGGGACTGAATATGGATGAAGGCATAGTATTTTCATCTTTTTTATATTGTTGTTGGTTTTTGCTTGATTTTTTTCTTTCTCGTGATTCCAATTTCTTGCACAGCATGACAAATATGGAAATATGTTCAAAAGAATTGCACATATTTAACCTATGTCAGATTACTTGCTATCTTGGGGAGGGGAGAATAAGGAAGGGTAGGAGAAAAAAATGGAACAGATATTTACAGGTATGAATGTTGGAAATTATGTTTATATTTGGAAAAATAAAATACTATCAAAAATACTGTTGTGTATATCCATTACTTATTGAAATGTAAGATCCTAGAAATTATTATAGGAACCTTCTGAAAAATTAGATTGTGTCATGTGAACTGAGAAAACATGATATTATATTAAATGAAAGTCTCATATAATTTTGCTTGATTTTTTCCTTTGGGGGTTTCATATGATTTTCCATTGACTTAAATTCATTTTTTAGTGTTGCATTGTGTATATGCACTGGTATTGTTTTACTTTGTGAGGGCCTTTGGCTGTAAGGTCATTGTCACTACATATGACTTTTTTTTTTAGGCCAACAGAGCTTTTCAGGAGCTGTAATGCTCAGTCTGACCAAGGGGCCATGAATGACATGAAGTTGTGGGAAAAAGGAAGCATAAAAATGCCATTTATAAATATACCTGTTCTGGACATTAAAAAATGTCAACCTGAAATGTGGAAAGCAATTGCTTGCTCCCTGCAGATTAAACCTTGTCATAGTAAATCTAGGGGAAGCATTATTTGCAAGTAAGTCTTCTTAAATAATCTTAACATCCAAACAACAGTTTGGAATCACAGTGTTAATTATTTAAATGATAATTACTTTAATGAGAACTTACCTTCTACTAAAGCACTTTGAGGATACATGATTTAATCACTATAGAAATTCCTTCACTAACATAGATCCCTGCTCCTTTGAGCCTTAATGGATGATTTTTGTTAATTGTTGTATTAGTAAAATACCATACTTTGTTAGGGGCACCCTTTTCATAATTAACTTCTCCAAACTGTGAATGATAGTTATGTAGTTTGATAATGATATGTATTGGATAATTTAGGTAGGCAATCCCTTTGGGTATAGAACTGCGCTCTTAAGAGATCTTGAGGTTCATGTGAATGCTATGATTTTGTGCATAATATTTTTCTTTTCAGATCTGATTGTATAGAGATTCTTAAGAAATGTGGAGATCAAAATAAGTTTCCTGAAGACCATACAGCTGAAAGTATTTGTGAGCTTTTGTCTCCTACAGATGATTTGGAGAACTGTATACCATTAGATACATATCTTAGTAAGTAATATTTCTGTATGAGAGTTCAAATATGCTTTATTTGTTTACTTCTGGTGGTATTTATTTTTAACAATTGTCCTTTATATAAAATAAAATAATTTCATGAAAAAACCTGTAATTATAAATTCTAACTTGATGTTTTTAATCTAGGAAAGTATTTTATACATGCCATTACTACCAATGTAATTAGAAAGAAATGACCATTTATTATTCATATTTCTCTTTTAGTATTAGATTCTTGATATATTAGAATCAAGATAAGTATCCCTTGCCTAGTAGAATTTATATCTTCTCTAGGCAAGGCATCTTGGCTATTAAATAGATTTCTATCAGCGATTCCTGTTGTCTCAATAGTTTTCATTATTAAATTAGAAATGTTTTATTAGAAAAATATTTTGGATCCTTAATGTAATTCATACTTTTAAAAAATAAAAACTTTTAAAATAAAAAAGTAAAAAAATAATTAATAAAATACTAGGAATGCAGGTGCACCAAATATCAAGTAGCTTCAATATTTGAAAATCCAGATTTTCAGAAAAATCAGTTTTCCTTCAGATCTTTCCCCTTCATGCATTTGACATTACAGACTAATTGGACTAGTTGATTGTTGGCCTATCTTGGCCACCCCATTCCCAGTTTTGCCATTCATGCATATTATCTTCTTATGACCTAGGTAGGCTCATTGCCTGCCAAAACCCCTCTTCTTTCTTTTCAGTTTGGATATCATCTCCTCTTTGACATTTTCCCTGATTCCCTCAGTTGTCAGTGTTCTGTTCATATATTCCTTCTTTGTCCTGATTTCATTTTACCTCATGTTATATTTATATATATATATATGTATATATATAATGCTTGAGGAACTATCTTATTTTGTAATTTGTATGTTTTCAGTACCTATGATAGTATTTTAGATGTGCTATAATGTGCTGATGAATTGAAATTAGGTGCACAAGAATTATTTACTCTATAGAGGGGTTCACAATAGGCTTCTAAGATAGCAAGCTCCTCTAATTAATTTAAAATGTGATTTGGTACACTAAAATTAGATTTGTACTTTTTCCCAAAAAACATATTTATTACACAAAATAATCATAGAATTTCTACGTGGCTTAGATGACTTAGTTTAGATAAAGTTGCTATAAATAGGAACTACCACTCCCACACGATCAGGGATTGGCCTGAAACTTCCAGGGCTTAGAGAGGAAACCTTTGCTTTGCTCTCCTACTTGCCTGTATGTCCACCCCATGTGTGTGTCTGGTGCTCTTTTTTTCTGTCCTCAGCTTTCACATGATTTTGAACCATGTGCCTCGTTCAGCAGGCAGCCCCTTTCTCCCTCACTTCCCCCATCTGCAGACAAATTTGTATTATATAAAAATCAAATTATGTAGAGGTCTGTTAAAGCAAGAACTGACTGTATAAAATAATCTGTTGAAAATCTGTAGTACTGTCTTTTGACTGTGTGTATCACAAGTACCAGAACATTGTTAAGTAAATCAAAACTAATTTTCTTCCAAAAAGCTATTTTCACTGTTGATAAATGTTTCTTAACTGCAAACAACTTCTTCTGAAGCCCCCACAATTTCAAGGATCCTGACAACTAAAATCTAAAATTTTCACATAGGGTATTCAGTAACCTCCTGCTGATTACCCAAGTCAGCCCTTTGATCTGTGATGTACTGTCCTCTATATCTCTAATAGATTATTTTTAAAAAATGTAACTAGAGCTGGCAGCAGCAGTAGCTGCCATGAAAAGCCTTTTGTTTTTTTCAAAATGAATATATACTGAATATTGGGGGAGGGGTGGTATTCCTTTGACTGTGCTCCTAAATTCTTTGAGGAATACAGTTCTGACTAGTGAATTTATCACATGTGAATTTTGGAATTCTTGAGTAGATTGCAATCAAGGGACCTATACTTGTATATAACGTAATCTGAAAAATTATTAGACTGAACTTAAGATAGGCAAAGACAATCTCAATAGATACATATGTATGTATTATACATATATAGAAGTTTTGATTTAATTGAGTCAATCATTCCACTCAACTTAGAGTAACTAAGAAAACATTCTGCCTCTGGCATCTTTAACCATTGAATGTGTCTTTATTGAATTATTCAGCCAAAGACATTAAAGTAATGACACCCTGTGAGTCTGACTGGTTCAGAAACCAACATCAGTCAGTTGTCAGACAGTTCTAGCCAAGTCCTGAAAGGGCATTTGTTTGGAGTCCCTCTCTTGAGGGTAGATGCAGGTTAGTTTAATACCTTTGACAAATTGATTCAATAGACACACTCAATGGTTAAAGATACTAGAGGCAAAGTGTTTTGTTGGTTATTTTAAGTGGGGAGGGGGGCCTTATTACTTGATTGCTTCAGTTAATCCTCCCCCTTACATCTATGAGGTGTAGAAGCATTATGAGCTGTCTTCGGTGTTTCAGAGCCAGGAAGGGCTGGATTCATACTTACTCCTGACACCCTGGCCAATTGTGTTATTCACTCTCTCAAAATCCACTTTCTCTAGGAAAAGATACAAATACAGAACTGCAGTCTAGCCCATCTTCTTTTACATGTTCCCCATCATGAATGCCATGCACAAGATACTCTTGTACCCAAAATGTACTACTTGACCTCTGCTTCCTAGAATCCTCAAACTCTTTCAGCTGCTGCCTTCTTTTTGTTAGTGCTTCTTTCTTAAATTGCCTTTTATTTCTCTGTATTTTCAGTGTATCCCTAGTGGAATATGAACCCCTTGATGCAGGTGATGCAAGTTTTTGACTTTGTATATCTTATATCTAGCATCATAACCTAGCACATTCTCACTTGAGCCAGACCTGTGATTAATTGGAAAAGCCATTTTATCATGAAGAGTTAAACCTATTCTGAAATTTACAATTTTAAAGGAATAGTCAAGAGCCTTGCCTATTTGTTGATAGACAGAATTTGAACCTATGTCTTTCTGGCTCTCTAATCATTCTGCTACACTGACTGTCTAAACCTTATTATAATTTTATTTTTACTAGATACAATCAAGGTAAATAGGAATAAAAAAGACAAATATTTGTTGGTTTTTTTTTCTCCATCTAAACTTTTTTTTAAAAAATCACTGTCAGTGAACACAAATATATGTGCATTTAAAATGGTATTAAATTTTAATTTAAATAGTTTTACATATGGTAGATATTTAATAAATGTTGAGTTGAATTGATTATGAAACTGGGCTATGAGTCAGCATGATTCAGCATAACAAGACAAATAGAATTAGTGAAAGGAATAAGTTAAAGTACTTGGCTTTATTGTGAGCACATGAAATGAAGGCCATCTGCTTTGGCTCCCTTTTCTGAAAGCATGTTTCTGGAATGTTTGAAGAAGGTGACACAAAGTTTGTATTTTTGATAACCTATTTCAAAATGCATTATGTCCTGTAGAAATGACTATAAAAGAAAAATCAAGTATAAAATCAGGTGGCAATATCCAGATACATGCAGATTATTAAAGTAAACACCTACCCATTTAGAAGCTAATTACTGTGAAAGGGAAAAAAAATCCAGAAAATTGTAAGTTATCTGAATTTCACATGAATATTCTGCATATCCTATATTTTAGAAGTCTAGTTGCTACTTTTTTAGTACAATTCAACAAACATTTATACTTAAAATATGATACAGAAACCAATGATAAGCAACCCAGAGAAGTACAAAAACAAGCTCTTTTTGATGTCTGAGAGAAATAAGGGTGACCACCAGGAGGGGATCAGCTTCAGAGAAGGTAACATTTGAGTTGAGCTTTAAATTATTGATAGTAGGAGAAAGCAAGACACATTATTTACTATATAAACAATGTGTTCATTACCTTATTTTTTATTTAAAATAATATTCAAAATTCATAGACTTCCATTATTCTCCTGAGTCATTTAAACTATCTACTATTGACTTTTCAGGGCCAAGTTCTTTAGATAGCATTGTTGAAGATGTTACTCATCCCTGTAACCCAAATCCTTGTTCTGCTAATGAATTATGTGAGGTGAATAGAAAAGGATGTCAATCTGGTGATCCATGTCTTCCTTATTTTTGTGTTCAAGGTAAGCACTATATGTTTGTTTGTTCATGTTTTATATTTTAACTAAATCACAGATGATAGGACTTCCTCCCAAAAGAACTTGATGCTAATTTTCTATACTTTCCTTTAAACTTACTTTCCACCTTCTTATACTCTCAATATTTCTTTCTTGTTCTATCTCTGAAGTTCTTTTTTTAAGTCTAAACAACAAAATGATTAATATGGAAATGTTTATAACAGATATCTGATCACTTACTATCTCAAGGAAGGGGAAGAAGGGAGGGATAGACTTTGGAACTGAAAACTTAAAAAAAGTTTTAAAAAATCTATTTTAATATGTAATTGGGGAAGTGAATAAAATGTATTTTTTAAAATGCAAATGATAGTATCAACAATATATTTATTGCCTCCATAAAATCAATATTGAATGAAACAATAATATAAAACATGAAAAGTTCACTCAGTAAAATCGTTTTCAGACTTTTTTTATTAAAACTTTTTATTTGCAAAACACATGTATGGGTAATTCTTCAACACTGACCCTTACAAAGCTTTCTGTTACAAATTTTCCCTCCTACTCTCCACCCCTCCCCTAGATGGCAGGAAATCCACTATATGTTAATTATGTTAAAATACTTGACAAATCGAATATATGTATACATATTTCCACACATCTTGCTGTGCAAGAAAAATCGTATCTACAAGAAAAAAAAATCAGAGAAAGGAAACACAATGCAAGCAAAGCATCAATAGAGAGTATGAGAATGTTATATTGTGGTCCACATTTCATATCCCTCTCTCTGGGTGTATATGGCTTTCTTCACTGAACATTTGGAACTGGTTTGAAACATTTCATTGTTGCAGAGAGTCATGTCCATCAGAATTGATCATCATATAGTATTGTTGTTGCCGTGTATAATGATTTCCTGGTTCTGCTCGTTTCACTCAGCATCAGTTCATGCAAGTCTCTCCAGGCCTCTCTGAAATCATCTTGCTGGTCGTTTCTTACAAAACAATAATATTCCATAACATTCATATACCATAATTTATTCAGCCATTCTCCAATTGATGGGCATCCATTCAGTTTCCAGTTTCTTGCCACTACAAAAAAGGCTTCCACAAACATTCTTGTACATGGGTGTCCCTTTCCCTCCTCTAAGATCTCTTTGGGATATAAGCCCAATAGAAACACTGCTGGGTCAAAGGGTATGCACAGCCCAATAACTTTTTGAGCATAGCTCCAAATTGCTCTCCAGAATGGCTGGATCTGTTCACAGTTCCACCAACAATGTATCAGTGTCCCAGTCTTCCCACATCCCCTCCAATATTCGTCATTATCTTTTCCTGTCATCTTAGCCAATCTGACAGGTGTGTAGTGGTATCTCAGAGTTGTCTTAATTTGCATTTCTCTGATCAAGAGTGATTTGGAGCACCTTTTCATATGAGTAGAAATGGTTTTAATTTCATCATCTGAAAATTGTCTGTTCATATCCTTTGACCATTTATCGATTTTTTTCTTTGAATGCTCCAAGATTATTTATTTATTGCACCATTTTCCTTATCTTGTCCATTTCCTTTCGTTAAAAAATTCTTCCCATTTAAATCTTTTTTCTTTCCTGTATTATTGTAACCATCTGTAAAATAAATAAAAAATGATCTCCAGAAGACTCATTAAACCAGTAATGAAGTCCATTTTTTAAATTGCATCTCAAAGAATACAGTGTAAGTTAGTTTAAAGAGCACAGGAACTGGAATTAGAGCACCCGGGTTCAAATTTCAGCTATGATTCTCCCTAAATAACCTTGAACAAATCCCAGTTTCCTCATATGTAAGTAAAGTGATGAGGTTAGACTATGTTTATTTCATATGAGTCTTCTAGCTTGACATCGTATGGAAGAACTGGTGTAGTAGAAAGCTCAAAGGATCAAAAGACTGGATTCATATACCACCTCTGTCACTTACTGTGCAATTACCCCCATGACCTAGAGAAGTCATTTAATCTTTCTAGATCTGTTTCCTTATCTGTAAAATGAGTGTTGGACTAAATGGTCTCTAACGTCAATTCTAACTCTAAAACTATAATTTTGTGATTAATTTGTATGCTACATAAGCCATGGAATCATGATAGAATTGTAGACTTTTTTTTGAGGCCAGATTTTTTTAAATTTCACTCAAATGTTTACACTCATTAAATAATTCCAAATTATATTCCTAAATATTGTACATGCTTATTTTTCATTTGCTTGAAATTTATACAGATAGTTCTGGCTTTATATAAATTCTCATTGCAAATTTGACTTTACATAAAGAAGTCTAAAAAATATTCCTCATTCTGACTTCCTGCCATTTAGGGGAGGGGATGGAGGGTAGAAGGGAAAAAATTGTAACAGAAAGCTTTGCAAGGGTCAATGTTGAAATATTACCTATGCATTATGTTTTACAAATAAAAGGCCTTAACAAAAAAAATATTCCTCATTCCAAAAACTCCTATATTTTAACTTTACTGCCAGTACTGTGCTCTTTCTTTTTCAGTTCCTACTCCTCAGTTTGGTGCTCTGCAACCTCCTACCCCACCCCCCTACCAAAAAAACACCCTTAAAAAAACATTAAAAACGGGCAGCTAGGTGGTGCAGTGAATAGAGCACCAGCCCTGAAGTCAGGAGGACTTGAGTTCAAATCTGGCCTCAGACACTTAACATTCTCTAGCTGTGTGAGCCTGGGCAAGTCACTTAACCCCAATTGCCTCAACAAAAAATAAATAAGTCTCTGAGTAAAAGCAAAATAGATGTGTAGAAAGATTGCTACCTCTACTGAATTGAGGATTTGGCTTGTGACCTCCAATGCTGAGAGAAAAGACCTTTGTCCCACTCTCCTCTTCTGCCCAAAGTGTCTGACCCTGTCTGTGTTCTGTCTGTCTGCATTTGAGTACTATGTCTTTCCTTAGCCCCAGCATTTTGCCCATCCTCTCCTGTATAGTGAATTTGCCTGAAGGGAAGGGGTCAGTACACAATTCAAGGACATGTAGAAGACAAGGACAGGGAAATGAGAGGAGGAGGAGGAAGAACACATAGGGGCTAGGAACAGCTACGTGGGGACCTAGCCATAACCAAGAGGAATAAGATGAGGGGTAGACAGTAGGGACTGACAGGCAAATTCACATTACATAAAAATCACTTTTATATAGAGGTCTGTAAGAATTGTCTGTAGCACTTTTAAATCTTTGAATCTTCCCTGTTGAGAAAATGTGCATTTGTACAGGGATAGCACTAAGCTACAGCAATCTTTGAATAGCTCTCAGCAATAAGGGGGCCTGAGACCAATGATCCTACTTCTACCCTTATACCCAAAGAAAGCCAAAGACAAAATTAAGTCCCCATTTTATACCCAAAACTCTAATAAATACCAATGCTGCCATGAATATAGAATCATTCTTTGTAGTAACTAATAACTATAAACAAAATAGATGATTAACAATTGAAGAATGGTTCAAAAAATCTAGTATATAAATGTAGTATAATACTTGTTGTATAATATGAAATAACAAATATGGAGAATTTATACATATATAAAAAGACTTGTGAATTGATACAGAGCAAAATAAACTCAGCTTCCTTATACAAAATGAGGGCATTGGACCATAACTGGCCTCTAAGGTTCCTTTGGTTATAAATCTATGACTCTGTGGTCCTAAGCAGAATCCAAAGAACCACCTCACATAATGATGCTATTGACATATACATATATGCATATATATATACATATAAGATCACTCAAAAGTCAAGTTTTGAGTAATTTGAAAGCCATTGAAGACAGTCAAACACCACAACTTGCTCATGCCATAGAGGCCTGATGTTATAACAAAATAATGAATAAATGATCAATTAGTCATTCTATCTGATATTTTTGTTTAATCGATATTCTTTGTCACAAAGGAAAGTTTAACCGGGGTGGAGGGGGGAGTATTATGTAGAACAGATTTTTTCCTCCTCCAGAGATAATATACAAAATCCATTCATAAAATGTATTAAGATAAAATTAATTTGAGAGGGATAGAAGAGACATTAGCTAAAAGCATTAAGGCAGAAATTGTATTCTTTTTAATCTACACATAACATAAAAATGTTTTTGATAAATATTTTACAAATTACAGAACAACTCTTTTTTATTTTGCTCAGTTAATTTTTCTTTGCATAGGTTGCAAATTAGGAGAAGCTTCAGATTTCATTGTCCGGCAAGGAACACTTATCCAGGTACCATCATCTTCAGGAGAAGTTGGTTGTTATAAAATTTGTACTTGTGGACAAAGTGGACTGTTAGAAAATTGTATGGAAATGCATTGTGTAGACCTGCAGAAGTCTTGTATTGTTGGAGGGAAAAGAAAGAGTGAGTATTGCGTGTATTTTATAATTACAAAGACTTATACTAGGTCAGCCAAAAGGGATACTATAAGTCAAAAGGGAAAGCTTTTTTAATAGATGTGGCACTGAGTGAATTCTGTACCCAGTAGTACCCCAGAAGAAATTGTAACCATTCTGCAAACCAACTATTTCATATTCTACCATCTTCCCAAATAAAATTTGATGATGTCATATGTTGCAAAAGGTCTAAGGGAAAATGAATTTTAAACATTAACTTTCTGAATGCTAAGGCACTATGGGAATGTAGAATAGAACAGATTTAAATTAGTATGAGCAATTAAAAACAACATTTCAAGTACTTACATTTTAATTCTACTTTATAAAACACAGTACTGGTTATTTCTTAAACATATGGCATATTCCTGGATATACAGTATTTACAAATGTTTTCATTCTTTCCTCTCAGGTCATGGCACATCTTTTAACATAGATTGCAATGTCTGTTCCTGTTTTGCTGGCAACTTGATATGCTCTACCCGCCTGTGCCTAAATGAACACAGTTCAGAAGATGATCGTCACACATTTACAGGTAATCATTTCAAATCACAGGAAACAAGCTAGTCCTTTAGATATCATGGAGATGGGTTTTTGTCTTTCCTTGTGGGATGTATTCCTGAAATTTTGGTACCAAGGTAACTGGGATGTCAGTCATTCTCATATTATATAATAACAAAAACATGTAAACTAATGAATTTAAGGGCAAACAGACGTGGGGAAAGAAATAGAACCTAAGCTACTTAGCTGGGCTTCAGTTTCTTCATTTATAAGGTGAGATAGTTGGATCAGGGAGATCTCTCAGGCTCCTTCTTGCTCTAAATTTTCAGAAGACATGGTGGAGGTACATACATGATTGGACTAATATTAATTAGGGCACCCAATGAGTTTAGTTGATGTGCAATCACTATCTACTAATGTGCAATCACTAAAAGGACTAATCGTTAATCAGGCTTCTTTGGTGCATATATCAAAGATTTGTATTTGAATTTTTTTAACCTCTGGAAATTATTACCCAATTTTACTGAGTTTACTAAACTACAAAAAATTTTATCCCTTGTCAACAATTTAAGCATATCTAATGCCTAGTTTGACTTCTAATGCCTAGACTTTGCAAAAATAATCAAGATACACCTACCCCTGTTAACAGAGCTATCTATCAGACTTAAAGATGGAAGACTGACCTAGAAGGTCACCTCGTTCTGACTCACTTTACAAATGAGAAAACAGGCTCAGAGATGAGGTGACTTGCAGGTAATCAGCAGACACAGGATTTGAACTGAGGTTCTCTTACCTAACCTAGCATCCTTCCACCATTATATCTTGGTATCTCTCTGAACACTTGTCTCCAGAGAACACTTCCACTTCTTTCTTCTCTGTATCTTAGCAAGCACAACATTAAGGTTGCTTCTTCTCTAGTTGAGATTAAAAGTACTCATTTCTCCCACTTCTCTCTTTCCAAGTTGGAAGAAGGCAAAGGAGCTGCCCTGATGGCTGTACCTGAGTAGCTCCTTTTTCTTCCTGCCTAGGGAGGAAGAGGGGGGTACCAGGGCCAAAAAGACGATGCTTCAGTGGTTTTTCAGTCGTGTCCAGCTCTTCATGACTTCCTTTGCAGTTTTCCTGGCAAAGTTACTGGAAAGATTTACCATTTCCCTCTCCAGCCCATTTTATAGGCAAGAAAACTGATACAAATAGTTAAATGGCTTGCCCAGGACCACTGTGCCACGTAGCTACCCCAAGTGGAGAACCCTAATTTGCAGTTTTTCTTTCTTGCCTGGAGGTGGCAGCAGAGAGAAAGGCCAGGATTCTAGAATGCTGAAATACTTTTCCCTGCCTAACTTCAAAATGTTAATTTATTTGCTATGTTTGATTCTGATTCTATCATTTCTCATTCCTTGACTTTGCTCAGTTCACTGGCTACTTAAGCTGTGGGCAGACCAAGCTCCAGGAACTCTACTTTGCTTTATGTCACTATGTATGATCTCAGATTTCTCCTCCATAAAAAGAAAGGTGAACTAAATAATCTCTAAAAAAACTATATCATTTTGGCCATGGAAACAAAGAAGACTATATAATAGCTCATTCTGGGGGGGGAAGGAATTGTTATTGATAACATTAAAAGCAACAATAATGCATTAGATTCTACTTATATTTCCTTAAAGTTTCAAGTCTAAGATTTTAAGCACCTTGCACTCCAGGGGAAGAACCAGGAAGCTTCCCATTGCCCAAAGGATTGTCAGCATACTAGGGAAATCAGCAACGATACTATGCCTCCAACCCAGGAAAAGGGAGTTAGAGAGAATAAAGGGAAGAAGAAGATTGTGGGAAAAGTAGAAGAAGAAATGCTAGCCAGCTCTTTGTTTCCTTCATCCTAGCCAGTAACAAGTGTTATCTGCTCCTTTAATTTAGCTCTTTATCATCTCTATCTTTAGCTGTCATTTTGGTAGTTGTTTTAGAGTAGAAACAAACATGGAATTTTGAAAGGGAGAGTAGTTTCCAGGATTTTCTAATCACAGCATTTGTGGAGAAAATGCATGTAAATGTGATGAATGTAATCTTATTGTTTTTAGGTCTACCATGTAACTGTGCAGATCAATTTGTCCCAGTGTGTGGACAGAATGGACGCACTTATCCAAGTGCATGCATAGCACGATGTGTTGGTCTTCAGGACCATCAGTTTGAATTTGGATCATGTGTCTCTAAGGATCCATGTAATCCTAATCCTTGTCAAAAATCTCAAAGGTACTTTATAAATTTCATACTTTGTTTTTCAAATGTTTGCTTTTAACAAGTAACATAATACAGTAAAACTTTATTGCTCCAACACTTCATTTTTAAAGAAGAGAAAAGAAATCTATGGAAAAGCGCTCTAACACTTGTTCTTTGACCCTTTGAAATCTAACTTCTAAATTGGACTTAAAGTGAAACTTAAGCAGAATTTAATGGTGATTTTCTCTGTTCAGTGGACAAAAGTTGTGTGTTCAATTTGATCATTTTAGAACTTTTAATTTTCTTTGAAACAACTGGGAATTGAACTTGGTTCACTGATACTCCTAAAAGTCTTGATTAGATCCTATCACAATAATGCTACTGGTTTCTTACCAAGATTTAAAATTTATGCAATTATGTTTTAGTCCTGAAAGTTCTTTTCCATAGTAATGTCAGGTTTTTTCCACATGTTAAAAAAGAGACAGAATTGGCCACTTATTTGGAAAATATATAATGCCTTAGAATCTGAACAAGAAAATATCATAAGGAAAAATATAGAATTGTTTGACAGTATTTCCCCACTCACACACTGTCCCCAACTTTCTTTCTGTACTTTCCCCTAATTCTCATCTAGACTTTTAAGTTTTGATTTTTATATTAAATTCCTGGCAGTCATCCCTCCATTGTTAATTAATATAAGTAGTTATAAATTGAAATCATTCTTTAGATTCTCTGGAGCTAAACTATAAATAACACCACTATAATTTACAAATCCAAATCATATCACAAAACTTTATAATTCTGAAGACATTTTATGGTTTTTGGTAAATTTGCCCAAATCAGCATAGGTAATTTCTCCTTAAAATCTATTATTGAGTTTGTTCTTCTTTTTTGACTTTAAATTTTTCTATATTGCATAAGCCTTACTGTCAGGCCATCATATGGTGAATTATTTTGACCGTAATAAATAATGAATTCATTCATTCAAATATTTTAAGAAATTCCAGTTGCCAGGACCTAGGAACAGGTCTCTGCCCTTAAGGAGCTTCCATTCTACTAGCAAAAAACAGTATATACACAGATGAATAACTAAAAATATATAGATAGCATTTTAAGAGGTGAGTATAGGTTGAAAGATCTTGTGTAGGATGGAGCTCCAAGAAAAGGAGGTGAGAAGAGAATAAGTTCCAGGTATAGGGAAACAGTCTATGCAAAGGCACAATCAATCAATAAACATTTATTAAGCATCTACTATGAGCCAGGCACTGGGCTAAGGTTAGGGATACAAAAAGAAGCAAAAAAACAGTCCCTTCCCTCAAGGAGCTCAAAATTCAATAGAGGAGACAATCTGCAAACAAATACGTACAAATAGGATAAATAGGAAATAATTAAAGGAGTGAAGCCACTAAAATTAAGAGGTGTTGGGGAAAGACTTCCTGTAGAAGGTACGATTTCAGTTGGGACTTATAGAAAAATTGAAGGTACTCCATAGTTGAAGCAGAGAAGGGAGAACATTCCAGGCATAGGGAACAGCCAGAGATAATGCCTGGAGCCAAGAGATGGAACAGCCAGGAAGCCAGTGTCACTGGATCAAAGAGTTTGTAAAGGGTAAGAAAACTGGAAAGGTAGGAAGGGGCTAGGTTATGAAGCACTTTGAACACAGCATGAATGAATGTATTTGATGCTGGAAGTGATCGAGAGCCACAGGACTTGAGTAAGGAGGGATTATAGTATGGTAGGACTTGAGCTTCAGGAAAATCACTTTGGTGATTGAGTGAGGGATGTATCCAAGTGGGGAGAGACTTGAGGCAGGCACACCCTATATAGGTTATTGCTGTAGTCCAGGCATGAAGTATTATTGTCTGCTTCAGGGAAGAGAAGGGGACATAGAAGTAGGAAATAAAATATTATAGAGAGAATAAGACAGTGTGACTAGAATGTGGAATTTTTGAGGGCAGTATTATCGAATCTGTCTGGAAAGATGACTGGCATCAGTCATTATAGTATAGTTTTAAAATTCCAGTTTTTATTTTATGGTCGTGGTAATAGAGGAACACTGAAACTTCTTGAGCAAGGGGTAGCATGGGGTAAGTCAATGGAGAAGATGGATTGGAAAGAAGGAAACTGGTGAGAGGGAGACAGTTAAGAGACTATTGCAGTGGGCCAGATGATGGAGGCTGATATAGTGTGGTCACTGTGTGAGTAACGGGGAGTGGGTAGAGAGATATAGGTGAGTAAAGTCATGGAGGCAATTCCACAAGATTCAGAAATCATTTGAGTATGCAGAGTAAGAGAGGGAAAAATCCAGATTAACTCCAATGGCACAACTGGACAACTGGAAGGATGATGATGCCTCAACAAGGAATAGGGAAGTTAATGAAGAAATGGTTTTTGAAGGAAATATAATGAGTTACATTTTAGTTATGTCATGTTTTAGATGCGTAAGGAATATAAGAAGAAATGCATACCAGATAATCAGTGATGTGGCACTCACTAGTCATGCTTATGAGAAAAATGAAAGGACATGTAGATTTGAGGCTGGGTATCATTGGTATGGAGAAGATAATTAAACACAGTGGAACTGATGAGATCACCAAAGAAGAGAATATCAAGAAAAGAGAGTAGAGGACTAAGGATAAACTCTTGGAATTAGATCCACAAATAAGAAGGGGCATATGGTTGATGATCTAGTTTTAAAAAAAAGAGGAGTTGTATCTCTACTGGATCTTTATCCCAAGGAGATCATAAAAAAGGGAATAGTATTCACGTGTGCAAGAATGTTTGTGGCAGCCCTTTTTGTAGTGGCAAGGAACTGGAAACTTGAATGCATGTCCATCAGTTGGGGAATGACTGAATAAGTTCTGGTATATGAATGTTGTGGAATGTTATTGTTCTGTAAGAAATAATCAGCAGGATGATTTCAGAGAGACTTGGAGAGACTTAGATGAACCAATGCTAAGTGAAGTGAGCAGAACGAAGAGAACATCATACATAGTAACAACAATATTATGTGATGATAAGTTGTGATGAACCTGGCTCTTTTTAACCTTGAGGTGATGTGGGTACTGAGCATGGATCACAACATAGTATTACACTTTTTTGTTGTTGTTTACTTGCTTTTTTTCTTTCTTTCTCATTTTTTTCCTTTTTTTGATCTGATTTTTCTTGTGCAGCAATGATAAATGTGGAAATATGTATAGAAGAATTGCATATGTTTAATATATATTGGATTACTTGCTCTCTAGGGGAAAAGATGGGGGGGAAAGAGGGAGAAAACTTGGAACACAGGATTTTGCAAGGATGAATGTTGAAAACTGTCTTTGCATATTTTTGAAAATGATAAAGTTACTATTTAAAAACAAACAAAAAAAAGACTGAGAAGTGGCCAGACAGGTCAGAGGAATAACAGGAAGCAGTAGCCATGAAGGAGTGAATGACCAATAGTGTCATGTTATAAAGGAGTCAAGAAGAAGGACTGAAAAAAGATCATTGCTTATTAGAATGAAGAGATTTTTGGTGGTTTTGGAGAGTTCAGTTCAGATGAGCTTGTGGCATCAGAAACCATCTTAAAATGATGAGTTGAACAAACATCACCTAAGGTATAGCGGGTTGAGGCTAATCCAATATCAGATATAGTATGAAGGTCTTTGATCTGTGTTGAAAAAAAAATTGATCACAGTGTAGTATCAAAGTATAAAGCTTCAGATTCTTGGCTAAAACCAAACTTTGATGAGTGTATCAGTAATTATTAACTATCTCAAAATGTGAACATTATCTGTAATGGAGATACTTTTCTTTTTTTTTTAAGATGCATCCCAAAACCTCAAGTTTGCCTGACTACTTTTGATAAATTTGGGTGCAACCAGTATGAATGTGTCCCTCGACAGCTCCACTGTGACCAGATTCGGGATCCTGTTTGTGACACAGACAATATAGAACACAACAACCTCTGTACTTTATACCAAAGAGGAAAAAATATGTCTTACAAAGGCCCATGTCAGGTACAATTGTGATTTTTCTTTTCTTTTTAATTTTTTTTCTTTTTTATTACTTTTCTGATAAACATACAAATGATTTCTAAGAATGAAATAAATGTATACTTTTTGGAAACACAGGTAGGAGTATATATATTTGGGAACATCTATCAAATAAATTTTTGAATTGTTGAGTTAAATAACTCCCTTGTACACATTAGAGAGTAATCAAGTAAGTGGGAAGTACAATTTATGCCCTGGTCAGTGTAGTACATCAGTGATGAAAATACCAGGGAAACTTCTAAAAATAGGGCTTTCTTCATTAAGAGCCATTCATATCTGAAGGGATAAAAGAGATTCTTTTCTTTAGACTATGATTTTGACATTTAAGTGTGTCTATTTTAAATCAGTATATTCCTTTATTCCCTTCTGAAGTCATCACATGACATTCAGCCAGATATTTAGAAAGCAAGAACTACTTTTTTACAGTGTAAGGAATCCTAAGATAGAAATTATGAAATAAGCAGGCAAATTACAGGTAAATATCTGAGTTAATTTTGGCCATTTAAAAATATTTCTCTTTTCAGTTCCACTTTCTTTGAAACTCTGAAACTAACTCTTCAGGTTTCAATCACTGAGAAAGATAAGGTCTTTCCTTTCTACCATTAACATTTCACAAAATCAGGTTCAAATGGTTGACCTTCATCTCCAAACCTGTTAATACTCACCAGCGTTAGTTCTTTCTTACACTGTAGGTGGCATAGAGTCTTTTCCAGAACCCCAGCCTGAATCAATTATACAGCTTACTTTTCCAATTCTTATATTCATTTTATAAATGTACATCTCAAACTACAATACCTATAAAATAACTGACCTGAATATTGCTTTGTTTTTTGACAAAATAATTCTATTGTGCAAAAAGAAAAATAACTATACTATGCTACCATCTGAGATTCAGGCACACAGTCTCATTATATTAAATAGCTAGAGCTCTTTTCTCTAATCTCTATAGTTTTAATACACAAAATCTTGACTCTTCTAAGTAAATCACAGTGACCTGGCAACATTTGTGAAAGCAGCTTAATTCAGCTGCTTAAGCAAGCTTCCATTCTGCTGCTGTGCTGTTCTAATTACTGCATATAATTGTTGGTCCTGTTTTAATGTTAAAGCATCTTGAAGTGGTTTTGAAGATTAAAACTAAAATGAAAGTGCCAAACAACTGATATGTTTCTTTTCCATGTGTAAAGAAGATACATTTTTCTAATTGTTTTGTTCTCAGCAGATTATTATATCCTATCAGTTGTATGATATTTGTTTGTGACACTATGAAATTAAAGTCTTGATAGTAAAAGTATAGGATCATAGGATTTAGAGCTGGAATGGGATCTTAGATATCATCTCGAGTTCAATTTCAATTTTTTAAATTTAAGGAGAATGAGGCCCAAAGAGTTTAAATGACTTGTCAGAGGTCACCAGATTTTGAATCTAAGTAATAGAATCACTAAATCTCACACTTGATTTTCTAGTCCAGCCCACACCCATGCAAGAATATTCTTTATACATCCCCTAACTGATTAGTGATTAGTCATCTTACTTAAAAGCAATATTTTCTTCAAAAGTATGTTTCAAGTCTGTAAGAATTAGATGTATTTTTATTTTGAGACCTTTATGAAAAAGGTATCTATTAATCTACTTGGAAAGGTTTAGATGAAGCCATTCTTGAGGTAAAAAAAATAGATGATGGCAGTTTTATTATCAATAATTGTATTAAAATTACCAGGCTTGGAATTTATTTTGTGTTTACCATTGTAATATGCTTAGCACTTTATTTGTTGGTTGTGGCCTCCCTGTGAGGCAATGTAAGTGTTATTCCCATTTTACAGAAAAGGAAACTGAGGCCTAGAAAGATAGAGTGACTTACCAAACATCATACAGCTAGTTAAATGGCACTTGTAGAAGTAGGACCCAGGTTTTCTGACTATATATGTTGCAGAGGCACTGGAATTCTTTCCCCTCCCTATATGTATTTAAGTCATTACATAACCATAAAATATAACCTTATATCAGTTTGATTCTTTGTATCATCTTAGCTCTAGAATAGAGCTGCCTTAAAACTTGATTCCATATTTTACAATGACAGAATAGGCTTTTTAATTATTAGTTATTAAAATATGCATATAAACATATCTAACAACAATACATTGGAATATTTTTGACTTGCTCGTATTACTGTATAGAGTAATAAACATCAGCAAAAATACCCAAATATACTAAATAGCACTTTATATATAATTTTATTAGTTATAATTATAATTTACATTAGTTATAGATAAATTTATTAGTTCACAGTAGATGAACCCATATCAACAGAGCTATAAAACCGTGAGAAAGCAATTTTCCCTGAATGGCCCAAGTGGCTATTGTCTCTGGCTCACTGATAAAATGTAGACTCTCTCTGGAATTTGTCTCTGTGCTTTTTATTTTTCCCTTGAGAAATAGTAAATTCCCTTAGGATTCTATTGGTGCAGAAAAGAGTTTTCATATAATTAAAGTTAAGTGTAAATAATTTTTTTCAGCCTTTTTGCAAATCAGCAAAACCTGTTTGTGGACACAATGGTGAAACCTACAGTAATGTATGTGCTGCCTACTCTGATCGGGTAGCAGTGGACTACTCTGGACCCTGTCAGGCTGTAGGAGCTCTCTCAGAATACAGCTCTTTCACAGAATGTGCTGCAGTCCAATGTCCTCCTCTCCCAGCAACTGGATGCAAACCAGTCATCTCACCTGGTGGGTCCATGAAGGTTCATATATGTTGGTTATTGGCAGCTTAAAGTCCAGATTTTATTTCCTGCAATATTGCAACAAATCCTATGAACCAGATCTTTAAAATTGCATTTCTTTTCTTTTATTCTTAATGCAACAGCTCATGTTATAGGTAATGCTTACACTTCCAACCCCACATAGGTATCTCTGTACCGCCTCACATAGGGGCTGATTATTTACCCAAATGTTTTTAGTTTGCTTTATTTTCATTGGTTTCTGTTGTACAGGTGCGTGTTGCCCATTGTGTGCAGGGATGTTAAGAGTTTTATTTGACAAGGAAAAGTTGGATACAATTGCTAAGGTAAAAACATAAAAAAATATAAATTTTTAAAATTTATAATCTTTTTAAAACAAATTTGTAAATTCACTTTAATAATTAGGGTTTTAAGTTTTGTCATTTAGAAAAGGAAACCTTTCCTATAACATTTAAGATATTAGATACCATCCAGGCCAGCTGCCTCATCTTATAAAAATGTAGTTCTATTGTTAATAATTTGTTCTTTCTTAAATCATATTTGTTGTGAATGAAAAGACAAAATAGTAATGAGCAATTTTATTATCTCTGTCACAGTTAAGCTCTAACACCTCTGGATATAAAGTAGCCAGGACATTATTAAGATGTGTCTCTGCTTACAGCTCTAATGCCAGACTAATTTGTTTGACTTGTGATTAGACTCACTAGGAGGAGCTGTTAATCTATCAAAAAACCACTTAAAATCCAAGTTAACACTAAGCAAAGTTTATCACTTTGACATAGTATTGATATACTAATGGCATCTCCTGAAGATTGCAGCATTTAATGATTACACTATCATTCTAAGAACTGAAGTCTTAATTATTGGCTAATACTTTGCAGTGCATATACAAGTCATACAATATGGTTAGATGAGAGATAGTTGTAGAAGCAAATGAACAGAAAACCATCCCTGGAGTCCAGAAGATTTGGTCCAAATCTAGTCTCTGGCACATTGTGACTTTGGGCAAGGTAGTAATATTTCGGTGTCTCAAGCAATGCACTACAACCAGAAGGTACTAACTAATTGTTCTTCCTTCTCTAGATTATAAACTTCTTGAGAGCAGGAATTGTCTTCTGTCTTTTTCTGTGTCTTCAATGGTTAGCACAGTGCCTGGCATGTAGTAGCTTAATAAATGCTTCTTGATTAATTGACTGATCTAAATAAGCAGAGGAAGTTTCTGCAATGAAATTTCTCAACAATGATGAAATTACAGAATGGAGAGAGAATAAAAATAAGTATAGTGCTAAGTGTTAAGGATACAAAAACAGTGAAAGACAATCTCTGTTTTCAAGGAGCTTAAAATCTAATCAGAGAGAAATGTACAAATAGCTATGTACAGACAAGCAAAATACAGGATAAATTGGAAATAATTAATGGTGGGAAAGCGCTATAATTAGGAGGGATAAAGAAAGGCTTCATTAAAAAGGTGGGATTTTAGTTGGAACTTAAAGGAAACTAGAAGCAGAGATGAGGAGGGAAAGTCAGAAAAAAGTGTCCTGGATAAAGATATGGAGTATCTCTCTCAAAGAATAGAAAAGAGGCCCATGTCACTAGATTGAAGAGTGTATGGAAGGGATATAAGGTGAAAAAAGACTGAAAAGGGAGGGCTAGATTATAAGAGACTTTGAATTCCAAAAAAAGATTTTTTTATTTGATCCAGGGAGGTGATAGGAATTCACTTATTGAGTTGGAGGTAGGGGGGAAAGGGAAGAGTGACTTGTACTTGAGGAAGATCATTTTCGCAGGTAAAGACATTTCAAATTTAAAGATCACTCTACCTAAGGTGATTGCTATGTGGAAAAACTAATATGTGAAAAAAAAAGTTTTGCAAGCCAGAATCCTGATAGTTGGCTGGATGTTCGTGACTAAAATACTTAACCTCTCAGTTTCCTCATCTGCAAAATGAGATCAGTAAGAAATACTTTTGTTACCTATTTCAGGAATGTTATGAAGAAGCACTGTACAAATACAAGTTATTTTACAAGTATGACCAGAAAGGTTGATGTGTATCTTTTCCACACAGACTTCATACATAAATACTTTTCCCCCTATGATATATGATCATAGCCACTATTTACAGAGGCATTAATTACCTCATGTATTTCACAGTTAGCTGATACATTTGCTCAAAAAATCCATGTCAGCATGCTGACTTTGGTTAGATGCTAGAATATAATGGAATAAATCATTCTAGTTAAGCTCCTTCAAGTCCAAATCATCTAGATAGTTATATTTTTTCTCCTCACAATCCAAAAAGAATACCTGTGGAATCAATCCATTTCTTCATTGAAATGTAAAACTGTTTCCCACATAAGTCTTCTATTGCATATACAATTTTTCCCCAGTTATATATCATCCCACTTTTTACCAGTATGACTCCAGTATAAAAACCCAAATGCAAGTGTACTTATGCTCATACCCATGAGTTTTGGATAAAATACATTTTTATATGTCTATTATATCTTCATGTATCCCTAGATCAAAAAAATTTTTCAAAGAAATTACCTTTGATAGAAGATTTCTCCTTCCTAATTCAGATAACTGTTCATTTACAGAAGGGCATCCTAATATAAGTAATTATGAGGTCACATTTGGAGTTTAGTTACCATCAAGACCTCATTGTAACATGGTCTGAACTTGCAAACTAATGAAATATAATTTTGTGTATAAACTAATACTGCAGGTAATTAAAAATATGTCTTTTTCTAGGTAACAACCAAAAAACCCATAACTGTTCTGGAAATACTTGAGAAAATTCGCTTGCACATTTCAGTTCCACAGTGTGATGTATTTGGCTACTTAAGTATTGAATCAGAAATAGTGATCCTTATTATTCCTGTTGATCATTATCCAAAAGCATTACAGGTAAGATTTAGCATTGAGTTGTAATGAAATACACATTGCTAAACTTTTGTTTACATTTTTAATTTGGCATTATAATTTACATTTTAGTTGGTAATTAAGCCTCAAATAAATTAACTTATGGTAAAGTGGCAAAAAGATGCAAAAGAGTCTAAGAATTGTAATTTTTAGACAGTCTCTATAAAATTTCACTGTTGATTAGTTTTTGGAGAACTCTGCTCAATGACCAATGAATCTGGAGGAATTTAATCATATCTATATTGACATTGCCCTTATAAATTAAATCAGAATACAAATTGCATCCTAGGAGAAGGGTGACTCAAAAACTCATCCAGCTATGCTTGTATACCATGAATATTTTCATGAAGAACAATTAAAATAGTTAATAGAACACTGAAAAACCACTGCATATTGTCATGAGAGCTACCAGTGTGATACTCGTTTTAGGATCAGCAGTCCAGTCATATTATTTTCTAATTAAAGTCAAAATCAGTACCAAATGAAAAGGAAATATAAATGAATTAAGAAGGCACTATATTAGTATCTGTAAACCAGCCCATTTGAGTAATTGATTCTGAAAATGAGAAATGGATAAAAATAAAGACTGGTTCTTCTATTTCTTAGAAAAATTTAAACAGTGAAAAACACTTGGCCTAATTGGAAAGTAAGAAGAGCTCAGAAATCCCAGCTAGCCCTCACTTGTCAAACACACAAAAACTTCATTGGTACACAAGCTATGTACAAATTCATTTGCAAAGCATTGTAGAGGAGAATAGTAATAGACAAATCAAGTGATCACAAAACAGTGAAAAGTAGTAATATGAAAATGGAAACTAGACAAATTGATGTGAAATAAAGCAGGTTTTCCAGTCTTTCCGTAGCAACCTGTTTTCATCAGTGATATAAGAATGTCAATATTACTAGTGCTTTTATTTCATGTGCTCATATTTATATATTTATCTCATTTGATTCTTATAAAAATTCTGTGACTAATGACTGTACCTACCACATTCAGATGCTTAATACTACTCAATATTGAATATGAAGTAGAATATGAAGTAGAAAAAATACTGAAGATAAATTTGAGAATTCTTCAACTCTAAATTAAATACATAAGGAAACATTTGCTTGAGGCACATATGTGCTTTAAAGGCATTCAGATCAATTTTCAAGGTTTCTTTTTTTTTTTTTTTTTTTTTTTTTTGCTTTTTGCTGAGGCAATTGGGGTTAAGTGACTTGCCCAGGGTCACACAGCTAGGAAGTGTCTGAGACCAGATTTGAACGCAGGTCTTCCTGACTTCAGGGCTGGTGCTCTAACCACTGCGCCACCTAGCTGCCCCTCAAGGTTTCTTAATGAGAAGGAAATTACAAAAGAGTGGAAAAGATGATTTTTAAAAAGTATTACGGTTAGAAAAAGCTAAGAAGATAGGTTTGCTTTCTCATTTCTATGAAATTTTGAAAATTGTCTGCACATGTATCAAGGATATCCTTGTTTAATATATAAGAAGGAAATAGATTTATGCAGATGATTGTTTGAAAAGTGAATTAAAAGTATTTATTAAATGCTGAGTCACAAATACAAAAGCCACCCAGTACCTGTCCTCAGGGAGCTTACTTAAATTCTTATAAGGAGGAGACAGATACACAGAACAAGGAGAGGTAGTTAGAAAGGAGTGTTTTGATTTGAGACATCATTGGAATGGTGAGAGGAGTCATAGAACAGTTTACTAACAACACATCCTTTCCAGCTACAGTAGCAATATTGATTATGATTCCATAGCTGGAAGGGAGAAGCAGTTAGACAGTAACAAGGTCTAATGTCCTCAAGGATGCCACGGCAGGCACAGCAGATGACAAGAAAAAGACCAAAATAGAATAATTCTCTAAAGTATTCAAGCTCAGTAGCATAAACTAGAAACTTTTGGTAAATGACTATACAAATTGTATATTAACATACTTTTTGTATGGTGTTGTGTATATTGATAAATGTGGAATTCAGAAAAACACGGGAAAATTTTATAATGAAGAATGAAATTTTTAAAAAAAACAGAAGAACAATGCACACAAATACTATCATTACATATGTGAAAAAAGGCAACTACTCTAATTAGTTGTCATGAGTAATCTCTGCCTGGAGAACAGATAATAAAACATCTCTTTTTTGTCAGATAAGTGAGTGATCCATGGGTTTAGTTTTTTCATACATACTTTTATAGATTTTGCAGATACACACAATAAGCTGGGCCCAAAGAAGAAAAGGAAGAAATTAGGTTATATCAGAAGTGACACATTCAAATGAGGTCTGCAAAACTCCTGATGTGGGAACAAATTAGGTTAAAATGTAATTGGGAAATGCTTAACAAAATAAAAATACAACATTGTTGTTCAGTTCTATCCAACTATTTGTGACCCCATGGAACATCCATCTCATACCAGATCCTTTTATCCTCTGCTATCTCTTGAAATCTTTTGAAGCTCATGTTCCTTGTTTGCATGACACTATCTATTTATCTCATCTTCTGCTGCCCTCTTCTGGGTACTACTAGGTTCATCATCAATATGGGCTTGGAAGCTGTGATGCTTTCTATGTTCCAGTGGAAATGGGACCATATGATTCCTTTAAGTAAGGATGATGTTGGTGCTTCTGTTCAATAATGCCTCACATGCTAATTGGAATATAACTTTTTTTTTCCTGAGGCATTTGGGGTTAAGTTACTTGCCCAGGGTCACATAGCTAGGAAGTGTTAAGTGTCTGAGACCAGATTTGAACTCAGATCTTCCTGACTTCAGGGCTGGTGCTCTATCCACTTCGCCACTTCGCTGCCCCTGGAATAAATAAATAAATAAATACATACATACATACATACATACATACATACATACATACATATATATATATACATATATATATATAACAACATATAACTTTGAAAGATCAATATATGATCCTGTATAGTTCTTGTCATACTTCTGATTGGTAAATTGATCCTCTGTCTCCAAGCTCTGCAGTTGATATTTATTCAGAATATGAGATTACAGTGCTAGTTAATTCTGTTACCATGGCAGCTACTACCAAAGCTCTTAGAGAACATAGCCTTCTTCATTATGGATCCCCCTATACTATTACATTTATTTGATTCAGGTACTCATGTTTTTTATGAAGGTCTATTAGGCCTACTATCACATTCACTAGGTTTTCCATTTTCCATGTCATCCGTAGCTAACTGGCATCATTGAATGCTGGATTAAGCTTTTTAAATGGCACTGTCATCATATTCCTAATTATTAGGGTCAAGTATACACTTCCAGAGACTATGTCTTGGATAAATCACTTCCAAGAAGGGCAAGGGTTTACAACTCCGACAATTTCTTGGATCAAGAATCCTCAATAAGGATACTTTTGAAGATAGTCCTTCCCAGTTTATCTTCTCCAGCCCTCTTTCCATTATTTATGTAGAATTATTAGGGACTTGAGATTTCTGCCTTATCCAAAGGTTCTTTATACAACTTCTAGAAGAAATAGTTCAGGTTCCTCTTACCTGGCAGTTTTTCTTTCTCTAGTGCAATAATGCTTTCCTAAAAGGATTTAGAGAACCAAGGGTTCAAATTGTTGGAAGGTACTTTTTTTTTTACAGAATAGGAAGAAGGTGAAATTGCTTTTTTTATAATCCTGTAGAACAGAAATTTACTTGGAAGAAAAGGAATCTTTTATCTGACTTAGTGATAATCTTGAGTTTTTAGGAGTCTTTATCCCACCCCCACAGAAGGAGGTAATCTCTGAGTACAAACCTCTAAAGGGGCCAAAAGTTAGTAACATCCCCCTGATAGGTTTTCTATGGAGGGGAGGTTTTGACCAGTGAGCCAAGGGACACTGAGTGAATAGGAATTTTAATGCCCACCTGTTGTATGATAGTTTGTGTGCTAAACATCAATTACTTCTTAACTTCCTAATGCAGATGACCCAGATCTATAAAGGGGATCCTTTCCAACATTGTAAGTGTCTTAGTCTCTACTGTGGACTTGAAGCTCCTGATGATGCATTTGGCCATCATGGTTATTTTGGCATGACTCTTACTCTGAATTGTACCCTGACATCCCAACTATATAAATTGTATTTTTAAGATTATATTATGTGTTTATTATTTGTATTAAGCTCTTCAGTGTTTATTTTGCTAAAATTATTTAAAGATTATCTTAGTGGCAGAAGATTTCTTAGAAAATTTTCGAGACCTAGACACCAAGGAAGCAGGATGTAACAAGAGTGATACCCATTTTCTGTTGGGCTGGGCTGCCTTACCTTTTAGAGAAGTTATCATTGGCTTGGCTTCCTTGTTAACTGAGACCTAAAAGACCCCAGGCTATGAGGTTTTGGAATAAGAGTTTTTTTAGTGGAGTTCTCATTACTTTCCAGTTAACTTCTTTCTGATTTATAATGTATTATAAAGTAATTTTGTTATATTTTACAATCTATCAGCATCTCATTGCATATTGACCTTGAGCTTGAATCATTGGAGTGAACTGAGTTTAGCCTTATCTAGAATGTGCATGTTTCCAAACACAACAGGATCAATTTAAAATTTCTCTAATCCAATGTGATTGTACTTTTTCATGATTTTTTTCCCTCCTTTCTCCCAGATCGAGGCTTGCAATAAAGAAGCAGAAAAGATTGAGTCACTGATCAATTCTGATAGCCCAACTCTGGCATCACATGTTCCACTTTCAGCACTTATCATCTCCCGGGTGCAAGTTTCAAGTAGCCTTCCATCTGCTAGCACAAAAACTCTGCCTCTCTATTGTCCTTTTTTCTTCAGCCTTGTACTTGCCTTATTAGTTTTGCATAGCACATAACTGCTTACAAAATATGCAAAACAAATTCTCTATGTTTTGTTTCTTTATTGTAAAAGACATTCAGGACTGATGGTCTTTATTATGGCAATCACCAAGTAAAAGCACATGTCACTTCAATAATTCACTACACAGTATTTTTAAGTAATATTTTTCATTAGCAAATCTTTTAGGTTTTTTTATATTTATGAGATAGAAAATGAGAGTTCAAAATAACATCTTAAAAATTAGATCTTTGACATTACATTGCTACATAAACTTGATTTGAAATTTGCTTAGAAATGTGCTCTACCGTTGGGAATATCAGTCTGTCTGGTGAATGAGATGCTGTTACCCACCTTAAAGATGCTTTTTGATTTTTTTTGTTTGGTTTTGAGGGGGGGTGTTGTTGTTGTTTTGCTTTATCAAAGGATTCACTTCTTCAAAGGATTCCTTGGTGGGTTCCTTTAATAGGAACGTTCCCCCAATGTTTTTCAGTATTTGTTTACATATCGGCTACTTGAATCAGAAGCTTAGATACAAAGAAATATAGTACTAATAAAGTCACTGCCAACTCAGAATCAGAAAAAGATAAAATATTTCTGAAATGATCATGTTAAGTCAGTGGAAAATTTGAGACTAAAAAAATTCAATTGACACCTTATGCAAGAACATATCTGTTTAATAACAAGTTACCCTTCTTTAGTTAAGTGTTTCATTATATCCTATAGCTAGGTATGTCACTGACATGTTTTTGATTTTTGTGAAAGGGAAAAATCCTCTGAAATACATAAAAAGTAAGGATTTTTTAAGAAATAAAGCATCCTGCCTTATGCAATTTCTTATGACTCAAACCTAATTTGGATGGGAACAGTCAACTGAACCAACAGGGTTTTTAAACGTCAGTCTTATAACAAATTGCTGCTACTTAAATAATTGCCAAAAAGTGAAGTAATTGTTCGTGTAAATAATACATGATTCCTTATATTCCTTATATTTTATTATGAAGAAAACTAATAGCCATGTTTTTAAAATGACAATCACAAGTGTTTATCCGGTACTTTTTTTTTTCATGAAGATACATTCTGCCTTTATAGTATGTCAACTGTAGATATTATGTATTATGCCTTATTCCATGTTGCAATTTTTTTACATTTGTTTATATATATATACATATATGTATAGATGCTATTCTAAATATTAAGATGTTTTGCATGTTTATTGAATTTTATACTTTATATGTGTTTTAAGTATATGAGATAAACTATACAATTTAATACTTATTTTATGCACCTGAATTTAGATTTCACATGAAGTATTTTTTTCAGTATTAGCCAACTTTTGAAGAATATATGGACATTATATTTTGCCAAAATGATGTTTAAAGTAGGCACTTTGGAAATATCCATATGCTAATGTAGCATGCTTGTAACACTTGCTCTTGTTTGTATAAAAGTCTTCAATGCAATGTACCGGGCAGCTCTTCTATTTTAATAAAAAAAAACAATTTTTATTTTCTCATGTGTCTTCTATAAATTATTGAACTCCAAAGAATCAAAATAATGGAAACAATCTGAAGTGAGCAAACTATGATCCCTGGAGGAAAAGGTCTTCATGCCCTTATAATCATAGTTTTTGGAAACTGCCCTGTTTTTGATTAGAAGAGTTGGGGTTAAGTGGCTGATTTAGGAAATATGTTTCAACATTTCCTCCAGAGAAGCTATGCCCAGGCATTTCTAGGAGGGAACTGAAAGAAGAATATGAGAGGAAACTACTTGGCCTTTGACCTCAGTTTCTGGTTGTAAATTCCTGACACATAAATGTTCATTAAATTCTTGATTGAAACTAATTAACCCCTACCCCATTCAACACTGCTAGGTTTTTTTTTGTTTGTTTGTTTGTTTGTTTGTTTGTTTGGTTGGTTGGTTGGTTTTTTTTAGCTTTTTAAAAAATGTGTCAGAGCATGGGGGAAAGAGCCTTAGGGAAGTAGAATAGCTTAAACTTTGGTTCACCATTCTGTTCTTTTTGCCAACTCAGAGCCTAGGGAAGTTCTTCCCTCAGTATATTATATTATACTGGCTGTTCTTGCGAAGCCTAATCTTTGACCATCTTGCCAAAATCTAAGTTTGGCTTTCTTTGGATTTCCAAGGAAGTTAAAGAGCTTTTGGAAGTTGCTGGACTTTTATGCCTGATTTCTTCCTGTGCCTGATTCTTCATGTTCATGCAAGGATGGGATATTCAACCTGAAAACTGTTAAGCTCCAGGTTATAGCTTGATTATCAATTTCCTATCTGATGAAATTTAGGTTATGGCCCCATACTGAGGAGGGAAGTTCAAATGGGAAGATATGTATGCTATCAAGTATTCTACAGTGACATAAAAAAGTGAGAATGAAGGTGAGCCTAAGAAGGAAGAAGCAAGTAAGCTGGATTTGAAGGATCAGGGCTTTGAGGAGGGAAGGCCTAGAGCATCAAAGAAGAGCAAAGGGTATAGTGTTCTTTTTCCTTCAGGCTCAGATTTAAATATTCTAATGCCCACCTTGAGGACCTAAAGGCACTAAATAACCTTCAAATAAAAAAATTGGCATTGGGCATTTTTGAAATGAAATAAAGGATGTTAAGCTTTTATACTGAAATTTTCTCATGCAAGTATTTTTTATTATTTTGTATTTTAGAGCAAAATTGTCATTAGCATCTGATAGAATTCCTTTTTTTACTTATGGAATTCCAAGATTATTTGAAACATACTTGGCAACACAAAATCTTCATTGTGAGGGATTTCAGATACCACCTAATCTGTACAGAAAGTTTCTTTCTACCATCTCTAATAAGTGGTCATCTAGTCTCTGCCAGAAGACTTCAGGTGAAGAATGCACTATTAATGTAACCAATTCCATTTTTGGAAAGCTTATATGTTTTTTAATACATCATTTTGATGCTAATCATATTTTGTTTTGTTTTCATTTTATTAAAGATTTTTATTTTCAAAACATATGCATGGATAATTTTTCAACATTGACCCTTGCAAAGCTTTCTGTTACAAATTTTTCCCTCCTAGTCCCCACCCCTCCCCTAGATGGCAGGAAGTCTACTACATGTTAATTATGTTAAAATATTTGACAAATCAAATATGTGTATACATATTTTTACAGTTATCTTGCTGTGCAAAAAAAGTCAGATCTAGAAGAAAAAAAATCTGAGAAGGGAAACAATGCAAGCAAACATCAATAGAGAGCATGAAAATGTTATGTTGTGGTCCACATTCATATTCCTCTCTCTGGGTGTATATGGCTTTCTTCATCACTGAACAATTGGAACTGGTTTGAGACATTTCATTGTTGCAGAGAGCCGTGTCCATCAGAGTTGATCATCATATAATATTGTTGTTGCCATGTATAATGATCTCCTGGTTTTGCTCATTTCACTCAGCATCAGTTCATATAAGTCTTTCCAGGCCTCTCTGAAATCATCCTGCTGGTCGTTCCTCACAAAACAATAATATTCCATAACATTCATATACCATAATTGTTCAGGCATTCTCCAATTGATGGGCATCCATTCAGTTTCCAGTTTCTAGCCACTACAAAAAGGGCTGCCACAAACATTCTTGCACATGTGGGTCCCTTTCCTTCCTTTATGATTTCTTTGGGATATAAGCCCAATAGAAATGCTGCTGGGTCAAAGGGTATGCACAGTTTGTTAACTTTTTGAGCATAGCTCCAAATTGCTCTCCAGAATGGCTGGATCCATTCACAGTTCCACCAACAATGCATCAGTGTCCCAGCCTTCCCACATCCCCTCCAACATTCATCATTATCTTTTCCTATCATCTTAACCAATCTGACAGCTGTGTAGTGGTATCTCAAAGTTGTCTTAATTTGCATTTCTCTGATCAAGAGTGATTTGGAGCACCTTTTCATATGACTAGAAATGGTTTTAATTTCATCATCTGAAAATTATTTATATCCTTTGACCATTTATCGATTGGAGAGTGGCTTGAATTCTTATAAATATGAGACAATTCTCTATGTATTTTAGAAATGAGGCCTTTATCAGAACCCTTAAATATAAAGATGATTTCCCAATTTATTGCTTCCCTCCTAATCTTGTCTGCATTAGTTTTGTTTGCACAAAAACTTTTTAACTTAATATAGTCAAAATTATCTGTCTGGTATTCAATTAAGAGTTCTTCTTTGGACACAAATTCCTTCCTTCTCCACAGGTCTGACAGGTAAATTATTCTGTGTTCCTCTAATTTGCTTATAATATCACTCTTTATATCTAAATCATGAACCCATTTAGATCCTATCTTGGTATGTGGTGTTAGGTGTGGGTCAAGCCCTACTTTCTTCCACACTAGTTTCCAATTTTCCCAGCAGTTTTTGTGGAATAGTGAGTACTTATCCCAAAAGCTGGGGTCTTTAGGTTTATCAAACACTAGCTAATCATATTTTGTATTAGTATTTTCTACCAAGTTATAAAATGTGACATATAAGATAAACTGTTTATGAAAATCTCACAAGATAGTGTAGGGAAATAATAGGTAAAGGGTTGACCTTTGAATCAGTAAGACTGGTTCAAATCCTGCTTCTGACATATATTGTCTATGAGCCAATACAAATCACTTTACCTCTCAGTGTCCTAAGTAACTTAAAATACTAAGTTACAAAGAAAGCAATGACCTATGTTAGCAGGAGGAGTTTTTTGTGGGTTTTTTTGTTTGTTTGTTTTGTTTTGTTTTTTTTGCCTAGGAGTTCCCTGGAGCTATTTCTTAACTATGAAAATAAAGAGTTTGATTAAGTGTTTTAATAATAGCTTGAAGGTATCAGATTTATATATAGCTAGTCTCAAATGAAATCATTACATATAACCCTTTTCTTATGACAATAGTTAAATTCAACAAGTATTAAGTAGCTGCTATATATTTAAAAGTGAATCAGTGGATAGAGGGCTAGCTCTGGAGTCAGACCTGAGTTGAAATTTAGCCTCAAATACCTGCTATGTGACTCTGGGTGAATCATGTAAGCTCTAATTTGCCTTAGTCCACACAAAAGGAATTGGCAAACCACTTAAGTATCTTTGCCAAGAAAACCCCATGGACAGTATTGACATTCTATGGTCCACAAGATCACAAAGAGTGGGACACAATTGAATGACTAAACAACAATGACAATGTATAAGACTGATTAATTTCTATCAATTCCTCTGCTAGCCACACCCAGCATTGAAGACTTCATCAAACAGAACTTTTTTGTCACTCTTCTTTAGTTTACTGGTTTCTCTACTATTCCTTTTGTCATTGGTTTTACAATTCTCAAAACTAGTGCACTCTACTTTTACTCTCTAGTTCCAACTAGAACTATTACTGTTATTAAGCCTTTGCTCTCTTTCCTGATGTCCTCTCCAAATGAACAAAAAGCTGAGGTAGGGGAGAGGAATCCCTTTTAAAATATATGTAATGGTACAAAACAAATCCCCACATTGGTTCTATCCAAAAGCGTTCCACATCTTGCATCTCCATGGGAGGCATGCTTCTATTCTGGTCTTCTGGAACTGTGGATTATCATTGTCATCTCAACCTTCTAGAGCAGGCTCTAAAAGTCAAATTCACCCTGTGAGATAGATGAACAGTTAGATGGAAATCACAGTCCGGTCACTCTCGAAAACTCTCTGGCCTATTTTTATTTTATGTAAATTAAAGTGGTTAGACTCTAGCTACCACCAAGGATTTGAGGCCAGTCTCTGCAGAGCACAATAACCTTTTATAATTATGGATCATAAGTCTGTCAATCATTATTTGGCAATGCTCTGGCGTATCTTTGTGGCAGTATAAAGGAAGGAAGTGAAAAGGAAAATGGGCAGAAGCTTGAGGCCTTAAGAGATAGAAATTGGCAAGTGGTTACACTTAATACACAGGTTTCCTTTTGCTGAAGACTGAGAAAACCCAAAGGGACAAGCCAGCAGGGACTTCTTTTTTACCGAAGAATGTAGAAAGAAATTGCTTTAGGAAAGATTGCCATGAATCCCAAAGAAGGCCACAGCGATGAGAAAGGGAGCAAGGACTTGCAGAAATCCACAAGGCCTGACACAGACGGGCCCGACAAGGACAAACCCAACACAGACAAACCCGATGTGGACACACCTGACACAAACAAACCCGATGTGGACAAACCCGACACAGACAAACCCATAAAGGTTTGGGACCTCCAAGTGCAGGACAGCAGCTTGGAAGTGTTCGAGCTACCAAGGCAGTGCTTGGGTATGGGCAAAGAGATAAAAGCCGCTGATAAGGAAACAGTTGATTTGCCTGTAGAGGACTTCAAGATCCAGAGCAAGGAGACCCTCTTCCAGGTGCTCCAGGACTATGACAATAAGGACCAGAATGTGAGGATGAGAAAAAGGGGGCAGAACGAGACAAACAAGGAGGAATGCCAAGACTCGAAAAAGATCCAGGAGCTCCTGCCTGTAAACACACAGAGCAAAGTGAGGCTGAGTGATTCGGACCTCGAGCTCCTGGATGAAGGGGCCCAGCCACAGCTGAGGCCCCAGAGGAAGAGCAGTTTATACAGGCTCAAGGCAGAGAGCTTGCTCAAACTGGTGGATAACTTAAAGGACATGAAACTGGATGTAGAGGAGGACATGTCCCGAAGCTCCTCCAAGGGTGGGCACCGCAAGCACTCCCACTTTAAGAAGCGCTTATCTTCACAGGACCCGGAAGAAAGGCCTTCTCAGAGCCTCGTAGCTAAGGACAAGGACATGTGGCCCGGTAACTACGAGGACGACAGCAACGACGACAGCGATGAGGGCCCGTCGTCCAGGGGTAGCCGGAGAGGGTCGTCCAGGAAGGGTGAGAACTCCAGGCCTTTGCCCTTTTCCGGCTCCCAGAAAGGCTCCCGGCGCGGCTCCGGGCCCAGCTCCGGGCCCAACTCCCACGGGGCCTCCGGTTCTGGCTCCCAGGGAAGCTCCCAGTCCGGCTCCTACTGAGGCTCCGGGGTCCGGCTCCTACAGCGGCTCCAGGTCCAGCTGTTACGGCGCCTCCGGGTCCGGCTCCCAGGGAAAATCCCGGCCCAGTTCCCACGGCGGATTTCGACCTGACTCCCAACCCTCAAGCTTGGACTGGGACAGCTCAAAGTGGCCGCCCTCCTTCAGCTACTTCTCCCTGCCCTCAAACTCTCGGATGAGCCCCCGGGTCTGCCAGAACATCCAGGAAGAGCAGGAGGCTCAGGAGAAAAGAGGCCAGAAGAAAGAGGGGTACTATGACGCTGGTGAGTGCCAGCCTGGCCATGGGCCCACTCACCCAGGCGAGCCCGCGGCGTAGACCTATGGAGAAGCACCCGGGAAGGAGCCAATACTTTTTTTCCCTTCCTCCCTTCCTTCCTTCCTTCCTTGCTTCCTTCTTCCCTTCCTTCCTTCTTTCCTTCCTTCCTTCCTTCCTTCTTTCCTTCCTTCCTTCCTTCCTTCCTTCCTTCCTTCCTTCCTTCCTTCCTTCCTTCCTTCCTTCCCTTCCTCCCTCCCTCCTTCCTTCCCTCCCTCCTTCCTTCCCTCCTTCCTTCTCCCACCCTCTTTTCCTTTCCTCCTTTTATCCTTCCTTCTCTTCCTCCTTTTCCTTCTTCCTTTCCTCCTTTGTTCCCTATTTTTCTCCCTCCTTCCTTCCTTCCATTCATCCTTTCCTTTCCTCCTTCCTACCTTTCCTCTTTCCATCTCTTCATTAGAACTTCCTTCTCTCATTCCTTTCTCTTCTCTTCTTTCTTCCCTCCCTCATACTTTCCCCTTTCTTCTTTCCTCCCTCTTTTCCTCCTTTCTTTCCTCTCTCCTTTCTTCTTCATTCTCGCCTTCCTTTCCTTCCTCCTTCCATCCATTCAGATTTAACAATACTAAATCTTATGATATAATAATAGGTCTTTTGTAATATTTAGGCTTTGCAAAACATTTTGCATATATTACTTCTTTTTATCTTCACTAGAATCCCTTGAGGTAGATGTGGATAAAGCATTCAAGGGGAGATATCACAAGGGGACCTCATTTTAGGGAACTTTCAGTCTAGTATTCTTGATATAGAAACAAGATATGTGCATTCTAGCAAATAATAGGCATTTAATTTTATGGATTTATATATAAAACAAATTAGTAGATCTATATTGATATATAATACAAATTAGTAGAAAAGTATTTTAAGATCAGATGGTTTAAAAATTTTTTGTTTTAATCAGCCAATCTGTTTTCTCATTCTCCCACTCCCAACAAACATTGGAACATGCAAAAAAAATATATATATATATACATAAATAAAGTAAATTTCCAAGTGATCATACCCCACCCCATCTCCCAAATTGTCTCCCCAAAAAATAAAAAGTGCATTCAGTCTACATCCAGGCTCCATCATTTCTTTCTCTGGAGATGTATAGTACTTTTCATCAGAAGTCCTTTTTTGGATCATTGTATTGCTGAAGTTATTCACATTGTTTTCCTTTTTTTTTCTCACTTCATTTTATATCAGTTCATGATTTCTCTGACAGCATCCTTCTCATATCTCATAGCTATCACAATCATTTACAACTAGTTCAGTCATTCTCCACTTGATAGACATCCCCTCATTTTCCAATTCTTTGCCACCACTAAAAGAGCTAATGTAAATATCTTTGTATATTTAGGTTCTTTAACTTTTTTTTTTTTTTTAATCTTTTGAGGACAAAGATCTAGTAGTGGTATTGCTTGGTCAAGTAGTATTCGTAGTTTTATAGCCCTTTGGGCATATTTCCAAATTGTTCTCCTGAATGGTTGAATCGGTATACTTCACCAACAATGCATTGCTGTTTTAATTTTCTTACAACCCCTTCAACATTTGTCATTTTGCTTTTCCGTCATATTCTCCTGTCTGAAAGGTGTGTGGTGGTAGCTCAGAGTTGTTTTAATTTGCATTTCTTAGAGTGCTTTTTCTTATGACTCTAGAAAGCATTAATTTCCTTGTCCAAAAACTGCTCGTTCATATCATTTGATCATTTATTAATTGAAGAATGATTTATATTGTAAATTTTGACAATTTTCTATATATTTGAGAAATGAGGACTTTATCAGAGAAACTAGCTGTAAATTTTTTTTCACAGTAATGATTACTATTTCCTTCCATCTTAAGTTTTCTGTTTATCCTACTCTCTCCTTTCACCCTGTCCATTCTCAAAAGTATTTTGCTTCTGATTTTTACCTCCCTTCTATCTGTCTTTCCTTTTTGTCAACCCCACCCCACTTCTTATCTTACTATTCTCTCTGATAAATTGACTTCCACACCCAATTAAGTATATAGATCACTCCCTCTTTGGGCCCATTTTGATGAGAGTGAGTTTCATACACTCCTTCTGTTTTCCCTTCCACTGTAAAATCCCTTTTGAACCTTTATTATGAAGCTAAAGGTAAAAACCTTTCCCTTCTCCCAATTTATTCTTCTTTCTCACCCTTTAATTCAATCATTAAATAATCACCCTTAAATAATTAAATAATAAATAATAATTATTCAATTCAAAACTGTGTTTTCAGTATCTTTCTGACTGCCAAAATAATGAGAAAGTTCTTAGAAGTTACAAATATCATTTTCCCATGTCGAAAAGGAAAGTTTTCTCTTATTGAATCTGTAATGATTTCTCTTTCGTAATTACTTTTTATGCTTCTCTTGAGTCTTGTATTTGAAAATGATATTTTCTATTCAGTTCTAGTCTTTTTGTCAGGAATGCTTGAAAGTCCTTTATTTTATGGAATATCCCTTTTCCCCCTGAAGGATTATACTCAGTTTTGCTGGGTAAGTGATTTTTGATTGTAATGTTGACTCTTTTGCCCTCCAGGATATCAGAAAACTTGATCCTTTAATGTAGACACTGCTAAATTTTGTGTTATCCTGACTGTGGCTCCATGATATTTAAATTGTTTCTTTCTGACTGCTTGCAATATTTTCTGGTTGACCTGGGAGCTCTAAAATTAGCTATGATGTTTCTGCAAGTTTTCTTTTTGCAATCTTTTTCAATTTCTTTCAATATGTTTTACCCTCCAGTTCTAGAATATCATGGCAGTTTTCCTTGATAATTTCTTGAAAAATGAAATCTGGTCTTTGTTTTTCCATTCTAGCTTTCAGGTAGTCCAATAATTTTTTTTAAATTATCTCTCCTGGATCTGTTTTCTAAGTTAATTCTTTTTCCAATGAAATATTTCACATTTCATTCTCTTAATTTTATTTGATTGATTCTTAATGTCTCATAGTCATTAGCTTCTACTTGCTCAATTGCTCAATTCTGATTTTTTTAAAAAAACATTTATTAATGCTTTTTATTTTTGAAACATATGTATGGATAGTTTTCAACATTCACCCTTGCAAAATCTTGTATTCCAAATGTTTTCCCTTTCTTCTCCCTGCCCCCTCCTCTAGAGGGCAAGTAATTCAATATATGTTAAACATGTGCATCAATTTTAATTTTTTTTTTCTGCTGAGGCTGTTGGAGTTAAGTGACTTGCCTAGAGTCACACAGTGAGGAATGTTAAGTGAGACCAGATTTGAACTCAGGTCCTCCTGGCTTCAGGGCTGGTGCTGTATCCACTGTGCCACCTACATGCCCCTATCAATTCTAATTTTTAAGGAATTATTTTCTTCAGTAAGCTTTTGTATCTCTTTTTCCAGTTGGTCAATTCTACCCTTTTTAAGGGGTTCTTTTCTTCAGTGAATTTTTTTTTATTAAAACTTTTTATTTGCAAAACATATGGATGGGTAATTCTTCAACAATAACCCTTACAAAGCTTTCTGTTACAAATTTTCCCCCCAGTCCCCACCCCTCCCCTAGATGGCAGGATATCCACTACATGTTAATTATGTTAAAATGTTTGACAAATCGAATATATGTATACATATTTCCACACATCATTTTTGTGCAAGAAAAATCGTATCTACAAGAAAGAAAAATCATAGAAAGGAAACACAATGCAAGCAAACATCAATAGAGAGCATGAAAATGTTATGTTGTGGTCCACATTTCACATCCCTCTCTCTGGGTGTATATGGCTTTCTTCAGTGAACAATTGGAACTGGTTTGAAACATTTCATTGTTGAAGAGAGCCATGTCCTTCAGAATTGATCATCATATAGTATTGTTTTTGCCGTGTATAATGATCTCCTGGTTCTGCTAATTTCACTCAGCATCAGTTCATGTAAGTCTCTCCAGGACTCTCTGAAATCATCCTGCTGGTCATTTCTCACAGAACAATAATATTCCATAACATTCATATACCATAATTTATTCAGCCATTCTCCAATTGATGGGCATCCACTCAGTTTCCAGTTTCTAGCCACTACAAAAAGGGCTGCCACAAACATTCTTGCACATGTGGGGCCCTTTCCTTCCTTTAAGATCTCTTTGGGATATAAGCCCAATAGAAACACTGCTGGGTCAAAGGGTATGCACAGTTTGATAACTTTTTGAGCATTGCTCCAAATTGCTCTCCAGAATGGCTGGATCCATTCGCAGTTCCACCAACAATGCATCAGTGTCCCAGCCTTCCCATATCCCCTCCAACATTCGTCATTATTTTTTCCTGTCATTTTAGCCAATCTCTTCAGTGAATTTTTATATTCATTTTGCCAGTTGGCCAATTTTGCTTTTTAAGGCTTTCTCCACTTCAGTGGATTTTTGTGCCTCTTTTTACCATTTGGCCTATTCTGTTTTATAAGAAGTTGTTTTCTTTGGTAATTTTTGTGCTGCCTTTAACCAAACCTTTACCTTTACTCTTTTTTCATCTTTTTCTTGTGTCACTCTAATTTCTCTTCCAAATTTTTCTTTTACCTCTCTCACTTGATTTTTAAAATCTTTTAAAAAGCTTTTGAGCTTTTCATTTTTTGCTCGTACATGATTTAGGACCAATTCATATTTTTCTTTGAGGCTTTGACTTTTCTTCTGAATGCATTTTTTGATCTTCCTGTCATCGTAGTAGAATCCTTTTCTGTTATTTGTTCATTTTCCATTCCATTTCTTGAATTTTAACACTATGCTAAAGTGGAAGTCCACTTGCAGAGTAGAGGGGGCACTATTCCAAACTTCAGGATTTGGGGGCAGTTGTTTTCAGAAATAATTCTGGGGATCCATAAGTTTTCAGTTTTTCCAAAGTGTTATGATCTAGGGAGAAGTATATTTACTGCTCTCCTGTACTGTATTATATCCTGTATTATATATATATATCCTGTTCTGTGAGCAACCACAAGCATGCTCTTCCACTTTGGAACTATGACCAGCTCTAGAGCACTGTTGTTCCTTCTGGCCCTGGGACTAAGATAGAGTACTATGACCAGATCGTAGCATGTGCAATGCAACAAAGTCCTGTGTCCTATGCCAGCAAAGGGATTGTAATCTCTCTCTAGTATTTGTATGATTCCCTTACTATCTGTGACTATTCTGTGTGGCTTGAGAGGTCCAGAAACTGCCATTGATTCCATCATCTTCAAAGCCTACTTAGGAATGGTCTGTGCTGGACTATGCTCCACTCTGGTGCAACAGACCTTTCATACCTACCTTCTAAATTGTCTTGGGCTAGAAAATTATTTTTTTCTTTCCTTTTGTGGGTTCTACTGTTCAAGAATTTGTTTAGAGCCATTATTTAAAGGTATTTGGAAGGGTTGGTGGGAGAGCTCAGCTGAGTACCTCCCATTTCTCTGCCATTTTGACTCAGCTTCCTGGATTTTGTTTTGCTTAGAACTAATCCCTCCTTTAATCCACCTTCCTTCTAATTTGCCATAGTTCCCTGTTCTTTTTATTTCCTATTTTCCTGTTAATTAGATTTTTTTCAACTCCATGTGTATATATGTACATTTCCTTCTTTTTATCAGTTCAAAAGAGAATGAATTTCAAATATAATCCTCTTGCCCCACTTTCTTTTTCTTGTTTATACAGATATCAACTTGTATGCTCTGATTAAGATTCTTTGAAATAGGATCTCTAGTCTCTATTTTTTGGTCATGGTGTTCAGGTAGTTCAGTAATTCTTAAATTTCTTCTTGATCCATTTTCTGTGTTATTTGTTTTTGCTAGAAAAAAACTTTACATTCTCCTTTTTAAAAAATTTTTGTTTCCCCCAGTTACATGTAAAAACTTTTTTTTGTTTATACATATACATTTATTTTTTTCTTTATATATGTCTTTATGAATCATGTGGGGAGAGAAAAATAAGAACAAAAGGGGGAAAACACAAGGGAAAAAAACAGAAGAAATAGAAGTGAACATAGCATGTTATATTCAGTCTCCATAATTCTCTAACTGGATGTGGATGGCATTTTCTATCCAAAGTTTATTAGGATTATCTTAGATCCCTGAACTGCTGAGAAGATCCAATTTTGTCATAGTTGATCATCACACAGTCTTACTGTTGTTGTGTACAGTGTTATCCTCGTTCTGCCTGTTTCACTCAGCATCAGTTCATGTAAATTTTTTTGGGCCTTCCTAAAATCAGCTTGTTCATTATTTTTTATAGAACAATAATATTCCATTTTCATATGCTGTAATTTATTCAGCCATTCCCCAACTGATGGGCATCTACTCATTTCCCAATTCTTTGCTACCCCCCCAAAAAAGCTGTTACAAATGTTTTTGTACACATGGGTTCTTTTTCCTCCTTTATGATTTCTTTGGGATGCAAACCCAGTTGTGGTGATGTTGGATCAAAGAATAGATACAGTTTTATAGTCCTTTGAGCATAGTTCCAAACTGTTCTCCAAAATGGTTGGATCATTTCACAACTCCACCAAGAATGCATTAATGTCCCAGTTTTCCCACAGATCTTCCAACATTTATCATTACCTTTCCTCTTATCTTAGATGATCTGAGAGGTGTGAGGTGGTAACTCAGAGTTGTTTTAATTTGCATTTCTCTAATCAATAATAGTTTAGAGCATTTTTTTCAATATGACTATACATGGCTTTAATTTCTTCATCTGAAAATTGTCTCTTCATATCCTTTGACCATTTATCAATTAGGAATAGCTTTTATTCTTATAAATTTGACTCCATTCTTTATATATTTTAGAAATGATGTTTTATCAAAAACACTGCTTCCCTTTTTAATTTTGGCTATGTTGATTTTGATTTTGCAAATTCTTTTAAATTTAATGTAATCAAACTCATCCATTTTGCATAAATGCATAAATTTCTCCTTTCACCAAAGATCTGACAAGTAAACTATCCTTTGCTCTCCAGATTTGCTTATAGGATCATCCATTAGGCCTAAATCATATACCCATTTCAACTTTATTTTGTATGGGGTGTGAAATGTAGGTCTCTGCTGAATTTCTGACATATTATTTTCCAGTTTTTCCCAGCAATTTTTGTCAAATAAAGCCGGTGTCTGGGGGGGTTATCAAATACTAGATTACTATAGTCATTGATTATTGGGTCATGTGTATCTAACCTATTCCACTGATGCACCATTCTTATTTCTTAGCCAGTACCATTTGGTTTTGATGATTCCTTCCTTATAATAAGAGTTTTAGTTTGGTCCTGCCAGGCCGTCTTTTGCATTTTTCTTCATTAATTCCTTTGTTATTCTTGATCTTTTGTTCTTCCAGATTAATTTTGTTATTATTTTTAATAGCTCTATAAAATATTTTTTTAAGTTTGATTGGCATGTCATTGAACAAATAGACTAATTTAGATATAATTGTCATTTTTATTATATTAACTCAGCCTACTTATGAGCAACTGATATTTTTCCACTTGTTTAGATCTGACTTGATTTGTGAAAAAAGTGTTTTGTAATTGTGTTCATTTAGTTCCTGGGTTTGTCTTGGCAGGTAGATACCCAAATATTTTATTTTGTCTACAATTATTTTAAAGAGAATTTCTCTTTGTATCTGGTGTTGCTGGGCTTCATTAATAACATATAGATATACTGATGATTTATGTGGGTTTTATTTTATATCTAAATGTTGTATAATGTTAAATGGTTGGAGTGACACAAGGTTGGTTCTTGGCAAATCATAATCAAAGAAAGGATAAAGGGGGGAGTTACAAGTGTGTAAAGGATAATGTAAAATTGGACTGATTCACCAAAGGGAAGACAGAGGAAAAGGGAGTGTTTTCAGGGCAAAGGCAATAAACTGGGGAAAGAACTGATGAGATTTAGAGGTTAGAATGGAAGTTAGACTGAAGATAAATAGAAGGATTAGGTATCATCAAAGCAGAGAGTACAATGAAATAAATAATAAAAGATTGTGATCAAATAAGAGAATGTTTAAGTTAATGAAAAGAGAAGGATTCTTATAGGGCTCCAGCACTCAGGGAAACAAAGGAGGAGAAGCAGAGGACTGGGGAGAATTGGAGTTCCAGGAAGGACTATCAATTCAGTTCTGACAGGTTGGGGGTATAGAGAGAGGATCATAAATTCTGATAAGTTTGGGAAGAAGCTAGGAGCCACAGTCTGAAGCCAAAAGATAAGGGGGATGTCTAGATATTTGAGATGGGCCATCTAGAGGTTTTATTACTCTTTGGAATGCCAGCAATCATAACTCTGCAGCCCAATTATCTCAGTCCTAATTGTCCAGAAAGGGGGATGGAGAGATTTGCTACCGAGGCAGAACAATTAAGGGAAACTGAGACAAAATAACTGAGGGGAACTGAAACATGGGAACTGTGGCACAACATTATTTCCATTATTTAGCATTAAATGTCTTCCAAATGAATGATTTTGTAATAAACCAGCTGTTTTACCCAGGTCCCATGCTCAGACCTTCTGACAAAGAGGTTTATTTTTAAAGGATAATATTTGTAGGCAATGGAAGACTCAGTAGTAGAGCTAAGAAGGAATGCTCTTTTTGTGTTGTGGGTTATCTCAACATCAACTGTCTGGTCATCATGGGCTGTTCTCAGATCAGTGGAAAGGAGGTTAAAAAAAAAAAAAAAAAAAAAAAAAAAAGGATAGTTCCAGAGGCCCTGTTAGTTCTGTTAGTGTTAGCTTGCTTACTTGAATGTCAGTCAGCCCTATCCTGTCACTATAGAGAATGGAAGTGGGAGTGGGAGTGGGAGGGAAATAGTTGCTGTTTGTCCATCTTTGCCCAATTGCCCAGGGTTAACATATACTCTCATTTACAAAGCCTTATAAACTTGGAGTCACACTTGACTTCTACCTTTCTCTCATACTCCCTATATTTTAATCAACTGTCCCAAGACTTATCTCAAATTTCCTTTTATATATATATATATATGTGTATATATATATATTATATATATACACATATATATAAACTGATCCCATTGCTTATATTTGTGCTTGAGTTTTTCTGTTCCCAAGAATTCTAGGATAACATGTGTAAGAATGTTTGTGGCAACCCTTTTTGTAGTGGCTAGAAACTGGAAACTGAAGGGATGCCCATCAATTGGAGAGTGGCTGAATAAATTATGGTATATGAATGTTATGGAATATTATTGCTCTGTAAGAAACGACCAGCAGGACGATTTCAGAGAGGCCTGGAGAGACTTGCATGAACTGATGCTGAGTGAAACGAGCAGAACCAGGAGATCATCATACACAGCAACAACAGTATTACATGATGATCAATTCTGATGGACATGGCTCTCTGCAACAAAGAATTGTCTCAAACCAGTTCCAATTGTTCACTGAAGAAAACCATATACACCCAGAGAGAGGGAAATGAAATATGGACCACAACGTAACATTTTCATGCTCTCTATTGATATTTGCTTGCATTGTGTTGCCTTTCTCTGATTTTCTTTTTTTTTCTTGTAGATAGGATTTTTCTTGCACAACTTGTCAAGTATTTCAACATTATTAACATGTAGTGGACTTCCTGCCATCTAGGGGAAGGGAGGGGACTGGGGGTAAAATTTGTAATGGAAAGCTTTGTAAAGATCAATGCTGGGGAACTACCCATACATATGTTATACAAATAAAAAGCTTTAATTAAAAAAAAAAAAGAATTCTAGGATAGAGGTTGACTGATCAGGATAGTAAGCACAGGATCATAAAGTTCTTCTTATCTTTAGTGAGGATGGAGAAATGTTATCTGTGGGAATAGAGTGCTACAACAGAATTACTTTTTGTAGGCTGAGATGAGCATTATCACAGTTTTGGAAACAAGGAGAGATATTCCCAGCAGTTTAGAGGTATAACACAAAAGGATACAATTGAGATAAATTGAATTGGTAAATAGAAACAAATAATCACAATATCCTGAGGCATTTTAAATGAAATTGACTAGCACTAAAGGAAATGGCCTTGAGGTATGTTCTTTTACTGAAAGGACAATAGAACTTTTGTTTTAAAGAATTAGATTTTTAAAAAATATTTTTCTCTATTATGTATAAAAACAAATTTTTAACATTCATTTTTTTAAAATTTTGAGCCAAAATTCTTTCTTTCCCTCATCTCCCCTCTCATTGAGAAGGCAAGCAATTTGAAATGTTATACATGTGCAGTCATAAAGACACATTTTGTGAAAGAAAACAGTCCAAAAAAAGAAAACAAGAAAAATAAAGTTTAAAAAGAGTATGCTTTGGGGGCAGCTAGGTGGCGCAGTGGATAGAGCACCAGCCCTGAAGTCAGGAGGACCTGAGTTCAAATCTGGTCTCAGACACTTAACATTCCCTAGCTGTGTGACCCTCGGCAAGTCACTTAACCCCAATTTCCTCAGCAAAAAGCAAAAAAAAAAAAAAAGAGTATGCTTTGATCTGCATTCAAATTCCATCAGTTCTTCTTCTGGAGGTGGATAATATTTTTTATTATGAGTCTTTTGGAATTGTCTTGGATGATTGTATTGCTGAAAATAGCTAAGTCATTCACAATTGATCATCTACAATGTTGCTGTTACTGTGTACAATGGCCTCCTGGTTCTATTTCAGTTCAGGTAAGACTTTCCAGCTATTTCTAAAAAGCATCCTGCTAGTCATTTGTTATAGGCACAGTAAAATTCCATCACGTAACATGACTTACTTAGTCATTTCTCAGTTCGTGAGCATCTTTGGAATTTCCAATTCTATTACACCACAAAAATTGTTGCTAGAAATATTTTTGTACCTATAGGGTTTTTTCCCTTTAAAAAAATCTTTTTGGGATATAGACTTGATAGTGGTATTTTGGGGTCAAAGGGTTGTTGCCGTTTTGTCCTTTTCGCACATAAGGCCTTTTTCTTTGCTATTTTTTGGGAAACTGACATAGTAGTGACATTACTGAGTCAGAGGATATGCACAATTTCATATTCATTTGGGAATAATTCTAAATTGTTCTCCAAAATGGTTAATTACAACTTTAAAAATTAAATAGGAAATTAAAAAAAAATTCTAAGAAAAACAAGACTATGAAAAGAAAGTCAACCAATTAGAAAAGGAGATCCAGAATCTTTTTTTTTTTAATTATAGCTTTTTATTTTCAAAATCTATACATGGATAATTTTCAACATTCACCTCTACAAAACTCTGTGTTCTGATTTTTTCCCTTCCTTCCTCCTACCCTCTCCCCCTAGTCAGTAAATGATCCAAGATATGTTAAATATGTGCAATTCCTCTAAACAGATTTCCATAAATATTCTGCAAAAGAAAAAATCAAATTAAAAAGGGGGAAAAAAGAGAATGAAAACAAAATGCAAGGAAACAAGAACAAAAAGAGTGAAAATACTATGTTGTGGTCCACTCAGTTCCCACTGTCTTCTCTCTGGGTGCAGTTGGCTCTCTTCATCACAAAACTATTGGATCTTCATATAATCTTGCTGTTGCCATGTATAATGATCTCCTGGTTCTGCTTATTTCACTCAGCATCAATTCATGTAAGTCTCTCCAGGCTTCTCTAAAATCATTCTGCTGATCATTTCTTATAGAACAGTAATAATCTATAGCATTCATATACCATAACTTGTTCAGCCATTCTCCAATTGATGGGCATCCACTCAGTTTCCAGCTTCTTGCCACTACAAAAAGGGCTGCTACAAACATTTTTGTACATGTGGGTCTCTTTCCCTCCTTTACAATTTCTTTGGGATACAAGCCCAGGGGAGATCCTACTAGATCAAAGGGTATGCACAATTTGATTCTCCTTTGGGCATAGTTCCAAATTGCTCTCTAAAATGGCTGAATCAGTTTACAACTCCACCAACAATATATGTGTCCCAGTTTTTCTACAGTCCCTCCAACATTGCTCATTATCTTTTCCTGTCATTTTAGCCAGTCAATCCAAAATCTTTAGAAAAAAATAGCTCTCTGAAGACTAGAATTGGGCAAGGAGGAGACATTGAAGTAATAAGAGAACAAGAAATAATAGAGCAAAATATAAAGAATGGAAAAAAAAAACAGAAGAGAATGAGATATCTCACAAGAAAAACAACACTTGAAAGCTATAATCAAAAACAAACAAAAAAGAATATGATACAATAATACAAGAAATAATTTTTTAATTGTCTTATTCACTTAGGGAATGTGGTTGAAAAGGTAACAATACACATATATATATATATATATGTATATATATCTAGAAGAGCATAAAAATCTTTTAAGTTTACAAAGAAATAAGAGGGAGAGAATAAGATAAGCGGTGTATAGAATAGGGTGTAGATTAATTGGAATGGAATAAAGAGGGAAGGAAAGGGTGAGGGAGAGGACAAGGGAGGGATCCTTGAAGGCAGGATAGGTTAAGTAATAGCAAAACAAGATAGGAAAAATGGCAGAGTGAAAACGGGACTCTCTGCGTCCTCCTCCGATCTTCTCTCAAAACAGCAATAAAATAAGCCTCTGAACTGATCTTCAAGTCAACGAATTTAGAAATATTTGGGCACTGCTCTCTGAAGAACTTCGCATCAGGTTTGTCTAACTCAGACAGAGGGATAAAGAGTGGTGTAGGCCGGAAGTGAGGGTGGGACTCAGCTCATCTCATTGTGGCAAAAACTCCAAACTCCAAACACCTGGAGTTTATCTGAGGCACTCGGGACACTCTGCCCAGATTGGGGGCAGGTGTTCTGGCAGATTTGCCTTGTTTAAGGAGTAATTCGGACTTAGTCCTAACCACCAGCCTATCACCTTAAGTTAATTCGCCAAATTGCCCCAGGGCAAAGAGCTTTAGCCCCGTTTTTCCAAACCTTAAAGAGATATACCTTAAAGAGATATACACGCTGTCTAAAAAAAAAAAATGAAGAAGCAAAAGAGAGCTCTCACCATAGACAGCTTTTATCGAGACAGAGAAGGACTGACCCCAGATCCTGAGGTTCCTTTAGACAAAACTTCAGAGGATGTTATTAAGGACCATCACTGGTCCCCTTTTCAAAAGGCCTTTCTGGAAGATTGCATACAGAATCTCAAAAGAGAGCTGGAGGATAAATGGGAAAATAAACTGAAGTCAGTGCAAGAAGCCCTCCAAAAGAGATATGAAAAAGACCAATTTATTTTTTTTAAGCTTTTTATTTGTATAACATATGTATGGGTAGTTCCCCAACCTTGATCTTTACAAAGCTTTCCAATACAAATTTTACCCCCAGTCTCCTCCCCTCCCCTAGGTGGCAGGACGTCCACTACATGTTAATAATGTTGAAATGCTTGAGAAGTTATGCAAGAAAAATCCTATCTACAAGAAAAAAAAAGAATCAGAGAAAGGCAACACAATGCAAGCAAATGTCAATAGAGATCATGAAAATGTTACGTTGTGGTCCATATTTCATGTCCCTCTTTCTGGGTGTATATGGTTTTCTTCAGTGAACAACTGGAACTGGTTTGAGACAATTCTTTATTGCAGAGAGCCATGTCCATCAGAATTGATCATCATGTAATACTGTTGTTGCTGTGCATGTTGATCTCCTGGTTCTGCTTATTTCACACAGCATCAGTTCATGCAAGTCTCTCCAGGCCTCTCTGAAATCGTCCTGCTGGTCGTTTCTTACAGAGCAATAATATTCCATAACATTCATATGCCATAATTTATTCAG
>JAJPUD010000508.1:468183-532190 GCA_023553655.1 Myrmecobius fasciatus
ATTAAGAGAGATGCAAGAAGAAATAGACAGCCAAACTCTACTAGTGGAGGATCTCAACCTTGCTCTCTCAGAATTAGATAAATCAAACCACAAAATAAACAAGAAAGAAACTAGGGAGATAAACCAATTGTTAGAAAAGTTAGGTATGATAGATCTATGGAGAAAGTTGAATGGAGACAGTAGGGAGTTTACTTTTTTCTCAGCAGTCCATGGAACCTATACAAAAAGTGACCATGTGTTAGGGCATAAAAACCTCAAAATCAAATGCAGAAAGGCAGAAATAGTAAATGCATCTTTTTCAGATTATGATGCAATAAAAATCACATGCAATATAAGGCCAGGAGAAAATAAACCAAAAGTTAATTGGAAATTAAATAATCTAATCCTGAAGAATGAATGGGTGAAAGAGCAAATCATAGACACAATCAATAATTTCATCCAGGAGAATGACAATAAGGAGACAACATGCCAAAATTTGTGGGATACGGCCAAAGCAGTTATAAGGGGCAATTTTATATCTCTAGATGCTTACTTGCATAAAATAGAGAAAGAAAACATCAATGAATTGGGCTTATTATTAAAAAAAAAACTAGAAAAAGAACAAATTAAAAACCTTCAATTAAATACCAAATTGGAAATTCTAAAAATAAAAGGAGAAATTAATAAAATCGAAAATAAGAGAACTATTGAGTTAATAAATAAAACTAAGAGTTGGTTCTATGAAAAAACTAACAAAATAAATAAGCCTTTAGTTAATTTGATAAGAAAAAGGAAAGAGAAAAATCAAATTGTTAGTCTCAAGAATAAGGGAGAACTTTCCTCCAATGAAGAGGAAATTAGAGCAATAATTAGGAGTTACTTTGCCCAACTTTATGCCAGTAAGTTGGATAATCTAAATGAAATGGAGGAATATCTACAAAAATATAGATTTCCCAGGTTAACAGAAGAGGATATAAATTATTTAAATAGCCCCATATTAGAAAAAGAAATAGAACAAGCTATTAACCAACTCCCTAAGAAAAAATCTCCAGGGCCAGATGGATTTACATGTGAATTCTACCAAACATTCAAAGAACAATTAATTCCAATACTACACAAATTATTTGAGAAAATAGGGACAGAAGGTATATTGCCAAATTCCTTCTATGAGACTGATATGGTGCTGATAGCTAAACCAGGTAGGGTGAAAAAAGAGAAAGAAAACCATAGACCAATTTCCCTAATGAATATTGATGCAAAAATTTTAAATAAGATATTAGCAATGAGATTACAGAAAGTCATCCCCAGGAGAGTACACTATGACCAAGTAGGATTTATACCAGGGATGTAGGGCTGGTTCAATATTAGGAAAACTATCAGCATAATTAATTATATTAATAACCAAATTAACAAAAACCATATGATGATCTCCATAGATGCAGAAAAAGCCTTTGATAAAATCCAACACCCTTTCCTATTAAAAACACTAGAGAGTATAGGAATAAATGGGCTTTTCCTTAAAATGATTAGGAGCATCTATTTAAAACCATCAGCAAGCATCATATGAAATGGAGACAAACTAAAACCATTCCCAATAAGATCAGGAGTTAAACAAGGCTGCCCACTGTAACCATTACTGTTTAATATTGTATTAGAAATGTTAGCTTTAGCAATAAGAGAAGAAAAAGAGATAAAAGGAATCAGAGTAGGTAATGAAGAAACCAAATTATCACTCTTTGCAGATGACATGATGGTATACTTAGAGAACCCTAGAGACTCAACTAAAAAACTACTAGAAGCAATTCACAACTTTAGCAAAGTTGCAGGATTCAAAATTAATCCACATAAATCATCAGCATTTTTATATATTACCAACAAAGTTCAGCAGCAAGAGATACAAAAAGAAATTCCATTCCAAATAACAGATGATAGGATAAAATATTTGGGAATCTACCTGCCAAGGAAAAGTCAGGAACTATATGAACTAAACTACAAAACACTTTCCACACAAATAAAATCAGACCTAATCAATTGGAAAAACATTAAGTGCTCATGGGTAGGCAGAGCGAACATAATAAAAATGACAATACTACCCAAACTAATCTACTTATTTAGTGCCATAACAATCAAACTCCTAAGAAAATATTTTACAGATCTAGAAAAAATAGTAGCAAAGTTCATTTGGAAGAACAAAAGGTCAAGGATTTCAAGGGGATTAATGAAAAAAAAGGCAGATGAAGGTGGCCTTGCTGTACCAGATCTAAAACTATATTATAAAGCAGCGGTCATCAAAACCATTTGGTACTGGCTACGAAGTAGAGCAGTCGATCAGTGGCACAGGATAAGTTATCCGGACAATCTAGGCAATAACCTTAACAATTTATTGTTTGATAAACCCAAAGACCACAGCTTTTGAGATAAGTACTCACTATTCGGCAAAAACTGCTGGGAAAATTGGAAACTAGTGTGGAAGAAATTAGGGCTTGACCCACACCTAACACCACATACCAAGATAAAATCTAAATGGGTTCAAGATCTAGATATAAAGAGTGATATTATTACCAAATTAGAGGAACGTAATATAGTTTACCTCTCAGACCTGTGGAGATGGAATAAATTTATGTCCAAAGAAGACCTGGAACTCCTAATTGAACACCAGATGGATAATTTTGATTATATTAAGTTAAAAAGTTTGTGTACAAACAAAACAAATGCAGATAAGATTAGGAGGGAAGCATCAAATTGGGAAATCATCTTTACATTCAATGGTTCTGATAAAGGCCTCATTTCTAAAATATATAGAGAATTGTCTCATATATATAAGAATTCAAGCCACTCTTCAATAGATAAGTGGTCAAGGGATATGAACAGACAATTTTCAGATGATGAAATTAAAAACATCTCTAGTCATATGAAAAGTTGCTCCAAATCACTATTGATCAGAGAAATGCAAATTAGGACAACTCTGAGGTACCACTACACACCTGTCAGATTGGTTAAAATGACAGGAAAAGATAACAATGAATGTTGTAGGGGATGTGGGAAAACTGGGACACTAATACATTGTTGGTGGAACTGTGAACAGATCCAACCACTCTGGAGAGCAATCTGAAACTATGCTCAAAGAGTTAACAAACTGTGCATACCCTTTGACCCAGCAGTGTTTCTATTGGGCCTATATCCCAAAGAGATCTTAGAGGAGGGAAAGGGACCCACATGTGGAAAAATTTTACAGCCCTTTTTGTAGTGGCTAGAAACTGGAAACTGAAGGGATGCCCATCAGTTGGAAAGTGGCTGAATAAATTATGGTATATGAATGTTATGGAATATTATTGCTCTGTAAGTAACGACCAGCAGGATGATTTCCGAGAGGCCTGGAGAGACTTATATGAACTGATGCTGAGTGAAATGAGCAGAACCAGGAGATCATTATACACGGCAACAACAATATTATATGACGATCAATTCTGAGGTCCATGGCTCTCTGCAACAAAGAAATGTTTGTGGCAGCCCTTTTTGTAGTGGCTGGAAACTGGAAACTGAAGGGATGCCCATCAGTTGGAGAGTGGCTGAATAAATTATGGTATATGAATGTTATGGAATATTATTGCTCTGTAAGAAACGACCAGCAGGATGATTTCAGAGAGGCCTGGAGAGACTTATATGAACTGATGCTGAGTGAAATGAGCAGAACCAGGAGATCATTATACACGGCAACAACAATATTATATGACGATCAATTCTGAGGTTCATGGCTCTCTGCAACAAAGAAATGTCTCAAACCAGTTCCAGTTGTTCACTGAAGAAAACCATATACACCCAGAGAGAGGGATATGAAATATGGACCACAACATAACATTTTCATGATCTCTATTGATGTTTGCTTGCATTGTGTGGCCTTTCTCTGGTTTTCTTTTTTTTTTTTTTTCTTGTAGATAGGATTTTTCTTGCACGACTTGTCAACTATTATTACATTATTAACATGTAGTGGTCTTCCTGCCATGTAGGGGAGGGGAGGGGACTGGGGGTAAAAGTTGTAATGGAGAGCTTTGTAAAGATCAATGCTGGGGAACTACCCATACATATGTTATATAAATAAAAAGCTTTAATTTAAAAAAAAAAGAGAAGATAGGAGTAGCAGTAAAGCAAAGGAGTCAACAGGAATAGGAAATAAAGAGATGCACATAAAAATTGTCAGGAGTAAAATTTATTAGAAAAAGAGCAGGGATATTATTATTGATTTCAGACAAAGCTGAAACTAAAAGAGACTTAATCAAAAAGAAAAATAGGGAAACTACATTATAGGTCAGCCATCTTAATATTATTTTTAGACTATTTAAAATATCTATTTAGACCATTTAAAATAAAAAAACCATGTAAATTGGAATATTGCTGTGGTGTAGGAAATGATGAGTTTGGTGGATTTAGAAAAATATGGAAAGATTTGAACTTATGATGATTTTATCTACCTTACATACACATATGTATACATACATAGACATCTATGATCATACATTAATATATCTCTTTGCAAGGCCATACTATGCTTGTTTCTCCTCTGTTTCTCTGAAGATGGATAATATCATCCTTTATAAATCCAAGTCTTTGTATATTTTGTTAAATCTATCAACTCATCTTTTCCTACACCATAGTAATATTCCAATCTTCCATGGTTTAGTTATTTTAAATAATCTAAAACAATATTGATATGGCTGACATATAATGCAGTTTCTCTATTTTATCTTTTGATTAAATCTGTTTAGCTTCAACTGAGATCAATGATTAATAATATCCCTGCTTTTTAAAAAAATTCTCCTGACAATTTTTATTAATTCCATTAATTAATTAATTATATTCCCATTAATCTACACACCCTTCTATATACCCTCTCTTATCTTATTCTCTTTCCCTCTTATTTATTTATAAATTTAGAAGACTTTTATGCCCTTTTAAGATATATATGTATTATTAATTCTTTAACCCCTTCTGGATGTGAGTAGGATTTCAGAACTACCAGGTCTTCTCCCCTATCTTAATTCCTCTGGGTCATCTTGCTCTCTCACCTCATTTGTGTAGTATAATTAGTGTTTTTACCTTTTTCTACATGGCTCTTTTTTTTTTTTAGAATCACATCATGCTTAGTTCTACTCTACTTTTTTTTGAATTACCCAGTTACTAATGACAATTTTAGGCATATCTTTTATATATCCACATGAGTTTATTCTTATTGAGTCCCTTGAAATTAGTCTTTGATGTTGCCTCTTAAGTCAACTTTTCTATTGAGTTCAGATTTGTTTGCAATACTGAAAATCTGTCAGTTTATTCAAATTCCATTTTTTTCATTCACTATTATATTTAATTATACTAGATATAATTTTGGCCACAATCCCAGATGTACTGATTATTAATATATAGTATTCCATGATCTGTGGACTTTTTTTTTTTTTTTTTTTGCTAAGGCAATTGGGCTTAAGTGATTTGCCTGGGGTTACACAGCTAGGAAATGTTAAGTGTCTGAAGCCATATTTGAACTGAGGTCCTCCTGATTTCAAGGCTGGTGCTCTATCCCCTGTACCACCAAACTACCCCAGACCTTCAGGAGTTAAAACCCTGAAGAATTGAAGCCCAGAAACTAATAGCAGGGTACCTTACCCTGCAGGAGCTTTGCACCTGGGAGCTGCCACAGTTCTATTTGAAATCAGCAGAGCAATGCACTTAGTGGAGATTCAACACTTATTGAGAGGTAGAGTTAGCATTTTGATGACATAACCAGAAATAGAGTGGTCCTCCAGCATTGAAAGGTCTTTTAATATAGCTGCTCATGGGGCTTGTGTGACTTTAATTGTAACTGCAGCATATTTGAATTGATGGTGGTGGTGTTTGCTTCTAAAATTTTCTCTTTGATCTGGAGATTTAAAAATTTAACAACAATGTTCCCCTATGTTTTCCTTGTTACAATTTATTTTTGATGGATTTTTTTTCTATTTCTGCTTTTCCCTTTTTGTAACACTTTCAGACAACTTTCTTTGATTATTTCTTTTATTGTATCAAGGTTCTTTTTTTGGTCATAGCTTTCAGGTAAACCAATTATGTTTTCTCTTCCAGATCTATTCTATAGATCTGTTGTTTTTCTTAGATGCCTTATATTCTCTTCTATTTTTTTATTATTTATATTGTTTTATTATTTCTTGGTTTCATAACTTTTCTGACTTCTCCTTGCCCAATTCTAATCTTCAAAGAATCATTTTCTTTAAGATTCTGGATCTCCTTTTCTAGTTGATTAGCTTTCTTTTCATAATATTCTTGGATTGTTTTTCCTATCTTTTTTAGTTTTTTCTCAGTCTCTGATTTTTAAAGTCTTTTTTGAGTTCTTCTAGAAGTTCTTTTTGAGCAGATAACCATTTAATGTTACTCTGTAGTTGGGTTTTTTCTCCTATGCCTACTCATTTTTTTTAAGAGTTTGTTAGTGTAATCCCTTCTGATCCTCAGGTGGGAGGGTGGTGCCTCTGGCTTCAGGTCTTCTTCACTTTTCCCCTTTAGCCTGGAACCCCAGACCAAGAACTCCATCCTTCCCTAAGTGTCTGAAGCCAGAAGTTTCCTTGCTCCACTACTGCTTCACTCACCTGTTGTGTGCTGGTTACCTCTCACCCAAAGCCCTATCTCAGCAGCACCAGTAGGCTTGGGGTTCCTTATCAGCAGAGGTTCCCTCCCCAGACTGTCAAGGGGATGAAAATTCCTGTGGTTGAGTGTGAGGCTACTTCCCAATCCAGCTAGCCCCAGGTCTCTCTTCTTGCCTTTCCAGAGGAGCTAGCCTAGAGATGTTTATTCTTCACAATGAACAAACCTTAATCTTAAAGTTTTAGGATTTTCTCTGGTTGTTCCAGGAAGATCCCTGTTCTATCTCAAATCTTATTTGTTTCTCACTGGTCTAAGTTTGCCCTGATGCACAATTTTGTTTCATTGGGGGGGGGGGGAAGACTCTTGAGAGCTTGGAATTTTCTGACCTTTTTCACCATCTTTCCAAAATTCTTAGCTCAGCCTAGATTTTAGACTGAAGCCAGATGGCAAAAAACTTTAAATGCCTCTAGGTAGCTAGTGAACAATAGACTTTATGCCTTAGCTTATCTTTGTATGCTAGGCAGAAAGGGGGTGTTGGGAATGTTTCTCTGTGCAAGATGTGTGGCATTGAAGCTTGTGATCTCCCCACAGGCACAAGGTTTAGAGAAAAAAATCTTAGCAAAGGGGGCACTCTTGCTTGACTTTTATTAGCTGTGTGATGATGGCTCTGGTTACGCTCCTTCTGGTTTAGGTTGTTTTCGAGCCGGGTTTTCTTAGAGTGTGGCCATTATGCACACTATCCCTTCAAGGTTTCAAACCCATCAATGAGTTAGGACTATGTCTACCCCCAAGTATTTGAAGACCGCATAATAGGCAGATGAAAATAGTTTGTTACATCAGTCAAGAAGGCAGCTGAAGCAGGTACTGTGAAATACTTAAAACTTGGTCTAAGTGGATGGCTTTGTCCATTACATCCCACATCACTGCTAATTCTCTTGACTTTTGTCTTACTAGTGGATTTCAATGAGTCTGGAAGAGGGAGTGAGACTGAGGACTTTCTGTAATTCTGCTTTACTTAAATATAATTCATAAGTCAAGACATTACCTTGTAATGCCATTGGTCCTATTTGACCATAAAGGATAAACAGCATGGTGGCTCCTACTAAAAAACTGCCAAGTTTGCTCATATTAGGAAGAGGTTCTAGTAATTAATTCTAGTGGATTAGGAGTTAAAACCCTGAAGAATTGAAGCCCAGAAACTAATAGCAGGGTACCTTACCCTGCAGGAGCTTTGCACCTGGGAGCTGCCACAGTTCTATTTGAAATCAGCAGAGCAATGCACTTAGTGGAGATTCAACACTTGAGAGGTAGAGTTAGCATTTTGATGACATAACCAGAAATAGAGTGGTCCTCCAGCATTGAAAGCTTGAATTGCCCATACATTTTCCCAGACATATTTTTACTCTTAACAGAAAGATTATCCTTGTCTAGCTACTCTACAACAATTGATGGGGTTGAGATGACAATGTAAATGCAGGATACCTTTGTGCATACCCTCTTTCATTGATAGTGTATGTAGTTGTGAGGAAGTTATGTGGGGAGAGGAATGTTCTATTATAATCTTAACTATGTTATTTGATCAAATGTCTTTGCTTTAAATTAATTGAGTGTGAATTGATTACTTCCGTTTACTTTTCTGGATCTTCATTTAGATGTCACCTATCAATAGTGGGTGTTCCCCAGGGTTCTTTCTGAGACTTTATCTCTTTTCCCTGTATACTATTTTGCATCAGCTACCATGGATTCAATTATCTTTTTTTTTTTTTGTTGATGATTCTGAGATTTAATTGTCCATCCCTAACTTCTCTCCCCATATCCAGTCTCATATTTCCAACTGCTGACTGAACATCTGGAACTGAATGTCCTATAGAAATCTTAAATTCAATATATCCAAAACCAAACTCACTATCATTTCCCTTTAAACCTTTCCTTTTTTAGAACGTCTCTATTGTTGTTGAGGGTACCTACATACTCCAATCATCCAGTCTCTCAATCTGGGTTTCATCCTTGACTCCTCACACTTCTGTCACCACCATATCCAGTCTGTTGATTTTACCTCTGTATAGTATCTCATAAGGATATCACTTGCATATTTCTCTCCTTGGACACTACTAAAACCCTGATGGCCCTGCTCACCCCACAGCCTGACTTACTGCAATAATCTTTTAGTTGCAGTGGGCCTCCTTATGGTTTCCCTACTTTCTCTGTCCTTGTTTACCCAGCTGCTGAAGTAATTGTCCTAGAGTGAAAGTCTGAGCATGTAAGAGGATAAAATATGAACCCCTTTGTTTAGCATTTAAAGCTTTTCACAAACTAACCTATAATACCTTTCCCAGCCTTATTACTCATTACTCCTCTTTACATACTGTGATCCAGCCAAACTGGCCTTTCTATTATTTCTCACACATAGTACTCCCTTTCCCTTCTTTTGCCTTGACACTTTATCCTCCATGACTGGAATCCATGCCTTTCCTAATCCATCCAGTTTCTAGTGCCTTCTTTCCTTCCCCTAATCTATCTCTTACATCTATATTAGGCGTATGTGTGTATATATACGCATAGGTTTGTATATATGCATATGCAGTATATAGGTAGTATTTATATAGCACTTTATGATCTGCTAAGAATTTTACAAATACTCTCATTTTTTCCTCACAGTAACCTTATGAAGTATATGCTATTTTTATCCCCATTTCACAAATGATGAAACTGAGGTGGACAGATTAAATGACTTGCCCAGTGTCATACAAGCAAGTAATTATCTGAGGATTTTTTTTTTTAAATGGGGTCTTCCTGACCTTCACTTATAACACAGTATCTATTGTGCCATCTAGGTAGATCCTAAAGACTTAGAAGGCAGAGACAATTGTTTTTGTCTTTGTCTTTCTAAAGTTGTGCATTGTAGACTGGCAAATAGTAAGCAAGAGTTTTCTGAATGCTTGTTGATTAATTAGTTTCTTGTTGCCCTTTGACATACCATAAAACTAATTCTGCTAGCTCCCTTATTTACTTCTTAGAAGAGGACCTATAAACCAGCTTTCCATTTAACTGCAGCTTCCTCTTGTTTTAAAAAATCCTGACAATGTCAATATTGAGAAAATAAAGCTTCTCCATTACAATATCTATCACTAGATCACTAGACATAAAAAATTGACTTTAATATACTAAAACATAAAACTAACATTTTGAATAATTCTTATCAAAAGGATAGAGATATCTTCATCTTTAGTAGTATAAAAAATCTATACTTTCTAGCAGATTAACCAAAACTTCCCCAAATATTTTATTTCCCATGCTTTTTTGAGTATTTTTAAATGGGCTGCATATTGAAACATATACAACATATACATCTTTACTCCAGAAAATCTTGAAAAAAAAGGAATATTCAAATAATCCTAGGAGACAAAAATACTATATATATATATATATATATATATATATATAACTCTAGGTTGAGTTGCAAATTCTGCTTTGATTTTATCTTTTAACTTTCCCATTGGTCCCTTCTTCATTTACCCCAATTTTTCTTTTTGCCTCAAAAAGTTCACTATCAGTATTAATGTTAGACATTTTTAAAAATAGAAGTATTTTTGGTTTCCCTTAATAGAATTGGCTTATAAATGTCTACATTACTTAAGTAAGTTGGTTGGAATGTGATTCCATATGGTGCTTTCTGATCTGCTTTCTTTCTCTGGAGGATAAGCAGCCTTTGACCCACAGCTGGTATCTTGTTAAGAAAATGTTTCTTTATTCCTTATAAGGCATGGGCAGACTATTGCGTAATGGCAATGGGTGGTTACATTTTCATTGTGCTGTAAGCTGACTGGAACATACCTCCAGGCAGCTTTTCTCTCAGCCTTTGTTACAAGCCTTGAAATAATAAAATTTTAAAGAAACAAGATTAAACTATCAACTGTGAAAAATGGGAGTTTCCGGTAAGTGAACATTATTTGTGTGAAGCATAAAGATGTAGTTCCAAACTGGGGTTTTATTTAGAGAAGCTTGGGTTCTAAAATGCTGATACTTTCCTGAAACTGAGTTAAAATGATTCAGCCTCATCTGTTGCCTTTGGTTTTTCAAGCTGCAATGGTTTTGTTATTACAGTAAAGAATATGTCTTTGAAGTAATGTTAGAACTAAGTTTTCCTTATTATTCAGTTTTAATCTGCATGCAAGTGTGACCAGGGGAAGGGAACCACTTCTATACCCTCCACCTCCTGAGGCAAAGATCATGTGTATCTTTACTACATCTTCTGTTTCTCTGTTTCATTGTGCCGTTAGAAACTTTGTGTGCCTGTCAGAGGGATGAGAAACTGTGGGAGAAAATGCATGAATTAACCCACTATGTCTGGGAGGAAATGTTTGAGAACAGTGCTGGATGAACTGAGCACAAAATGATTCTATGACTAGATGTTGGGCTAGGCAGTGTAAAGATGCGGAAGCCATTTATATTTTGCTGTGGGTTTGATCCAGCAGAAAAGACCAAAGCCACAGCATCTGACTGCTGGTTTCTGCAGATAGGGGCTGGGGGAGGGACCGCCCTTCTTTGTAAAACCAAATTGCCTCAACAAAGCAGGATGGAGATTCATCCAGACAACTTGAATTATCTTTCTGAACATGCCAGTGACCGTTTCCTTCTCTGAAGTTGAGTTCTTTTCTAGTGACAAATTTGAAGAATTTAGGGGGGAAATTTTATTAAATGAATCATAAAACATGAGAATGACCTTAAGGTCTTAAGCCCACAATCCACAGCTCGATATAACATTGACCACAAGTTATAATGTCAGCCACAAGTGGTTAGTAATATTTATACCCCAAAACCCTGGATTCTCTTACTGGATTTACCAACGGGTTAGAAAGGCTGTACCTCTGATTTCAGTGGTATGTATAACTCCCAGGTACCTACACAGGTCAGCATCTCTTCTGCTCCTTATAGTCTTTGTTGTCCAGAATACTGAGAGGTAAGGTGTCTTCCACATAGTCATATAGTTTGTGTGTCAGAAGTGGCTCTTGAACCTAGGTCTTCCTGACTGGAACTACTGTTCCATGCTAACTCTCCCAATATTATATATATATATATTTTTTAAAAAATAAATTTTATAGATGCTTTTTTTTACATCATCATTTTCAGAGAGTCAGAGAGTCTCTCCCAACCAAAAATAAAATAAAATAAAAACAACTGTCCCATGTCTTACAATATATGCAGCGCTCTAATCAAGCAATCCTAAACTCTGTCAGAGGAGAGAGGGAGGTTTTGTTATTAGGTCTCCTAAGCCCGTGGTTAGTTTTTCAGTTACTCAGTTTTCACTAAATCAATTTTGAACTTCATTGGGCTTTTCAATATTTATTACAGATTTCGAAAAATAGCTTCTATTTCTAGTATTCTGAGATTTGGTGAACTAATATATGTTTACTCTTGATGATTTATAAACTTGACTCTCAACTTTCATCTTTGTAGGTCCCAAACAGCATGGGGTTCTGGGTGAGAGAAGTTTACTGTACTGATAATAAGCATAAATACATAAATAGCCCCCAAAGCATAAATGCACTAATTTTAAATGCACAGAAAAAAATAGAAAGGGACATAGAGTAATTTTGTTGCTACTTTGTTAAATGTATATCTTTGTGTATAAATGTATATTTACATATGTATCTCAAAAATTAACTGTACATAATGGAAGTTCCTTGTTTCTTAATCATTTTTCTTGTTCTTTGTATATTATGGTATTTTGTTTATTGATAACTGTTAAGTTCATAGTTTAATTTTTTTTTCAAAGAGCACCAAACTTGTCATCAGGATACCTGAATTCAGATTTTACATCTGACACTGTGAGCTCAGGAAAATTATCTTACCCTTCTCAATCGTGGTTTTCATATCTTTAAAATGCAGATAATATTTGCCCTACTCATTTCCTAGAGCTATTATGGAAAAATTTTATTGGGAATCCTAAATACTCTATAAATGTGAAGTATGATAATGAAAACTCTGTTCAAACATTTCAATTGATTTCCCCCAAATTTTCTTCAGCTTTTTTATATCTTTCTTGATCTACAACCATGAAAATTCGACTCATCATTCTGTTTTTTGTTACTCTCTTACAAATACCCAGAATTTTGTTGGCTTTTTTTGGCCCTAGAAACACATTGGACCGTTGTCCTCAGGGAACAGGAAACAGTTTACATCCAGAGTTAAAATTTTGCCCAGCACAGTGAAATACATTTGCCAGACAGCTTTCTCAGATTTTCCTTCATAGAAAGCCTGATCATTAGTGCATTTAACTATCTTTAAGAGATAATGCCATCTACAAAACTGGGAATGTAGTAGAAAGAGAGCAAGAGTAAATTCATATAGTTTCAAGTCTCAACTCTTATACACAACTTATCTCCTAGGTAGGCTACTTTATCTAAGTCACTTACCCTCTGAGTAAAATGGCAATAATACGCCTACATCACCGGGATATTACAAGAATTACAAAGATAACGTGATTAAAGTGCTTTGTACATTATAGTAGGCTATAAAGCTTAAGGCACTTTATTAATTTATTAAAGATAAGAATCTCTTAAGAAATTTGGAGATTTCGGAACTCCTTATATGAAAACTACTTACACTGATTTAAAATTCTAACTGCCGATTCTAATGCTATAGAGCTGTTAAACAAGGGCACTAAGGAAGTTAATGATTTGTCCCTACAGGCAAAGAAGCAGAACTTTAAGCTCTGTCTTTCATTGTCCAAGCTTTCTCCTCTCTCCATAACTGCTTCCAATATTGTTATTACTGCTAATTGTATAACCACCAGATGTCACTAAATCTCTTGAAGAGCTACAAAAAAAAAAATAAAAATAAAAAATAAAAAACCACCTCACCCTTATTCCTATGGAGGACCTAGCATTGATTTTGATACTTCATCCAGTGATAGTGTTCTTTGTCCTCTACTCACATTTTGTTTCCTTTCTCTATTTTTTTTTTGTTTCTTTTCTCTAATCCATTTCCCTGTTGTTGATAAAATATATCTCTCTGATTACACCAAAGGCAAGGATTTTATCTAGTAGGCAAACCTGTCAAAAACCTTTTTTTTTAAAAAATCATTATCCTTGTCCACATGGCTAATCTTAAATATATATATATACTCTTAACTCTGGTAAAGTAGTCAAGAGATCATTTCCCCTTACAGATACTACAATGCCTTTTTTCTAGTGGTTTATTTTGGCTAAAGTACTATAAATTCCCAAGACACCTAATGTCAGAAGGAGAGGCTCCAACCTTTACTTCTTAGTTTGATCTCTGCACTCCTAGGGAGCTAGATAGCAGTAGTGAATAGGGTGTTGGCCTTGGAGTCATGAAACATGAATTCATGTCAGACTCTTACTAACTTTATGACATTAGGCAAGTCACTTAGTTCCACTTACTTTTAGTTTCTTCATGTTTAAAATGGAGATAAGCAAACCCACTTTGTATTGTTGTCCTAAGGATCAAATGAGACCACATGAGTAAAGCACTATGCAAACTCTGTAGTGCTATATAAATAATTATTATGGATGGTGGATCACATCAGGAGGCATTTGCTAGTATCAGAAGGTCTTCCCCTGACTCTTAATCCCTGACAGTGTGTGTGTGTGTGTGTGTGTGTGTGTGTGTGTGTGTGTGTGTGTGTAGGCTCAGTGAGAGATGGGACACTTCTGTGATAGACTTTGGTAAATAGTCCCTTCAGTCACCTTCCCTTTAGAATGTGAGCTCTTTGAAGGCAAACATGGATTTGTTTTTGGTTTTTTGTTTATTTTTTTACCTTTCTTTGTATTCTTAATTTATATACAGTGCCTGCCACATAAAAAGAACTTGAAGGCTTGTTGATTGTCTTTCTAATCATTCAGTTCAATTCAGGACCAACACAAGTTAAATGATTTCTCCAAAGTCATTCAGCCAGTACAGCAAGATGAATTCAGGGCTTCCTGACTCTTGAGCCATGGACTCCTAAGCACTGATACTTTGTTCAAGGTAGATAGATAAGGTTTTTCATTCAGAGCAGTCCAAAGATTTTAGACAAGGGATACATGTTATTCCATAATGGTTTCTAAAAGAAAAAGAGTTTAGTGAAAATACTTCCCATACTAATAATGCTTCCAGTGTTTTTCTGTTATAAATATTGCTAGTTCTTGGTTTTAAGAAGAAACTTTTTGTGCTTTTTAGTATTTTTGAACACAAGTTCCTTATTTTGTTGAAAGTTTTTTCTTAATATACTTAACACCTTGCAGCCATTTTTGTTATTCGTATCATCTATTATTTTTAATCATTTCCTAACATTGGGCCATTCCAACAACCCTAGTGTAAATCCAACATGATCATAGTGAATAATTTAAGAAAATGCATCACTGTGGTCTAATTTCTAATATTTTATTCAGTATTTATGCTGCAAGATTTATTAGTAAGATTGATCTATAATTTTGTCTACTTTAACTCTCCATGGCTTGGGAATCAGGGCCATATTTGTCTCATCAAAAGAGTTTACTATGACTATTTTTGTGGAAAAGAATTATTGTTCTTAGGGATCAATTGTTTATTGTTTATAGGGATTCATTGTTCTCTAAATGTTAGAATTCACTTGTAATTTATGACAATTTCTAAGGCAATTTGCCTTTTGAAGTCTGCCCAACTATATATTTTTTTGTTTTGTTTTTTCTTGCAGTGCTATTGGGATTCAGTGATTTGCCTAGGGTTATGCAACTATTAAATAACAAGTGTTTGAAGCTAGATTTGAACTCAGCTTCTCCTGACTCCAGGGCCAGTCTCCATCCCTTGTACCACCTAGCTGCCCTTCCCCCCCCTTTTTAAATTTTCAACAGGAACATCTTTTAAAAGTTCATTTTTCCCCCTGTATCATTGTGGCATCCTAGGTTTAAAGCTGAACAGGACATTAGAGGCCATCTAGTCCAGTCTTGTTATTTTACAGATGTAGAAAATGAAAAGAATCCAAGTGATTTTTCCTATGGTTACTCTGGAATAGATCTTTCTTGCTCAAGGTAGACCTTTTTCCTTTACTTCTTGGCTTCTTGGTGAGGCATGGAAAGACTACCAGATCTAAGTCAGAGTCCCTCAAACAAAACACTGTATCTACCACTTGCCAAAGGATCTTGTACAAGTCACTTACCTCTCAGGACATAGATTTTTTTTTTCATTTGTAAAATGAAAGAGTTAGACCAAATATTTTCTTTCTTTTCTCGTAGATGTGTGGCCCTTTGTGATTCTGACTGGCTTCCTCAGCTCTCTTCCTGCTTCCCTGCAGCAGTTTTTCTTTAACATGACAACAGAGTTGCAGTAGCATTCTTCATGTTAAATTTAGGGGATTTTTTTGGGTGGTTTCTGTCTGGTTCTACTCTTCCCCAATTCCCATGTTCCCAAGTAATTTTATAGTTTCTTGAAGTATCCTGGGTCTTTTATCTCATCAGGCTTTTCTGATCTCTTATTTAGGTAAATTGTTTTTAAGCTTAGACATCTTACATATTCTTCCAATTTTGCTGTTTTTTTTTTTTTGTTTTTTTTTTACTTTGCTCTAATGTTTAATTGTGTCATTAGGTTTTTGAGTTATGTTTCCTTCATTTTTTTTTCAGTGTTCATTTTTTTTTTCTGCAGGATTTGTGCGGTTTCTTTTCTAAGCTGTTTTGTGCTCGAGATTTCTTTTTAAAACTTTAATTGCACTCATCTTCTTCCCTTCCTCTTAATAGGTTTTATAACTACTTTCAGAGTCTTTGTGACCAATCCATTCTCTTTTCTGCTGTACTACTTTTAGTTATTGCAAAATCATTTTCTTCTGGTGTTTTATCCTTGACTTAGGGGCAGGACAAATCACCCTTACATCCTTTCCTTCCTGATTAACACACTACAGCTGTCTCTGACATTGAAGAGGAATGACACCTACTTCTCTTTGCCTAGCTTCTTCTTTCTCCTCTGTTCTCTTTCTTTGTTTACTGTCTGAATGAAGCTTACAAGCTGCCTTTATTGACATGGAGTCAGCTGTCTCCAGACCAAGAATCAAGTTACACCTTAAACATTATGTTTCTAGTTCTTTGTTTAAGGGTGGAGAATGAACACTAAATCATCCTTGAAGATGCAGTTCCTACAAGGAATGGGGGAAAAGAGCAGAGAAAAGTGGAAGCAAAAGGCCTTTCATTTCTAGGCTTTTATCCTGGCAAACCAGAAATCTGTTAGGTGAAATAAAAGAGAAGAGTCTAGTGTAGCTTCATCTTCTTATCAGCCTTAATCTGGAAAAAAAAGTTTTTACTTTTCATTCTTTCTACAAATTATATAGGGACCTAAAAAAATGTCTTCAAATCGTTTTTAAATCGAAGGGACTTTTAGAGTTCATTAGTCCAGCCTCCTCATGTTACAAGCAGAGAAAACAGCCATAGAGAGGGTGAGTGGATTTCTGACAATCACACAACTAATTTAGCAATAATAATGATAATAATAATAGCTTCAAATCTAGCTATTTACATAATTTACATAATGTTAATATTTGCAAAATGTTTTCCATTTGTTGTCTTATCTGAGCTCCCTCACTGTTTTTCAGGTGAGGAACTTGAGAGTTATGAGGTGAAGTAATTTCCTGTGGTTACATAGCTAGCAAATATAGGAGAGATTGAGAGCATTCAATAAAATATATAATCCCTAGTTGCCTTAATAAACCTTTAGGTAGGTAGGAGTTGTAGTTAAAATAACACATTATCTCTTGGATAAATGTTTTCTAGAATGGTTAGACTAGTGCTTTAATTTTCCACATCCCCTCAAGCATTTACCCTTTTTTTCCCCTGTTTTCTTAACCAACCTGGTGGTTGTGAAGTGGTACCTCAAAGTTATTTTAATTTACATTTCCTTAATTAGTGACTTAGAATTTTTTTCATATAACTTTATTTTCTTCTGGAAACTGCCTGAAACAAGAGAAAATTAAAGAGTTTGGGAGCATACTGAGGAGGATTTAGGAGAGTAAGAAGATAAAAAGGTACAGGATGTAATCCAAACAAGTACACACTCATTAAAAGACATATAGGCAAACAGAGAAATTGTTGAGGCTTCCTTTAAGTCTCAACTAAAGTCTCAGTTTCTACAAGAAACCTTTACCAATTCATTTTAATGCTAATGCCTTCCCTCTGTTAATTATCGCCAATATATCCTATAGAGAGTTATTTTTATACATAGTTATTTTCATGTTACTTCTATTAGATTGTATTCTCCTTGAAAGCAAGGAATGTCTTGTTTTGTTTTGTTTTGTTTTAATTTGCCTATCGCTTAAAATAGTGTCTGGTATATAGAAGGCTTTTTATGAATGCTAGCTGATTGAAGGTCCCCAAAGGAAAGCCATCCGTGTGGATTTCTTTATGTCCAATCTAGTTGTAGCTGCAGTAATAGGTACCTTCTCCTTTAAGATAGATCATTTTCAAATTGAGACTTAAATCAGTTACAGTTTCTTATTTTGCACATATATTTTGAATCTGAATTCAAAGGGGGCAAACTTAGTTTTAACTTTACAAGCTATTTTAAAAACAATTTAATATACCAAAGAGGAATAACATACAAAAATATTATTTGAAGAAGAAAAAACATTTGCTTTAACAGTTTTTTGTTTGGGATAAGTTTTTTTGTTTAGTTTTATTGGTTTTGGTTTCTTACTATTTGATTAGATAGATGTTAAAGCCCTAAATTTATCATCATTTTTTAAATTCTGAATTTAAACACCAAAAAGGAGCATTTCCATATGTGATGTGTGTGTATATATATGTCTATGTCAGAATACCAGAAAAAGGATTACATATAAAACTATTTCCATTTCACATAACTTACTTTTAAAAAGCATTTCAAAATTAATCTGTTTCTTCCATTACTTCCACCCCATTCCTTGCACTGAGCAAATTAAAAAAAAAAAAAAAAAAAAAAAAAAAAACCCTGAAAAACAAAGCCATCAATATATAGCTGCATAATCTGGCAAAACAAATTCCTACATTAGCCATGCCCAAAAAAATAAATCTTTTTTTTTTTTTTTTTTTTTTTTTTTTTCATTTTAAGATCCTCACTGCTCAGGGAGTGAATGGTATCTTTCATCTTCATTCATTTGGTTTCTTGGTTTATCATTGCAGTGATAGGTGTTCTAAATACTTTAGTTGTTCTAAAGACTCAAAATTGTTTTTATGCATGATTTTATTATTTTATTGTTCTCCCACTTCTGCTCATTTAGTTCACTAGAAGTCTTGATCTATAGACTTATTTTCTGCCCTAAGATTAGCACTATTTTTATAGGAATGAATTGTAGGATAAAAATTTTGTTCACAACCACATAACTTTACCCCTTGTTATCTTGAAGAAGTAGATGTTCTTTCTTTTCTAAGATTAGCCTCTCAACCTACCCCTTTAGCTATCAAATTACCTCATTTCTTCTCAAGCATTTCAGTTTCTGCCTGCTTTCCTGGACTCTTTCCTTTCTTTCTACAAATATGTATGCCTACCCGTCTTAAAACAAAACAAAAATCTTCTCAAACTTTTTCTTTGGTTCTGTTGCCTCCTCTGGCTACTTATACTTGCTTTCATTGCTAAACTTCTTGAATATATAACAGTCACTGCCTCTATTTAACATCCATTTGTTTCCCCTTAATATCCTAAAATAACTTTAATTCTTTTTATTCCACTGAAATAGAACACTGCACCTAATTACTAAATCCAGTATATTTTTTTAGGTACTACCCTCTGCTGTGCTTTTTCTTTCTTTTGGTTCAGTTTAGCTATTGATAAGTAGGGTTGATGGTCTGGGATTTAAGTTGGATTATTAACTGGCAGTACAGAATCACAGAATCTTGGTAGCTAAAGTCTTCAGAAGGCATTTTCTGTCTGATAGATAACTTCTATTTGAACAAAAGTAACCTATCCAACATTTCTAACAAATGATCATTAGACTATTTCTCTTTTTATCTTTTTATTTATTCTACTATTTTGCTGGCTTCTTTTTATCCCCTACATTATATCTGGATGCAGAATTCTTCTCTTTTTATATTTATTTCCAAGGGGAACTTATCCTCTCCTATGGGTTTAATTATCCTGGTGATTTTCAGATCACCATTTCCAGCCCTCATTTCTCATTCATACTAATCCCATATTTTTGTTTGTCTGTTGGGCATTTCTTTGCTTTGCTCTGTTACTTCAAGTTCACAATATTTAGAAGAAAATTCATCTGCTTGGCCTGAAAACTTCTCTGCCCTTCCCAACTTTCCTCTTTAGTGATGCTATCATCTTCTCAGTCATCTATGCTCAAAAATTTAGCTATCTTTGACTCTTCCCTTTCCCTAATCCCATATATAATCATTTGACAAGTTCTATAAATTTTTTCTTCGTTATGTTTTTGTCATTTTTTCATTCCCACTAGGTCTTCCTGACTTAATTTCTGGAGGTCGTAAAATGATTATTGACTATGAAATTGTCAATCTGATCTACTTTTCTCTGATTTTTATCCATTATAATCAAAGTAGCAACTTTGGGGTTACAATGGGATAACAAAACTTTTTCTCAGGGCACTAATATCCAGAGACTTATCTCTCCATCCTATTTTCTTATACTTCTCTATTTTTCCATGTCTCCTCTAATAGTTCATTTTGCTTCTGATTACTAACTTCCTTAATCTATCCTCCCTCTTGTTTCCCCCTTTTCCTTAAGCCCTTTCCTTCCTCTATATGTGTATTCTTCCCTCCTTTAACTCATTCACATGAGAGTGGGGTTCAAATGCTTATACTACCCTCATTCACACCCACTATCTTCCTCTTATATAAATGCTTCTTTGTGTACCTCATTTAAGAGGTATGCTCCCTGATGTTAAGAAAATTTTGAGGGTTTACATAATATCTCCCCAAATAATAATGTAAACAATTTAAAGTTGTTTAGTCCTTTGTAGTTTTTTATTCATATTTACCTTCGTAATGCTTCTCTTGACTTGTCAAATTTTTTCCCACTCATATGTGGTCCAGAAGTGCTTGGAAGTCCTCTATATTATTAAAAAGTCTTATTTTTCTCCTGTAGAATCACATTCAAGTGTTGCTGGGTAGATTACTCTTGATTATAAACTTAGATCCCTTGTGTCTTGTGGAATATCATATTCTAAGCTCTTTACTCCTTTATAGTGATGGCTGCTAAATCTTATGTGATCCTTATGGTGGCCCATTGGGACTTGAATCCTCTTTCTGATTATTTACAGTATTTTTTCCTTGACCTGAGAACTTTAAATTTTGGATTTAAGATTCCTGGGAATTTTCATTTTAGGGTTTCTTTCAGGAAGTAACTGGTGGATTCTTTCAGTTTCTACTTTGCACTTTGGTTCAAAAATAGCAGGACAATTTTCTTTTATGATTTCTTGAAATATTTAGTGTTCAGACTCTTTGTGGCTTTTAGGTAATCAAATGATTTTCAAATTATTTATTCTATATTTTCCAAGTCAATTGTTTTTCCTGTGAGAATACTTCATTTTCTTTTATTTTTTTCTTTCCGTATTTTGACTTGTTTTATTGTTTCTTGATATCTCATGGAGTCATTAGCCTCAATTTAGCCAATTCTTATTTTCAAGGAGTTATTTTCTTCAGTGAGGTTTTATACTTCTTTTTTTTCAAACTGTTCTCTTTTTATATCTTCCTTCCCCAATATTCACCTCTTTTCCTCTATTTTTTTCCTATACTGCTCTCATTTGATTTTTAAAATAATTTTTAGCTCCTTTTTTTAAACTCTTGCTTTAACTCTTCTAGGAATTCTTCTTGGACTTGTATCCCAGCTGCATTTATCTTCAAGGGTTTGCTTTGTGGGCTTGTTTGGGGTTTTTTCTTTTGTTTTGTTTTTTGAGTCATTCTCTTCTGTGTGGGTGTCATGAGCTCACTTCCCTGTTGCCATAGTAGCTCTTTGTGGCTGGGCTCTTTTTTGTTTGTTTGTTTGTTTGCTCACTCTTCCAGATGACGTCTCATCTTTAGTTGGTATTGGACTCTACGAATTTATTGGCTTGGGGGTGAAATTAATATCTGGCTTGAGCTTTTATTTTCATATAACTTTTGCTGCTGTTGCTCATCTCTTGAGATACCCCCTTCTCCTTCTCTTGGTTTGTCCTTTCAAATTCTATCTCTTAAAGAACATCAGAGCTTAACTAACTCATTGTTCTCTAGCTAAAAGATTGTATAATAATCCCAAAACAAATTGATTGTACCTCTGAAGTACAAATCCTAAAATGCCAGTTACTTTCCAAATTTCTATTACACTACATTAGTCATTTTGGTTACTACTGGTATTTCTTTTTATTATTTTGTTAACAGTATTTAATGGAATGCTTCATTGTTTTGAATTGTTTCAGCTTCAAAGCAGTTTGCTTCAGATATCTTAAGAGCTCACAATGACTATAGACGGAAACATGGCTGCCCCCCATTAAAACTCGACAATAAATTGAACCGTGAGGCACAACAGTGAGTCAGTTTTTAACAATTAGCAATTCTGAAATACTCTTTTCTGCCTTTTTTGAAAATACTTAGCATCTAAATATCCTGTGTGATTATGTTGTCTGAGAATCTGCATAATATTTCCTGTTAGTGTCATTTTAATATTAGGGAAGAAGTTTGGGGTTTTTTTGTTTGTTTTTTAAGAAATTGGATTTTGTGACAATGCATTTTCAAGGTTTAGGTAGAAGCATGTTTTATGGAACGGGGAATTTGGAAGCTTGTTTAAGATTCATTCATTTCTGCTTATAATTTTAGTAAATGCTCTGAGTTTCTTTGCTAGGTATGCAGATGCACTGGCTACTACAAAAGTTCTCAAACATAGCTCAGAATCCAGTAGGGGAAATTGTGGAGAAAATCTAGCATGGGCTTCCTATGATCAACCAGGTATGTTTGGTTCTTTCATACTCTCTTGTCAGAATTACCACATTCTAAATTCATATCTCTGAAATTCACTTACTTCATTTTTTTCTGGGCTGTGGGAAAAATGTTCAAGTTCTGATTTTTTCTCCCTAAAAGTTGATTTGTACCTGAATTTTGTTTGTTTTTTTTTATAATGCCTCTTTGGACTGAATTTGAATCTGTTCTATTTTTTATCTATTTATGTACACTTGGAACCACAATCTAACTCATGGTATAAAAATGAAAATCTTTTTTTTTTCTTTTTGTCTCATCTGATTTTTCTCCTCTACCTCCTATACCTACCTCTCATTTCTATTCCCAAACCCTACACTTAAATTGCATCCCTAAGGCATGTTCTTGTCATGGCTCTGTTACCCATTCCTACATTTGTTAAACTGAGAGTATCACATAAAATGCATTTGTCACATTAAAGTATTATTTAGACTTATCTATATTTTAACTGCTCTGTGGAACTGAATTAGAACTACTCTCAATATACTATTGAGTATCATTAGTATTTTGAAAACTGGAATATTTTAGTCAGCATTCCCCCATTAGGGAAAAGAACCCTTTTTCCTCTTTCAGTCACCAAACTCAGAGATATTTGAAATCAAAAAGTTATTATAGGACATCTAATTACACTCAATAAAATAAGATGTTCATTGGGCTTATTGAGTTATGTTTTCTTTTGTTTTAAAATGTATTTCCTCAATTTAAGAGACTTTGTCTCTATTGTTTTTTCTTTGGGAAGACACTTAGTTGTTAAATTGGCTTGCATATCTATACATATTTGTAGTCCAGGTTTCTTTGGGTATGTCCAGTTCTGACATAGGGATGCCCTTGAGAAGCTTTTTGAGCATGCCCAGTTTGCCTAATATGGAACCTATTATATCACCTACCAGGTAAGTGGGTGGGATTGGGGAATAGCCTACCTCTGATTGGCCACTTGCATCTTTAAAACTGGAATGACTAAGCCTTTCACATGTTTGCTGTCATCTTTGGACTGCCCTTTTTGTTACCCTAAATGCTGCATCCATCACCTGAAGCTATGAACTGAGTTGGTGAGAGGGTAAGGAAAATCTTTCCCCTGCTCTTTTCCTATTATTCCTGACTCCAAGAATTGGGCCTGGAATCATTTGTTTCAGATATTGGAGGTGATCACCAGCACAGACCTGGGAATTTGAGCCATGGTAACTTTAATACCTAGAACCAGAATTACAGACCAGGTGGTGCAAGCAACCCAGTCTGGCAACAGAAGCCCAGAGAAGCCAGTGTTGGGACTTGAACCCAAGGACAATTTTGGACTTAGAACTGGGACTATGCTCTGTGGAAAAGAACTAAGCTAAGAATCCAATCCTTCTTCTTTGCACCATTTTTTATACTACTTGTACTATTTCAGTCCTGGGCCCTCCACTCCAACCTAAAACTCTTGAGACCCTTCTAAGAGCAGCAAGTAACTCCCAAAAAGGATGGGAAAAGGAGCTTCTAGAAACACTTAAGGAAATCCCTCAAATTAAGCCCTAAGAAGGAAGTCAATTTGGTATGAATGATAAATATCTGTGGCATGTATGGGAGCCAGTCAATAGTTACTTCTACTGCTGCACTCTGCTTGTTTACAAAACACTGTAGAAGAGGGGTTCCTTTTGAAAAAATTTTTTTCTTATTTTTTTCAAATACGTGTAAAAATGTTCAACATTTATATTTTAAAATTTTGAATTTCAAATTCTCTTTCTCCCTTCTAATTCATGCAAAACATATTTCTATATTAGCCATTTTGCAAAAGAAAACAGGCCAGAAGAAGAAAAAACAACCAAAAAAGACATTTAAAAAAAATCCTTTGATCTGCATTCTTTCTTTGGAAGTAGATAACATTTTTCATCATAAATTATTTGGAACTATCTTGGAGTTTTGTATTGCTGAAAATTGCTAAGTCATTCATAGTTGATCATCAGACAATGTTGTTATTACTGTGTACAATATTTTCTTAGTTCTTCACACTTCACTTTGTACATAGTTTTCCCAGGTTTTCCTAAGAGTATACTGATTGTCATTTCTTATAGCACAGTAATATTCCATCACAATCATTATACAACTTATTCAGCTATTCCCCAATTGATGGGCATCTCTTCAGTTTCCAATTCTTTGCCACAAAAAGAACTACTAGAAATATTTTGTACATATAGGTCCTTTTCCTTTTTTGAAAAAATCTCTTTGGGATTCAGACCTAGTAGTGATGTTGCTGGATCAAAAATATGCAGAGTTTTAGCCTTTTGGGTATAGAGTTCCAAATTATTGTACAAAATATTTGGAGAATTTACAACTTCATCAGAAGTGCATTAATGTCCCTTTTTTCCTTATATTCCTTTCTATTATCCAATCTGATAGAGCCTTTCCTTTCTAAGTCACTCCTTCAGATGTGACTCTGCTACCACCATTTCCACCTCAGAGAAGAAGAGTTTGAGACAAATGGAACAATGAACTCTTTCAGAGTATACCAGGAAGAAAGTTTTTGGTTTTTTTTTTTACCAAACCTTTGTCTCCTTTACCCTGATCATTCTGGTATGCTGTTAGAGCCAGATTCATTTGATTTATTTATTTACACATTTTGAGGGCAATTATATCCTGTTTGTTACATTTCTAACCTCCAGTTAGGAAACTTCAACAATTTTGAAAGAGTTTCCTCTCTATGTAGCCAAATGTAACTTCCCTCTCAACTGCCCTTGAACAAACAAAATACATTGAGCCTGTTAATTTCTGTTTTATTTTAATACCAGCCTCTTGACAGCAGAGGAAAGAAAGAGAATAAGCATTTATATAGAGCCGACTAAGTGCCTCGAACTTAGTGCAAGTACTTTTTACAAATATCTCATATGGTGGCCACAACCTGGGAGGTAGGTACTGTTATCATCTGTGTTTTACAGTTGAGGAAACTGAGGCAAATGGAGGTTAAGTGACTTGCTTAGGGTCACAAGCTCACACATATCTGAGGTCGGGTCTTTGTAACTCCAGGCCCAACCAACCTTCCATTGAGTGTTCCACTGGCTGCCTGACCAGGTGAAGAACAATCCCATATATAAACTTTAGAGAAGCAAATAAGCTTTAGAGCAAATACATGCTCTCCCTAAGAAGAAGGGAATTTAACAATTTAATACTTCCCAGAAAACAAGAACAGCTGCTGTCTTGACTTTGGTGGCTATAGGGGGTCCTGTATGTCACACTGACGGAGGACATGGGTAACAGAGATAGCAGCAGTGCTCAGTCCAGGAACTCCTAAATCTGGGTCTCCAGCAAAAGGAGGAGGAGTTGATGACCCCCCCAAGTTCTAGTCACTCCCATGGTTGAACAACTTGGGCACAGAAACATTAGCAGAGGAAACAACCAGTGGCAACCCCCTGGTCTCTACATTCTGCCATGAATCCAATCTCTCTCATTCATTGTGGTGGCAAAACACCTCAGGCTCCTTGACTGTTCCTCAAATCTCTTGCACATGCTTATTTATTACTTGTGGGAAATTTTAGCTTCTCCCTCCAAAGTGGATGGAGAAAAAGCTTCCTTTTCATGGTACAGTCTCACAGGGGGAGATGAGGTATTCCAGGAGGACTAGCACCTCTGGTGTGAGGGCTTGTTGAAGCCTTTTCAGGCTCTTCATCCACCTTTCATGTCTACCAGGCACTAAATTATCACCTATGGTTTCAAGAAGTTGTAGCAGTTGCATCAGGGCACCCTCACAAACCATCTCAGCAGACAAACTAAGCCAGAGGGAGGATAACCAAACTGGCTACAAGAACCTGTTGGTGAGTTAGGGCCATGTTGACCCTAAGCATGGAAGATTTCCTCTGGCAGAACAGGCAGATGGAAATTATTTGTTCCAGCAGCCATAAAGGCTGCTGAAGCAGGTACTGAGGAGCACTTAGAGCTTAGTCAGACATCAAAAGTGTCAAGATCATCCATTGCATCCCAGGCCACTGGCAGTTATCCTAACTTTGTCTTGCCACTGGACATCAAGGGTGATGACTTTGTACAACTTTGCCTCACTTAAATCTACTTCATATACCAATCAAGACATCCTCCCTGCAGTCATTGGTCCTCTTCAAAAACAAAAGACAGACAACAGCCTCATAGCCCCAGGGAACTTAGGACCTCAAGTGGACAGCCATTGGGTACTTCTTATCCCTTGATCAGATATTTTGCCTGGCCTTACCAAATCAGCCAAAATATAAGTGGCATCTGGAATTACTTATCAAAACATCAAAATAAAGACCCAAACATCCCAGGTGGGATCCCAGAATGCAATTCACAGGAAATATACATCAACAGTATATGTAATAGACACAGTCCTATTAACGCTTTAATAATAGTAGTACATGCATATCCAAAGAAAACAAGCATAAAAAGAAAAACAAAAGTAAAGCAATATTATCAGTAGGTCTATAAAGTAATAACATATGCAAAAACAGCAGTGTTTATAGCAATAGCAAGTAACAAAATTTTGAATATTTAATGCAGTTACCATATATACATGATATAACATAAAGGAAATAAATGAACAAGTAAATAAAACAAAAGCATGCTCAAAACATGTAATAATTAGAATGTAAATGAACAGACATGTATTTGTATGTCAGGTACATATTACAGAGGAAAATATCAAAACTCTCATCTGTTTCTGCAATTTGCAGCATAGAAATCATTAATCTGGTCACTGTCAAAGAAATATAGTTCTCCTCTAACCCATCATCAGCTGTTCTTTCCACAACTCTGCATGAACTAGTTGTGGAGGGCACAGGTTAACTGTCAGTGCTATATTATTATATGTCTTTACTCTAGGGGTCCTTTTGGCTGAAGTTCTTGATAGAAAAAGTATTCCCTCTGGGTTCTTTTCTCTCCCCTCATTCAAACTAGTAGTTGAGTGACAGTATACCAAGCCTTCTTTACTTGAAATGTTTATTACTGAGCAATTTTTTTTTTTTTGGATCAAACATCTTGCACAGCTGGAATAATTTTTTTTTTCCTGCTTAGAGTTCACCAGGGATAAGGGCCCATCAGTCTTTATTGGCTTATAAAGGAGTTTAGCCAGCCACCTATAGGAAATAAGTGGGTCACAATAAATTATTTATATGTGACCCTACCAGTTTCTAGGGGACAACTAGGTGGCACAGTGAATAGAGTGCCAGGTCTGAAGTCAGGAAGATTCCTCTTCCTGGTGACCCTGGTGAGTCACTTAATCTTGTTTGCCGCAATTTTCTCATCTGTTAAATGAGCTGGAGGAGGAAATGGCAAACCTCTCCAGGATTTCTGCCAAAAAAGCCCCAAAAGGGGTCATGAAGAGTTGGACATGACTAAAACAACAACAAATCAGTCTCCCGGCCTAATTTCTTAACTGGCACGTTCCCCACTGTTGGATGAGGGCCCTTACCCTCTTAACTCAGGTTCACACTTGGAATATAATGAGACAGTCACAAATCATTGAACAATTAACAGAAGGATATTTCTTTTGCCCTAACACAGTGAGGATAGGGTAGCCCTTCGAATCTCAGAATATTGCTCATCTGTGTCCTCATATGGAAAGGAGGTAAGGCAGGTCAGATACCTTGAAGGACACAGTGACTGTAGACTTCAGAAATCCACCAAAAGAGGTCCCCCCTGCTTGTCTGTGGGTCATCTTAAGCCTGTAGGTGACCAGTAAAGGTTACCAAAGCTAATCAGGTCCAGAGATATCTTTGTCTCCCTTTATGGATATAATCCCTAAGGATTAGATTAGGAGAAAGAGTCATTGACTTCCCCAGGTTGGGAGGGGAAAGGGAGCTGTGTCAAGAAGTACTGGTTAGTTTTAGTCCCCTCACTAATCTAGAGCTACAGAAATACTTGAGGCTTTGTAAACATTCCTGATATGTGAAATCAGTGTTTCTTTTCTTTAGAGCTGGCAGGGATTCAGCTGTGGGGTCCCTGTTCCTTTCCTTCAAACAATTCATGTTATTCCTATCAGGAGTTTGCCAGCCTTGTAGAAGGATCAAAGATTTAGAGTTGGAAGAAGACTCAAGGAAACCAAGGCCCCAACTAGCTTAAATGACTTGGCCAATGTCACACAGGCCCTCTGAGTCCATAGCCAGGGTTTTTTCCTTTGCCTTCCCACTGCCTCTTGATTTAGGCCTTTACTAAGTTTTTCCCAGGATGGCGAGTATCCTTTCCTGAGGAAGTGCCTGTTTGGGGTGGATCTATTGAGGCTTGTTACAGATCACCTCCAGGCAGCCAGCTCTCACCTAATGGCCATGTAAACTGTCTATTTCTCCTCTAGGAGACCTAGTTTTGGTCTTATAGGAGATGCTTCTCTTCATGGCCTAGGGAAACTAGTTCTCCCTCTTTGAACCACAAGAGTTTTCATTTCCTGCATAGATATAATATGGAATCAATCTCAGCCACAGATGAGTTGTTTGATTCTGATGACAAGAGTTTCCTGTTCTGCTAAGTTTCCTTTATACATCTAATTCTGTATCTGGATTGCCTATGTAGTAAGTAGTATAAACTCCTTCACTCATTAATCTTGCCATTTCTGTTCAGAATGTAGTAATTTTGGATAGAGAAGGATAAGCTAGTTCTCTAATAATGTCTCCCACATGGATTTTGTCAGGAATTTTTAAATGATCAAATGAGCCTGGTAATTCACAGATCATATCCTGAGTGGATTCCCCTGTTCTCATTCCAAATCTGTCTATAATGTCCCCCAAATATTCTTATACTTTTGCAATATCTTCAATTTCATACCCACAGTCTATTTAAAAGAATCAGGGTATTAATGTGACACAGTAGATAGAGTGCAAAGAGTAGAGTTAGGAAAACACCACTTTCTGAGTTTAAATCTGGTCTCAGAAATTTACTAAATGTGTTTACTGATCACTTAACCCTATTTGCCTCAGTTTCCTCATCAGATGAATTATAGAAGGAAATGGCAAATCACTCCAGTGTTTGCCAAGAAAATAACAAATGGGGTCACAAATAATCAGGCATGAGTGAAAAAAGATAAACCAACTATCCCAAATATCAGTAGTCCCCTGCTGATATTGTTGATATTTGATATGCCCATCAAAAGACAGTATGTTGCAATGTAATATTTGTGTTTTCAAAATGTTGAGTTATAATGAGAATATTAATATGGTCATCTTTCTGAGTTCAAATCTTTTAAATGCTCCTTGATTTAGTACTATTAAACTTATTTTAAATTTTTTACAATTTTCATTTCTAATGTTCTTTGTTATTTCATTTTCCTCTTATGCTCTAAATTTTCAGTTACATTAACTCACTGACTATGCTGTTATTAGAAAGATTAATTGTGGGCTGTTGTATCTGACCTGTTGCTTGCTGAATCTGACACATAATTTTGTTATTTTGTTTCCTTTTTATACTATTTTATTTGCTTTCTTTCTCACTGAAATTGACAATTTTATTACAATCCAGTTTGAACTCATATTCTAGTTTTGGTTTTCTTATATTTTGCTGTTATTTTTGTTCTGTATTTGTGTTTTCAGTGGCTCCATGTAGTTGCCTCATATATGTAGGTTGAACTATTCCCCTGTGTTATATTTGCATAGGTTGTTCAACCCCCTTCCTATCTGTGGGCTGAGGCAACTGATTCAGTTGACCCTGAAGCCTGTTACTGGTTTAATGTGGTGTGATCTACACCGGTGCAGCCTGCACCACATTGTGCCCTACTCTTATTTGAAGGTGACAGGCCTTTCTTGTCTAACTTCTGAGTTGTTTTGGTTTGGAAAGTTATTTCATGCTCTTACTTTTGTAGATTCTGCCACTCCAGAATTTATTTTAAGGAATTATTTAAAAATTTTTGGAGGGGAATTTGGAACAGCACAGTCAAGTCCCTGATTTTTCTTCACTATTCTGGCTCTGCTCTCCAATTCTGTTTTTTAAAGTTGTGTTTTCTTTAGTATTTTTTTTTTTGCCTCTTATCAAAGCTATTAATACTCTTTTCATAATTTTCTCATATTACTCATTTCCCCCCCTAATTTTTCCTTTGCCATTCTTATCTTTTTCTTTAACTCTTCCAGGAATTCTGGTTGGACTTGAGTTCAGTTTACATTTTTCTTTGTATGTATCTGTTTTCACATTGTTGTCTTCTGAATTTCACTGTCACTATAGTAGCTTTTTATAGTCAAATTATTTTTTTGTTGTTATTATTTGCTCATTTTTCTAACCTGTTCCCTGACTTTGAACTTTATATTGAAGTTGGGACTCTTGTTACCTGAGGGTGGAGAGGCACAATGCCAAGCATCAGGCTATTTTGTGCTTCCTTTTTCAGAGCTAGTTCTAAAAATCTGCAATTTTTGGTGCTTCTATGATGGTATGGTCTTGGGAAAGGTATGGTCACTACTCTTCTGGTCTGAACTATGGTCTTTACCCAGGAAGGGCTCTTGTTCCTCTGCAGCCACAAACACTAGTGCTTTGAAACTAGTGCTCCCTTTTGACCAAATCCCAGACACTCCTTTTTGCCATGGAGCTGTGACCCAGAATTGTGTGAGGACATAGAGTTATCAATCAATACCAGCTGGACCCAATGCCAGCAAACTTTCCCCTATAATCTTTTTTTCTGATGAATTGTTCAATCCCATACTGTTTCTTGGGTTTAGAGCTTTCAAAACTGCTACTTCCTCATCTGTAGCTGCTGTTTCTGCCAACCTCCTGCCAACCAGCTGTACCCAATGCCAGCAAACTATCCCCTATAATCTTTTTTCTGATGAATTGTTCAATCCCATACTGTTTCTTGGGTTTAGAGCTTTCAAAACTGCTACTTCCTCATCTGTAGCTGCTGTTTCTGCCAAACCTCTTAGACTAGGAAAATCCCACCTTGACTTTTTCTTGGTTCTGCCACTCAACGATTTGATTTGAGGCTTTCTTTTGATTTGTTTGGAAGGGAATGTTGAGAGAGTTCAGCTGGGTTGCCTTTAACCCACTAACTTGGCTCTCTGTTTCATTTTTTTTTAAAGTAGTGTAAGTGCCTTTTACTTTTGTAACCCAGTCATTATCAGATACATCCCTCTCCAATCCAGCTGGTCTTTCTTTGTAACAGAGTCTTTTTTTTTTAAACTCAGTCTTCTCTGTCTTCTAGTACTATGATCTCATGTATCATATCAATTCAGTATATCTATCTTCATGTTAAATCCCAGGGAACAGCTCATTTGCAAAACTATAAAGTTAATTGTCAGTTGTCAGTGATAATGAATAAAAAATAAAAATAGGGAATTGAAATCCATTGATAATTTAAAATAAAAATTTAAAACTATATGTTAACAAATGAATATACTCACGAATGCTCTATTTTATTCAACAGTTTCAGACTGCTGCTTGACTTAATCTTTTCAAAACTTCTAACAATTTTTAAAGTTTTAGCCCCTTATGTGCTCCTATTTATTCTCTAATAGGAATAAGCAGTGATAGGTAAAAGAATAGAATTCCTAGTAGGAGACATTGAAAGAAGGGATAATCATGAATTGGTTAAAAATGGAGACCTGGCTCCCAAATAATTAAAAGACCAATTCACAGTGATTAGAAAGAAATCATAAAAGGAATGAAAGTCAGGGTTGGAAGGAGTTTATAGATCTAGTCTTGCATCAGCCCTGGATGCAGACCACTTTTCCTGTATCTTCTGGCTTCATCCCACTTTGCCAGTTCTCCAGAGTCCTTAGTTATATCAGTTCCACCAGAAATTGCTAGTCTTTGCATCCTATCTAGACTCCCCCATATCTCATCTGTTCCTGCCTGCTGTGAGGTGACCCTCCTAAACCTAAAAAGAATTGGCAAATATACCTGCTACCAAGTTGGATGGTAAGGAAGGGCCCCAGTATAATTCCCTCCCTCTGACAACAGATCTCCCTCCAATCACTGATACTGTCTGGACTTATTAGCATACACCCATCCTGTCATACTCTTTCTATCCCAGTGATTCTGGACCCCATTCCTCAGAACCACTAACCTCTGATGTCATTGTACAAATCCCATTGCCCATCCCTGACTACCTACTCCCTTATATTCATCTTCTTAAACCATATCCCCCAAATGTTTTATTTCAAAGCTATCTTCCCTCTCTACTGTACTCTCTGGAATATCTGCCCCATAGTTAACAAACTTGCTTTCATCTTATACCTTTCTTTTTTGACTCCCTCCATCTCCTGGTTCTCACTGACACTTGGTTCTCAACTGTTAATAGGATCCCCTAACTACCCTTTTCATTACTGGTTGTAATTTCACTCATACACCTTGACTTACTGCTTCGGGCAGGGAGTCAGAATATTCCTTGCTTCCTTGTTGCCACTTCTAGACTTTCTCAAAACCATCATCACTCAGTTAATTTCTCCACTGAGGTTCATTCAGTCCCTACATATCACCCAATCTCTCCACTGAGGTTCATTTAGTCCCTACATATCACCCAAATCAAGATACTGGTTGCTGTTATATAATGAATCCCAAAGCACTCTTCTTCCTTTCTCAATGATTTCAGTACCTAGCTCAGTCTTTCTATCCATATCATCTTCTGTCCTCATTCTAAGGAATCTCAGCATTCATGATACTTCCTCAAACCTCTGATTTTCTCATTACCAGATGATATTACCCATTCCCCATGATCTCCACTTTAGCTGAGATACATGTCAACCTTAATGTTGACATCACTTAAATGTGTTCTACTTCTCTTTTCATTAACTTAAACATTCTCTTATTTGATCACAATCTTTTATTATTTATTTCATTGTACTCTCTACTTTGATGATACCTAATCCTTCTCTTTATCTTCAGTCTAACTTCCATTCTAACCTCTAAATCTCATCAGTTCTTTCCCCAGTTTATTGCCTTTGCCCTGAAAACACTCCCTTTTCCTCTGTCTTCCCTTTGGTGAATCAGTTCAATTTTACATTATCCTTTACACACTTGTATCTCCCCCCTTTATTCTTTCTTTGATTATGATTTGCCAAGAACCAACCTTGTGTCACTCCAACCATTTAACATTATACAACATTTAACACTTCTATTTATGTGTACTTGAATGGAGCTGAAGAAATTCCTGAAACTATACTCATTGAGTATACTTCAAATTTTATTACATAATTTTGACTGGACCCTGGCTGCAGCAAAGCAATGCAACACTTCTCTAATCAATTCACTGTCCCATTTAGCACAGAATCTATTCCAAACCTTTGCATTCCTCCTCAATCTCCATTTCCTCTCAGCTGAAGACTTTTTGACTTATACTTCATAAAAAAAGCTGAAATCATTCTCCAAGATCACCTCTCTTCTCCCCATTTAGTATCCCTCAGATGGCCCCCATGCCATCTCCTCCCTCATCACTATCTCATTGGGAAAAAAGTGACCCTTTTCCTTTTTGCCAGGCAGCCTGCTTCATTCATCCCATTCTATGCCAGCATATTACTCTTTTTTTTATCATCTCTACTCTCCCACTAATATTACTGTTTCCATGCTTTAAATATGCATGTGTCCTGCTAGTTCTTTTTATATTTTTTTTCAGCTAAACTCTTTGGGAAAGCCATCAATAATCATTGTCTTTAGTTCCACTTCTCTCACTCTCTTTTGTGCTCCTTGCAATCTGGCTCTTGACCTATTTAACTGAAACTGTTCTCTACAGAGTTATCAGTAATATCTTAATTGATATATATATGTATATATATCAAAAGTTGAAAATATTATATAACCATTATGTATAATGGTTTTGTAAAATTGAAAATATTATAAAATCATTATACATAATGGTTTTATAATATTTTCAATTTTTGTTTACTTTTTCTTTCTCATGGGTCTAAATGGGTTCATGATTTAGAAATAAGGGGTGATATTATAAAGTAAATTAGTAGAACAAGGCATAGTCTACCTGTCAGATATGTGGAGAAGAGGGAATTTGTGGCCAAAGAAGTATTAGAGAACAGTATGAAATGCAAAATAGATAATTTTGATTATATTAAATTTTAAAGATTTTACACAAACAAATCAATGAGCCAAGATTAGAAGGGAAGCAGAAAGTGGGGGCGGGGGGAGGTTATAAAGGTCTCATTTTAAAATATATAGAGAATTGACTCAAATTTATAATATAAGACATTCCCTAGTTGATAAATGGTCAAAGGATGTGAACAAACATTTTTCATATGAAGAAATTAAAGCTACATATAGTTATATGGGAAAATGTTCTAAATCATTATTAATTAGAGAAATGTAAATTTAAATAATTTTGAGATATCATTTTACACAAAATGATAGAAGAGAAAATTGACAAAATGTTGGAGGGTATGTGGGAAAACTAGGACACTAATGCTTTGTGAAATAATCCAACCATTCTGGAAAGCAATTTGGAACTATACCCAAAATGTGCATAATCTTTGATCCAAGAGTGTCTCCACTGGGTTTGTATCCCAGATCATAAAAGAGGGGAAAGGAACTACATAGACAAAAATGTTTGTAGCATTCCTTTTTGTAGTGGCAAGGAATTGTAAATTGAGTGGATGCCCATCAGTTGGGGAGTGGCTGAATAAGTTATGGTATATGAATATAATGGAATATTATTCTATAAACAATGATGAGCAAGCAGAATTCAGAAAAGCCTGGAAAGACTTGCATGAACTGATGCTAAGTGAGCAGAACCAAAAGAACATTGTACACAGAAACAAGATTATGTGATGATCAACTGTGATGAACTTGGCTCTTTTCAACACTGAGGTGATTCAAGGTTAATACCAATAGAGTTGTGATAGAAAATGCCATCCACAACCAGAGAAAGAATTACAGAGACAAAGTGAATCAAAACATAGTTTTTTCACCTTTTTGTTGTTGTTTGCATTTTTTTTCTATATGCTTTTATCCCTTTTGATCTAATTTTCTTGCACAGAATGATGAATATGGAAATATATTTTGAAGAACTACTCGTTTAGCCTATATTGGATTACTTGTTGTCTTAGGGGGAAGAAAGGGAGAAAAATTTGGAACATTAGATTTTGCAAAGCTGAATATTGAAAACTGTCTTTGCATGTATTTGGAAAAATAAAATACTATTTAATTTTTAAAAAGAAGAAGACTGATCAAGGTTTACATGGGATTCTTTGGTAAGATACCTTGCTGAGTTATCCTTAATCATGCCAGCTGGAAAAGTGTGGTAAGGTAAGGAAGTGGTCAGGTGGAGCAGTGTAGATGCAAATTGCCAGTGGCTTTCTCATGAGGGAATGAACCTAGATTTACTGTTCAAATGATGTAATAATAGAAACTGTATAAAAGGGAAGAATTGTCCAATGTAATCTGTTAAGAGAGTTAGTTTAGTGGCTTCATGACTAGCATATTTAAGGTTCTCAAAGAAAAGATGCATTTTCCCCCTTTCGCTGTATAGCAAACAGTTTTAATCCACGGTTGTGCCTTATGGTTCCATTAAAATTGTATTCTTTGATCCATCAATAAATACTTGTAGTTAAAACAAATTTTTTTTAAAATTTAAAATTTCTTTTTAATAGTAATTTAAAAAATACTATTAAAAAGAAATTTTAAATGGAATTAGCTTAGAGGAGGGAAAAAATGAAAGAATAAATAGCTTAAAACAAAACTTTACCCAAATAATGGAAACCTTGAAAAATATAATGGAGCAAACAGAATTCAGTGAATGTGTAGAACAACAACAAAAAAAAAATTAGAAAAGATCAAAATATGGCAGAAAATAGAAGAAAATGTAAACTCTATACTATCAAAAACAATTGACCTGGAAACAAGTAAAAAAGAAATAGTTTAAGAATCTTTGGACTCTCTGAAAAACATGAACAAGTTAAAAATTCTAGATGCTGTATTTCAAGAAATTATAAAATAAAATTACCAGTAGCTATATATCAGAGTAAAAAGCAAGGGAAGGGGTGCGGGGGGGGATTTCCTGATTTTCAGTTTAAAAACTTCACTTAAGAAAAATTTGTCTCCTGAGGGAAATTCTACAATGAAAACACCTAGGAATATCATAGTCAAAACCCTGGACTTCTATGGCAGATTTTTAAAAAATACTCCAAGCAGATAAAACAAGAGTTAAATTATCAAAAAAAAAAATCATAGTCACGATTAGACAAAAAACATTATGTTAAGCTGTAAAGATACAAAGGAAAGCAAAAGTTTTTTCTCATTTTAATATTTATTTTCCCTAGTTACTGCTAAACAAATTTTTGCATATGTTTTTAAAATTTTGAGTTCCAGATTCTTCCCCTTATTCCCCAAATCTCCGCCACATTGAGAAAACACATGTCAAGTTGTGCAAAACATAAGTTTCTTTTCTCAAGGATCTTCTTGATAGTAGTCTAATAGCATAACAATTAAGTACAAATAAAATTTGTCCAAGATAAATTCTGCAACTATTTTAAAGTCGAGAAAATCTTAGAATACAAATATTACAAAGGTAAAAGGCTTATACCCAAAAAAAGACTCACTTTTCAAAACTAATATAGGAGTGCCTCTAATAAACTGTGCCTTTAATTTAAAAAAAAATAATAATTTCAAGCATTCTTCATGAAGAAACTAGGGAGGTGATTATAAATGTTGAAAGCAAACACAGAATCAAAATAATTTAAAGAGAGAAACAAATACTTATACAACTAGAAGGGGCTAAGTTATGGTGAAACACTTTCTAATAAGGGGAGAAGAAATAAGCATTCCCTTGTTATGGAATATTGTTCTGTAAGAAATGACCAACAGGAGGATTTCAGAGAGGATTGGAGAGACTTGCATGAACTGATGCTGAGTGAAATCAGCAGAACCAGGAGAACATTATACACAGCAACAAGACTATACGATGATCAATTTTGATGGACATGGTTCTCTTCAACAATGATGTGATTCAAACCAGTTGTTCTGCGATGAAGATAGTCATATACATCCAGAGAGAGGCCTGTGGGAACTGAGAGTGAACCACCACACAGCATTTTAACGCTTTCTGTGAATATTTCCATGCATTTTGTTTTCCTCCTTAAGTTGTTTTTTCCTTCTTCTCTTTCTAGATCTGATGTTTCTTGTGCAGTAAGATAACTGTATAGATATGTATACATGTATTGTATTTGTCATATAATTTATCCTATTTAGCATGTATTAGATTACCTGTCATCTAGGGGTGGGGGGTGGGGGGAAGGAGGGGAAAAGCTTGGGAAAAAAAAGTTTTTGCAAAGGTCAATGTTGAAAGGTCACTCATGTTTTGTAAATAAAAAGCTTTATATATATAAAAAAAGAAATAAGCATTCCCTTTAAAAATCTTGTCTTTGGGGGCAGCTAGTTGGTGCATTGGATAGAGCACCAGCCCTGAAGTCAGGAGGACCTGAGTTCAAATTTGACCTCAGACATTTAACACTTCTTAACTGTGTGACCCTGGGCAAGTCACTTAACCCCAACTGCCTCAGCCAAAAAAAAAAAACAAAAAAACAAAAAACTTATCTTTGAAGATCTCAGAAAGAGCTAAGAAAAATAAACACAGGACTTCAAAATAGTTTTTGCTTTAGAGCAGGAAAAGAAGGAAAAGTATATAAGTATATAAAAAGCATATGAGATTATGATTGAGGTAAATCTAAAATTAACCATCATAAGAGTGAATGTGTATGGGATAAACATACCCATAAAAGCAGAGGAGAGTTACAAATGAATTAGGTAACAGAATCCAATATCTTTACAGAAAATAGATTTGAAATGACACATTGGGTTCACAAGATTTAAAAGGATGATTCTGGAGTAGAATTTAATATGTTTGAAAGAAGCAAGACTAATCTAAGGGAGAGAGTGGGGGGAAGGAGGAGAAAATTTGGAACACAAGGCTATGCAAGTATTAATGTTGAAAAATTATCCATGTATATGTTTTGAAAATAAAAAAAAACTTTAATAATAATAAAAAGAAGTAAGGCTAGCACTTACAATCATAGTTAAGGCAATAATCAAAAAAATGGCATAGTTAAAAGAGATAAATAAGCAGGAAGACAACATTATGTTCAAAAGTATCCTAAGTAATCAAATATCGATACATAGTGTACAAGGACTAAATGATATAGCATCTAAATACTTGAAAAACTAGTTATTCAAATTCCAGGGAGAAATATTCAATCTATAATATTTGGAAAGCTCATGTATTCCTTTCAGACCAAGGCAGCCAAGTGGTATACTGGATAGAGCACCAGGCCTGGAGTCTAGAAGACTCATCTTCCTAAGGTCAAATCTGGCTTTAGACACTTGCTAGCTGTGTGACACTGGGCAAGTCACTTAACCCTGTTTGTCTCAGTTTCCTCATTTGTAAAATGATTGAGGGAAGGGAATGGCAAACCACTTCAGTATCTTTGCCGGAAAAAAAAAAACCCAAATGGGATCATGGCGAGTCAGATGTGACTAAAAAAATTACTGAACAATAGAAAAGGACCTAAATAAAACTTCAGAAAATTTATATGTGATAGATTGTTTACTAATTGGTGATGGATTAACCATCCAAAATGATTATTGATTGGAAATTGAAATAAATATACATTTCTCAGGTGACCTTTACCAAAAATTGACCAAGTGCTAAGATATAAAAATTTCATAAAGATGTATGGAAAAGCAAAAATATTAAACCTATACTTTGTTGACCATAACACAATAAAAATTATAATAATTAAGGTTTCTTGAGCAAAGCATTCAGACTTAAATAGATAGTAAATAATTTAATCCTATAAAATCACTGGGTGAAAGAACAGATCATAAAAACGAAAGATAATTTCATTTTTAAAAATAACAAGGCAGTTCATACTCCATCTTTTGGGCTGTGGCCAAAACAGTCTTTAGAAGAAATTGTATAGCTCTAAAGTATTTTGATCAGCAAAAGAGAGAAAGAACAAAGCAATTAATTGGTTATTCCAATTCTAAAACAATTAGAAAAACAACTTAAAAAAATCAACCCAAAACAAAAATAGAATTTCTGACAATCAAAGAAGAGATAAACAAAACTGATTTTATAAGTAAAACTAGTTGTTTAAAAGGAAAAAATATAAGTCATTGGCCAATATAAATTTATTTAAAGAGAAAAGAAAACCAAATTGCCTTTATTAACAAGGAAATGTCATATAAATGAAGAGGAAATAAATGGCATTGTTTGAAATTACTTTGCTCAATTACATGTAGCCAATAACACTGACAATGTAAATGAAATGGATGGATTAATGCAAAAATTGAAAATACCCAGATTATCAGAATAAGAAATAGAGAATTTAAATAGTTTGGCTTCCAAAAAGAAATTGAACAAAAAATCTAGGACCAATAAATTTTATCAAGCATTCAAAGGACAATTCCAATGTTACATAAATTGTTTGGAAAAAACAACAACAACAACAAGAAGTTATCAAACTGTGCATACCCTTTGACCCAGGGGTGTTTCTATTGGGCTTATATCCCAAAGAGATCTTAAAGGAAGGAAAGGGCTCCACATGTGCAAGAATGTTTGTGGCAACCCTTTTTGTAGTGGCAAGAAACTGGAAATTGAAAGGATGCCCTTCAATTGGAGAATGGCTGAATAAATTATGTTATATGAATATTATGGAATATTATTTTTCTGTAAGAAATGACCAGCAGGATGATTTCAGAGAGGCCTGGAGAGACTTGCATGAACTGATGCTGAGTGAAATGAGCAGAACCAGGAGATCATTATACACGACAACAACAAGACTATATAATGATCAGTTCTGATGGACATGGCTCTCTTCAACAATGAAATGTTTCAAACCAGTTCCAATTGTTCAGTGAAGAAGGCCATATACACCCAGAGAGAGGGATGTGAAATGTGGACCACAACATAACATTTTCATGCTCTCTATTGATGTTTGCTTGCATTGTGTTTCCTTTCTCAGATTTTTTTTTCTTGTAGATATGATTTTTCTTGCACAGCAATGATAAGGGTGGAAATATGTATACATATTTTCGATTTGTCAAGTATTTTAACATAATTAACATGTAGTGGACTTCCTGCCATCTAGGGGAGGGGTGGGAACTTGGGGGGGGAAATTTGTAACAGAAAGCTTTGTAAGGGTCAATGTTGAAGAATTACTCATACATATGTTATGCAAATAAAAAGCTTTAATAAAGAAAAAAAATTTAAAAAAAGAAAAAAAACAGAAAAGAAAGGCATCTTACTAAACAGCTCTAAGTAGATGATAAGGTAGTTTACTTAAAGAATCTAAAGCCAATTTTAAAAATTAATTGAAACAATTAACTTCAGTAAGAAAGGAATTAAAGGATATGAAGAGGCAGTTCCCAAAAGAAAGAATACTGTTATCAATAACTACATGAAAAATTTCATAATTCAATAACTGTAGGATAACTACAAATTAAAGCATCTAAGATTTTATGTCTCACTTCTTAAATTGGCAAAAGGAAAATAGCAATTGTACTTTGTCAAGAGAGGCACACTAATGTACCATTCCTGGAACTGTGAAATGGCCCAATCATTCTGGAATGCAATTTAGAACTATACTTTGAAAGTTATTAAACTGTACCTACCATTTGGCCCAGACATATCAGTACTCCCCAAATTAGTCAAAGGAAGATGTAAAAGGGTCCATATGCACAAAAAATATTTATAGAAGCATTTAAATAAATGCCCATCAACAAGAAATAACTGAACAATTTATCATACATGAATGTAATGGAATATTGCTACCCTATTAGAATTGGTAAAAGGGATAAATTCAGATACACCTGGAAAGCTTTCTGTGAACTAATGCCAAATGAAGTGAACAGAACCAGGAAAAAGCAACCTACAATATCTATGCATTATTTTTAAAAAGTAGCTTTGAAAAACTTTAAAAATATGATCAGTACAGTGATTGTTTATGACTAGAAATCTGATAATAAATTATGCCTTCTCACTGCTTAACAAGGATGTGATGAGCTAAAGTTACAGAAGGATACATAAATTTTCATATATGGACAAGAAATTGGAAAGAGATTATCTTCCTTTTTTTGAAAAAAAGTATTTTTACAAATTATCAGGATATTCTATGACTAGTAATTTTACATTTGAAATTTCTTTTGTACTGCCATTGGTTTTGTTATTTGTTTTTATTTTTGCTGATGCAATTGGGGTTAAGTGACTTGCCCAGGGTCACACAGCTAGGAATTATCAAGTGTCTGAGACTGGATTTGAACTCAAGTCTTCCATACTTCAGGATTGGTGCTCTATCCACTGTGCCATGATGCCTGTCATCATATTTTGACAGGATCATCTCTTTTTTTTTCTATAGGACAAGATGTAGCTGATAGATGGTATAGTGAAATGAGAAATTATGATTTTAAGAGTCCAGGATTCACCTCTGAATCAGGTAAGTATTTTTTTACCATGATTTTAGTCTCCAAAGTACAAGGTTTTGTTTTTGTTTTCTTTCAAGTATGAAGATAGGAAACCTAGTCAGTTAACATTTCCAAGATTACATTTCTCATATTTCATTTTTTTCAATTGGGTTTTTGACTAAAACATTTTGGTTTCTTATAGAGCTGCAGGTTTTCAGATAGTCTGTGATAATCTTATACATAGTAGAGGTTTTTAAACTCACATATTTATACAAACACACACAATTTAAGGGGAAATCTGTCCATAATACATATACAGTGTAATCTTCACTTGAAATCTTACGCTATACTGAGAATCATAAGACTGGACAATTCAAGGGGAAGTTATACTGAGGAAGTTCATAGATTACTTCTCAATTACTAATGTATTATTTCTTTTAAGGTGATAGATGAAAGTTCTGTTTCATATGACTTATGCTAATGAAGGGAATTCATAAATGCTATTTTTTGTTGGACTAGAAAGATTTGGCCAAGAAAAGAAAGACAAGTTATAGCCATACATGAGATGTTAGAAGTGTCAGCAACAGAGACAAAGGAAGGGTCTAATCCAACTGTTACCTGAACAGGAGTCCCCTCTACAAAATCTCTGCTCATCAATCATCCAAGCCTCTGTTTAAAGAATTCCATTGATAGATAATCTATTACCTCCAAAGGTAGCTCATTCCACTTTTACCCAACTTTACTTGTTGGAAAATTTTTCTATAGCAAGCTTAAGCTATTCCTCTGTAATGTCCACCCATTATGTCTATTTTTTTTAACTTTTAAGGCTAAGTGGAGCAAGTCTTTTACATGACAGTTTTTTCATGTACACAAAGACAGCTATCTTATTCCACCTAAATATAATTCAATTCAGTAACATTTATTAAATACCTCCTATATGCCAGGTACCTCTTGGATCATCGCCTTGTCATGAGGGGGCTTGTGTAGCTCAATGAAAATGTGTGCTATGCTAAGCAGGTTTGCTCAAGTCAAATTAGTCATCCTGTATGTGAGTGAACTTTAATAGATGGGAGTGGGGGGATTTAATTCAGGTGATCATTATATATACTCCTGTGGGCAAGAATCTCTTACAGTTAATTGAGTAGACCTCATAATCAACAAAAGGGTGAGAAAAAGCAGTACTGGAATATAATGTCCAAAATGACAGAATGATACCTTGTTCAAATCTAATGCAAACCACTCAACATTATAGTAATAAAAATCTGTGCTTTAACCACTGATGCCAAAGAGGCCAAAGTTGATCAGTTCTATGAAGACCTACCACATCATCTAGAAACTCTCCAAAAAGTCATATTCATAACTAGATATGTTAAAGTAGGAATTCATAAGATAATAGGAACAACAGGAAAGTTTGACCTTGGAGTACAAAATAAAATAGAAACTAATAGAGTTTTATCAAGATAACTCACTCGTCATAGCAAACACACATTTTCAAAATCCCAAAAGATGACTCTACACATGAATATCACCATCAGATAGTCAATATGGAAATCAGATTGATTATACACTTTGCAAGAGAAAGTGGAGAATCTGTATATAGTTAGTTAAAATAAGACCTGGAGATGACTTTGGCTCAGCTTGTAAGCTTCTTTATTTTGCAAAAATTTAGATTTAAAGTAAAGGAAATAAGGAAAACCATCAGACTATATAGATATAACCTAAATAACATCCCTTATGAATAGGAAGTGGAGATGAACAGACTTAAGAGATTAGATTTGGTAGATAGAGGTTTGCAACATTGTACAGGAAGCAAAAACCAAAACATCCCAAAGAAAAAGAACAGCAAGAAAACAAAATTGCTATCTGATGAGGTTTTAAAATAGCTAAGGAAAAAAAGGAAAGGAAAAGATATACCTAGCTGAATGCAGAATTCCAAAGAATAGCAAAGAGAAATAAGGTTTTCTTAAGTAAACAATGCAAAGAAATGAAAGAAAACAACAGAATGGGGAAACAAGAGATTTCTTGAAGAAAATCAGAGACATCAAGGGAAAGTTTCATGCAAAAATGGATATGACAAAAGATAAAAATCTCAGAGATTTAACAGAATTAGAAGAGATTAAGAAAAGGTGTCAAGAATAAATAAAAGAACTATACAAGAAACATCATCTCACCACTGCTAACCACTGTGATGTGGTTATTGCTCTAAAAACAGACATCCTGGAGAAAGAAGTCAAGCCTTTAAAAAACATTGTTATCAGAAAGGCTAGTGGAGGTGACAGAATTTCAGTTGAGCTATTTAAAATCCTAAAATATAACACTATTTAATTACTTTGTTCAATGTACCACCAAATTTGGAAAAATCAAGAATGGCCCTGGAATTGGAAAAGATTAGTTTACATATCAATCCTAAAGAAGGACAATGCTAAGGAACATTCAAATTATCACTTCTTGTGCTCATTTCATACATCAGCAAAGTTAGGCTTAAGATTCTGCAAACTAGGCTTCAAAGATATATGAAACAAGAATTACTGGGAAAAACAGACTCATTTTCAAAGAGACAGAAGAAGAGTAGACCAAATTGCCAACATTCACTGGATTATGGAGAAAGCAAAGGAATTCAAGAAAAATACCAGCACTAAAGTCTTTGCCTGGATGATCACAATAAAATGGGTGGCAACTCCTCTAAGAGTACCAGATCATCTTACTTGTCTCTTGAGGAACCCATATTAAGGTCAAGAAGCAACAGTTCAAATTGAATATGGAACAACTGATTGGTTTAAGATTAGAAAAGTAGTATAACAAACCTATATATTGTCACCTTATTTATTTAACTTACATGCTGAATTCATCATGTACAGTGTTAGGCCGAGTCAAAAGTTGGAATTAACTGTCTGGGAAAAAAAACTTGAATAATCTCAAATATGCAGATGATACCACCTCAATGGCAGAAAATGAAGAGGAATTAAATCTCTTGAGAAAGAGAAAATATGAAAGCTGGCTTGAAACTTTAATATATTAAAAAAAATAACCCTAACATGTTGGCAACTGGAACTATCATTTCATGGCAAATAAAGAGGGAGAAGAAATGAAAACAGTGTTAAATTTTATGTTCGTGGATTCAAAGATCATTGTAATTGGTGACTTTAGCCACGAAATTATTTGCTACTTGGAAGTAAAGCTATGACAAATTGGGACAGCATACTAAAAAGTAGAGATATCATTTTGCCAAAATCCCTATAAACAAAGAGCTGTACTATAAGGAAAACTGAGTGCTGCAGAATCAATGCTTTTTAATTGTGGTGCTGGAGAAGACTTTTGAGAGTCTCTTGGACAGGAAAGAGATCAAATTAGTCAATACTTAAATTAATTTAGATTGTTCATTAGAGGGACAAATACTAAAGCTGAAGTTTAAATCTCTTGGCCACATAATGAGAAGATGGAAGTCACTGGAAAAGACTCTGATGTTGGAGGGAAAATGAAGGCAGAAAGAAAAGGGAACAGCAAAGGATGAGATGGAAGCAATGAACATGACCTTGGACAGACTTAGGGAAATAGTGAAGGCCAGATGAGCCTGGCCCCCATGGTCCATAGACTCATAAAGAGTTGGACTTGACAGAACAATATAGATCAGGTATTGTGCTAAGCACTGGGAATACAAATACAAATAAAAAGAGAGTCCCTTCCTTCAATGAATTTACAATACCATGGGGTAAGACAACACAGAAAAGAAAACTGAAAAGGGAGTGGGAAGGGGAAAGAAAACTGGGGAGTACTTAGCTTTAAGACATGTTGTTCCCAAAGAGTAGAGTGGAACAGAGCAATGGATGGAAAAATGGAAAGGTTGTGAGCCCTTATAAAAAGAAGAAAGCATTCAGAGAAGTTTAGTGCTATGCCCTCCAGTTAGAGGGGAGAAGCAAAGAAACTGAGTTAGTAAAGTATAGTTTTAAAACCTGAGTCAAAATCATCTCATGTCTAAAAACCCCAAGTTTTTAGAAATAATCCTAGGAGAGTATAAGTGCAACATGATCTCCCTCTTCATTTAACACTCTGCCTCTCCATGCGGCCTAAGATCTCATTAGTTTTGATGGCTACTGTGTTAGACTTTTCACTCATAGTAAATTTGTAGTTCTCTGTAACCTCAAATGTTTTTCAAACAAACTTATGTAATAATTTATCCTTGTGAAATTTTTTTAATAAACCCAAGTATAGGATTGTGTTTATTTTTAGTCAAATTTCATCTTACTATTAAGATTTGGCCCATCATTCTGGCCTATTGAAATCTTTGTGGGTCCTGATTTTCTCTTCCAACATGTTAGGTGTTTCATGGAACTCAGAGCTTCTAGCTTCATATTCAGATTTGATAAGCATGCTTTCATCCTAGTCACTGATAAAAATGTTGAAGAATGGATCCTTGGAGCATTCCTCTAGAGACCTCCTTTCAAGAATTAGTCCTATCATTGAGCTACTTTGAATTCACATAACTATATCATCATTTATTCCATGTCTTTCTGTCTTACCCACAAGAATATGATAGACTTAGATGCTTTGCTGAAATGTAAGTATACCATCTATATAGCATTCCTGATCTCTGATTAGATCCCTGATCTGGTATACCTTTAAAAAAAAGAAAATAAACAGTGTAGAATGTCCAATTTTCTATAAAGTTTAGTGATTAGTATTTCCCCTTAATAAATGCTTACAAACCTTGCTTGTAATAATATATTCAGGAATTTTGTCTTGAGTAATAATCAAGTTCACTAGCCAATCTGTATATTTTTATCCTATGAGAATGTGTACTCTGTTACTTTGTCTGATATAAAGATTTTTTTATCTCTTAAAAAAAGTTTTGTATGCAATTTTACATCTGCTCCAGAAAAAGAAATCAGTTTTTTTCCTATTAAGTTTTTTCATGATTATAATTCAGTAAGATACTTTCCAGTACCATTCTATTTTCTGATTAATCTGAAACTGTTTTTCATAATAGATTTCAAACTGAGGGATTACTGGGTTTAGGGGTTAAACACTACCTGCCTCTGCTTCACTAAACAACCTAAGACTCTTCAGGCTTTGCTGAAGACTAACTATTGCATCTAGTTCTACCAGAGTATAAAAAACAAAAAAACAATTTTCCCTTCCCCAACAAACCTAACTACCTGAGCACTGAAAAAATACGAAAGAGGAGGTTCCCAAACCTTACACCTGTATGGTAGTTTCTTTACAAGAAAGATAAAGATAGGAAATGTTCAGATAGAGGGAAATTATATGCAAAGAAAAGTACTGTAATAATATTTAAGATTTCCACACTTCAAAATTCCAGCTATAGATCTCAAGTTCTTGTTTCACCATGACCCCAAAGACTTAGAGACATTGGAATCCCAGACAAATAATACCTAGTGCCCAGATGTCCATTTACCCTATCCACTAACTGTTGTCACTAAATACTACTAGATCAGCTATGCAAGAGGAAATGTACAAAAGCACCTGAATTGGGAGTCAAATCCTGGCCCAACAACCAGTTAATTCTGTGATCTTGAAGAAATAAATTATATGCTCAAGGCCTCAATTTTCTCACTTTTAAATTGAGGGTCCTAGATTAGGTATTCTCTTAAGATCTTTATTCAATTAAATCTTTCTTGGATATCATGGCATCCTTCTGGTTTATCTCCCCATTTCTACTCTAAACCAATTTCCTCTCAGCTGCCAAAATCTTATTTGCCATTTAAAGCTTTTCATAGTCTGACCCCTTCCTACCTTTCCAGACTTTCCCAGACTTTACTCCCCTCCTCGTTCTAATCTGTTTATACTGGCTTTCTTGCAGTTCCTCACGTACAATACTCCATCTCCTATTTCTGCTTTTTTCCTGAGTGTCCAATAGATTACTCTCCTTTCTCATCTGTCCCTCTTGACTGGCTTCCTTTAAGACTCCATTCAGTTTCTACCTTCTGCAAAAGATCCTTTCCTGTCCCAAATCTTATTTTCCCCTTGCCTATTTCATTCAATAACTTTTCCTATTTTGAAATCTACTCAAATTAGTTGTAGGACTTGTAACTACCAACCCCAACTCCCTTTTTTCTCAAAAAAAAAATTCCCAAAAATTCAACACTTGAGTCTTCTCCCCATTTCCTAGGCTAACACAGTCCGGGGGTTCACTTAGTGGGTACACAACAACTGCTTATTGACTGACTTAACTGACTAGAGAAGCTTAATATGCATGAAGATGCCTCATTAAATTCCCCAATCTCCTATTTCCTTCTCCTTCTTAAGTTCCATTATCTACTCTTTCATTCTACCTCAGCCACAAAATCCCTCTCTGTTTTATCTCTACTACACCTGTTCTTTGCCCTCATCAACATTCCCATTCCTTCCATCTACTCAGGATTTTCTCAAATTATTACATCTGTTCTTTGTTTCCTTTCCAATCTCAACCCAGTAGTCAGGTATTGTCTAGCTCTATACTGTCCTCTGCTTTTGAATCCCTAGCTGTTCTTCTCTTGTCAAACATCAGTTCTGTTTTACATCCATTTCTGCTCCTACTCACTTTACTTAGTGAAGGGAAAATCTTAGAACTATGTTGCCTGAGTGCATTACAAATAAATGTCCAATTTCAGCTGGACCTTTATTGTATCAAGGCAGTCCTGTTATTTCTCTCTAATTGATTCCCTATATCACTATGCACAATAGTTCTAAACCTTTCCATTCCTCAAGTTTCATACAACAACTCTTTCCCAGATCTTTCTGTCAGTTGAGGACTTTGCCTCTTACTTTATCAAAAACTTGAGTCCATTCTTTTCCTCTCAAAACTTAACATTCTCTTCCATTAGAATCAGTCTAATCCAGTGCTTTATATATCGTGTTTTACCTCTTCCAAAAGAATTTTCCAGCTCATGTTGAAAATGCAGACTCTACAAGAAAATTTCTGTAGTTCTTCTTGTCTAGTCCCATATTGATTATTAGTTTCAGATCTTCGTAGCAGTAGAGGAAAAAATGGGGACTGAAAATAAACAAAACCAAACTAGAAAAAGTGGAAAAAATTAAAGAAAATGTTGTTGTTGTTTGGGGGGGGGTTTCTCAAAGAGGACCATGACATCAGGGAGCTGAAGCTATGGCATGCAAGTGAATTGGATTTAAGTGAGGGAGGACCGTGCAAAATCACTTTCCCCTCCAAAGACATTGGGTCAAGTGGCCAGATCTAGAACAGGATGACTAGAAATGGCCCTCAGGAAAAATATTACCAACACACCAGATTTTGTCTGCATCCCTATTTCTTTTCTTTCACACTTAATTCATCTTGCCTTCCTTTGCTAACATAATATTCTTTCTTCCTAATTCTCCTACTTGTCTGACAGCTTTTTAGTTGTTCTCCAAGTCTTTATTCACTACTTTGGTGAACTCATCCATTCCCAAAGATTCATGTCAAACTAAACATTCCCCAAACTGAACAAATTCTTTTCCCCAAAAACCATCCTGTCTCCAAACTTAGCTTTTCTTTTTAAGAGTAATACAATTCTTCTAGTAGTACAAGTTTATAATTTCAAAGCGATCTTTGACTCTTCTCTCTCACTCCCACTAGCCATTAAGTTGGTAAGTGTTGTCCATTTTAAAATCATATTTCTCATATTCCTGTTTCTTCCCCACACATAGCCACCACCCTAATGTAGGCCCTCATCCCTATTATTTGAACCATTGTAACAGCCTCCTCATTGGTCCTTATATGTATAATCTCCCCTTCTCAAGTCTAACATCCATACAACTGCTATAGCCATCTTAATAAATCACAGAACTAATTACATTTACCCCCTGCTCAAAAACCTTTAGGAGAATATTGTTGACTCAGATAATATACAATCCTCAGCCTGGCTACAATTTAGTTTTACACCCACCTTTCCATCCTTGTAAACTCTCCTTCACATAAAGTTGAAAATAAATAACACTACTGCTGTCTCTTCTATTTATCCAGTTTCTCTCCACAAACTCAGACAAGCCATCATTCATATGTGGAATGGACCTGTGCCTATCTTAACCTTTCCAAGTCCACATTTTCCCTCAAAACTTAATTTAGGTCCCAGTTGTTAGTATTTTTGGCTTCTTCAAATTGCTTTTCATTTTCTTATCTACTCTCTCTTTCCTTCTTTCTCTCTCTCTGTCTGTCTTTCTCTCTGTCTGTCTCTTTCCCTCCCTCTCTTTCTGTGTGTCTCTCTGTGTCTCCCTATCTCTCTAAATATATATAGTACATACCTCAATAAAACAATAAATTCCTTAATAGACTATTTTAATTTATTCTTTGTATTCTCAGCATCTAGAGAAGTCACATGTCTATAATAAGTACTTAATAAATGCTTACTGAATTAAATCTTACATCTCTCCACACTCTGCTACCTAAAGAACTGGTTTGACATTGTCAGCACTAATCCTGCATCCCTTCAATAAATTCCAGTGGACTCCTATTCCCTTTAAGAGAAAATATAAATATGGCTTTTCTTTTCTTGACATTTCCTATACAGTTTTCCTCTACTCACTCTGTGATCTAGCTATACTGGTTTATACTTGCTGTTCAGCACCCATCATTGCTATCTCCCCTCTCCATGCCTTTGCATTGATTGTTCCCCATTTTCAGAATGACCTTTCTCCTCATCAAAATCCTTTTCAAATCCATAGTTCCCTTCAAGATTCAGTTCAATAGTCAATATCTACATGAAACCTTCACCAATTCCTCAAGCAGTTAGCATTCTCCCTCTCAAAACTACTTTATACTTAGTTTGTATGGAACAGTAAGGAATGCTGCTGAGTCCAAAGGGAGTGAACAGACCCCTTTTTTTCTCATTTTCTCTGATTCTGTATACCCCTACTGTGACAGGTAAAAAACTACCCTGTAGTACTAAAGAAAATTACTTAAAAATTTTATATTTGGCTTATATCCAGAATCTCTCTAGAAGGGGGAGTAAAAAAGTATTTAATGTACAATGTAAATTGGATTTTTGACCACCGTATATTCCTCTGCACACAAAAAATGCTTACTATAGGAGATATTGCAAGTGCATTCACAAAAGATTTAAGCAAGAGCAGTAACAACTTAGAACTACATTACACTTTGTTGGAAAGTTAATACTTAAAATATTAATACATAAGGCACCTTTACTTAACTGTTAAATCAGAATTTCATGTTTAGCCTTAGCTCTCCCTTATCCCACTAGTTTCCTCAACATTCATTTCTTCTGGTTGGCCTGGCCAAGGATTTGGTTCATTCTGTTGCTAGTGAGTATCTTCTCCAAGAAGTACTTCACTATCTATTAGGGCTCCTTCCAAAGTGCCTGAGGACCCAAACAAGTTTGCCTCCAAGGCTAGAAATGTCCAGAATTGCTATTCATTCAACTGTATTCAGGAGAAAATAAAACAAAACAAGAGGAGGGAGTGAGGGAGGGAGAGAGGGAAGGAGGGAAAAAGGGAGGGAGAGAGAAAGAGAGAGTGAGTGACAGAGTGACAGAGAGACAGCAATAATATTCAAAGAAAATAAAACAAGAGGGAGAGAAACAGAAAGGGGCCAGGGATAGAGAAATGAGAGCTGAAGGAAGAAGGGATGAGGAGTGCAGTCAGACACATAGCAGGGCTTGATAGGAGCCAAGAAGAAAAACACTTAAGGGGCAGACACATTGGAACTGAAAACTGACACACATAGAAGTCTACTCTGTTCACAGAACTGGAGGTCTTAAGCCAAGTCCCTATCTTGTGGGGGGTCTTAATGTCCTTTCTTCTGCTTTCACTTGGGGGAGGGTTGTTGTTGTTTTGTTTTGTTTTGTTCCTGGCAGAGGATGGAAGGCAGAGAGACAGGGAAAGAGAGAGATGGAGACACTGAGAAGAACAGGGAGAGAGGGAAGAGAGCTCATGAGTATGTGTAACACAGTTCTGTAAAATTAACATAGGTGGGTTTTTTGGAATGTGGATTTCTTTCAGAATGCTTTTATATAAGGTCAAATTTGCATAATGCAATTAGATTTACTATATACACATATAAAACAAATAGGCTTGGGTTTGAGTGTATTGGTTTTTGTTTGTTTGAGAATGCAGTACCTAGGGGCAGCTAGGTGGTGCAGTGGATAGAGCATCAGCCCTGAAGTCAGGAGGACCTGAGTTCAAATTTGGTCTCAGACACTTAACATTCCCTAGCTGTGTGACCCTGGGCAAGTCACTTAACCCCAATTGCCTCAGCAAAAAGCAAAAAAAAAAAAAGAGAGAGAGAGAGAGAGAATGCAGTACCTAGGATATTCAAAGACTGTTATCAATTTGAATCTTTCCTAAGTATAGCCAGAGATGTCTCCAGGCTCAAACACTCCACCCCATTCCAGCTCAAAGTCTACCTTCTGCAGTAGAGCTTTCTTGCCCCACCCCCAGCAGCTATTGCTCATTGATATCAAGGATATTCTCAACCACATCTTCCTGTAAATATTCTACAAGGGGTCCAGCCAACATGCTAGAGATCTTCCCAGGATCTCCCCATTAGATAGGTAGCAGCATAGAATGTAGACTTTCATTAGTATTCTTACCCTTTCTATATTGTTTCACTCTGAGAAATGTACCTTGATGTTCTTTTTATATTACTTTTAGTGTACATCCCTTCATGGGTAACATAGCCTAATTAACTAATTAGCCTATAAATACTCTCACTAGATCTCTATTATTCTTTGGACTACTTGTCACTTTTATTTTCAGAGATTGTGGATCCCATTATGTGCATCATTTAGTATTAACAGAACAAGATTGCTTTTATAAAAATGATTTCATATTTCAGGGAGATGTCCAAGGTTTTTTTAAAGTGCTACAAGCCAAAAACTAAATTTGTGAAATCTTTTTAGAGATTCCAGGGATTGATTTTTTGCCTAATCCTTTTCTTCCCCATCTAGGACATTTTACAGCAATGATCTGGAAGAACACAAAGAAGATGGGGGTCGGAAAGGCCTTTGCAACTGATGGTTCTTCCTATGTGGTTGCCAGATACTTTCCAGCTGGAAATATTGTCAATCCCGGTTTCTTTGAAGAAAATGTCCCTCGTCCTGCAAAGAAATGATTTTGAAAATGCAAACATTAATTGTGGACTGCAGAGTGTAACAGTAAAATGCCTATGAAATCTAAAGCTTGATGCCCATGTTTACCTGTCGTTTTGACAGCACACACTCTAATACACATTATGAGTGTGAATTGACTTAAGAAGGCTTAAAATAAGCATTTAATGATCTAATACAGCTACTTGGATGATCATTATGTGAACTTTATATAAAAGAAAAAGAAGTAATCATTTCTTGTAACTTTTTTAAAAAGCAATTTGTTGTATATTTGCCTCCTATATCCCATGTCTAAATTTTCATTATTCTGAAAACAACTGAAGTGTTATGTTTATCTTTATGCATAGTTTAGTATTATTTTAAATATTTAAAATGATAAAAAAAAATCAAACACCTTATGGTTTGTTCATTTTAACTGAAATCAACTTTTGGTTTTAAAATTTTTAAAACATTGCAACATGAATTTTATTATCTTTGTAAAAGTTGATATGATCTGTAAGCTAATTGCGTGATTTTAAAGATACAAGATCTATGACACACTTTACTTCCTCTTACATCTCCTAACTTTTTAAAACAGAAAAAGGTTTTAGATTTCAGAACACCATCACATCGGACAGTGTGAACAGTAGATTTGGATGAATCCTGTGTTCATAGCTAAAACCTATTATATCAGCCTATATGTGTTGGCTTCCATACTTTCCTCTTTCCAGACTCTGTACACCTTCTTCTTTGACACAAATTATAACCTATCTATGACAACTCTCCTTGAGTTTTAGTGCCTTCAAAATTTATCATTTGATAACTAACATTTTACTTCCAAGTCACTTCACACCTAGCTAGACTGGGCTTGGATAATAAATAGTTTGGTAAAACTTGCCTTCAAGAATCTAAGGTCACCTAAGTGCTCACGTATCAGAATAAGACTTTAGTGAATGGTTAACCTGTATACAAATATATATGTATATACATGCATACATGTAGCATAAAAACTTTCAACATGGTAAAAGAAATATCCTTATTCCCTGTCCACAATTTCATATTTCTTTGAACTTGACTTTGATTTCTTTAAACTTGGACAAGCCTTTTAAAGATGGATTTGGATGAGTTCAGTGGATTTGAAGAATTATAAAGTATATCTTTGCAATGGCCCCTGAAGTAAGCTATCTCAAAGCAGGAAATGAGCAAAAGTAATATTTCTGGCACTTTATAGTATTACAGATGTGCTAATACTGCCTGCAGGAATTATGTCAAACATGCATAGCTTAAAAGTCCTAATAAAAGCCACATGTCCTTGAGAGATTTTAGTATAGGCAATTCTGTGTTCTTTAGTTTCATTCATTATTTATATTTGTGAAGTATTCGCCTTAAGGTTAAAATATATGTGCATTTATTGAGCATCACATATAATTCAAACATTATAACTAGTTAATTAAAAAGAGCATTTCCCCAGAAGGTATAGTCTAGAAACTGATGTCTGCTCTTTGAGTCTTTTCTCCTTTGAAAAGCCAACTGTAGAATTTGAGATTGGCATTTACACATTCCAGCTTAGAGTAAGTTTGAACATAAACAAATTCTGTTTACAGTGTTCTGATGTTTTATATTCTCCAAATTGCTTATTGGGGTTTTTTGGTTTTTGTTTTGTTTTGTTTTTAATGCTAATTCATTACTCCTAATGTAATCCAGGAAGTTAATGTTATGGGGAACATTAGAAAATAAACCATATTTTTCACATAATACATTATTCTGAAGTGATTTGTACCGGTTTCTTTATTGAGTGCTAATTATTCCAAGCCCTTTAAGTGGTTTATAATAATTTGCAATTCCTCATCAAATCTCAATATCAGAGATGTTTAGTGATATGTAAAATGACAATTGCAGTACTTAACCAACCAAATATGGGTTCTGGTATTTAATTTTTACTGAATGAAATCAGATGGTTTCTGAAGATTTAAAATGAACTATCAACAGAGGGAACAGTCTTCAAACCTAGAGTCAGACTTAATTCAGAATGGTAAGGATTATGATACTATGGGACTTGGCCAAGTTTAATCAATATCAATATAATAAAAAATTTACAAAACATTTTTCTCAATAGGTATAGTATGAATATTCTCACCCCTATCTTATACAGAAATTGAGAAAGATAAAGAAATTTGCCCATAGTTACACAACTAGGAAGGCCCAGAGAGTGAAGTAAAACCCAAGTGTTCTGGGCTAACTCTTAATCAGAGGCAGAATAAAGAAAATTCACATAAACAAAGCTAGTACTTATATATAAACTCCACTCACAAAACTGAATTTGAACACTATTTCTACAAAAACTAGGAAAATTATTATTAGGGAAATAGTGAATAAAACTTACCTTCAAATAAAGATTCTATAACCAGGAAACCTTTTTTTTTTTTTTTTTTTTTTCTGAGGCAATGAGGTTAAGTGACTTGCCCAGGGTCACACAGCTAGGGAATGTTAAGTGTCTGAGACCATATTTGAACCCAGGTCCTCCTGACTTCAGGGCTGGTGCTCTATCCACTGCGCCACCTAGCTGCCCCAGGAAACCATTTTTTTTTAAGTAGTAAAATCTCAATAGTCTAGTGCCTCAAATAGCATTTGGATACTTCATATTTAGAAGAAGCAAAGACCCAAAACTCAGAATTTTTTAAAAAACATTTTTTTTAATTATCAAACTGCCCCAGGCTTAATTACTACATTTACATCAATGTATGATGAGAAATTATGTCCAGAAAAGTTGTTCATAGCAAGATTCTGAATCAACATATGATGCTATTTTAGACTGAAAAAGATAAATCTTGCACCTTTTATCAGTATCTTGTCATGACAGTTTGTTAAAAACTGAGGGATGACCAATACTTACCTAGCACCTCTTCAAATAAGGACAAGTTGTGTAATACCTAGATGATTTGTGTAGCATTAGTTGAAACCATTCTAATAGAATGGAAATGCCTTACTTCCTTGACATTGTATTTTCCTCATAATTAATAATAATGGCTGATATTTATTTAGTACTTTAAGGCACTCCTATTTCTACTGCTTTACCTTTCTGGTTACTTGTCTTCCATCCTTCTTGAATTTATCCCTGCTTCCTCCCAACCCCACAACTAGACATTTCCTAGGTCTATAGCACTATAATAATAGGATGCATTTTAAAATTTACCCATGCACCTCACCCCCCAAAACTTTACAAATTGTAAAGTCTTATGAAGAGGGATGATAGGTGATTATGGACAATATTGTCTCACAAAATAGAAAGCAATGGAGGACAAAGCCAGTTTAAAGGAATCTTGGCAAGATTTACACGTGAAGTCATCCTGTAGGCATTCATGGGTAAAAATGAAAGGAATATTATAAACTGTAGAAAATTGAAGAAATTTGCAAAAGTCATTATAGCAAGCTTTTCATCATCGGGGTACTTTGGACCCTAATAGGACGCACTTTTTGATTCCAGTGTTTGGCTTTGCTTGGTCTTTCTAACCCTAAGGTCCTGAAACTTTAAGATAATCACCATTTCTCAGGATTCAGCCCCATTGGAACTCTAAGGGTCAGAGCACTGGATCATTAGGACCCTCTGTGGTATCCCAGTACAAGTGTTAGGGACCTTAGGGTCTTGGCTGTTCAAGTCTACAAACTGTAGTACCAGGATGGATCACACCAGTGATTCCTGGGGCTTCTAAGGTCTCCACCATAGGACTCTTTGACCACCTTGAAGTTTTTCCCAGTAGCCCTCTGTCCTTACTGCCTCCAGGTACACAGCTTTGCAAGCTATACATGTCCTGTCTCTGTTGGTGCTGGGAGGCACTGGCATTGGCTTTGCTTGGGGAGAGGCAAGGGGACACTTTTCCTCTTGCTCATGGCTAGCTTCTATTTTATGTAATCCCGAGATGGAAGAAGTCACTGAATATAGTTTCTCACTGATCCTTACTGAGACTGGCACAAACTTCAGAGTGTTGCTAGAGTGGGTATATGGGAGCTATGTGTTCTGCTTCCCATTCAGGTCCCCCTCATTTTACAAATGAGAAAAGTAAGGGGGAATCTTATGGGATTGTTTTTGTTTTGCTTTTTTCATACTACGTCATATTATTTGACAAATGTATAGCTCGAGAAGGAAAAACAAATTCCTGTTTGTTTCTCCTTACCTAAACTAGCACCACCACCTAAAATGCTTGGAAGACTAAGAAGTCAAATTTTACCCCCATTACAAATCATTTTAGCCCCAGCCTCTTGAGTTGTTTTCATCTGAAGGAAGACAGGTGCCCAGCCACCTGAGACTGGGGGAAACAGTGCTGGGGGTGGAGCTGTGAGGTCTACAGAGGAGGAGACTAGGATAGGAGTTGGGTCTTGAGTTTAGTTGTCTCACTCAAGCAGATCAAGTTCTGACTCTTATGTCTCTCTTAATTGATTCCAGATTTGAGCATTGCAGTTTAGAAAGTTCATTGGTTTTTTCAAATAATTTGCGAGTCAAAATTCTGTCACTCTTGATCTAACTTTCAACTGCTGTGAGGCTCAGTATTTGTAATATAGAGATAATAATATTAGTACTACCCAATTTCCTCATTATCATGTGGAAGATGCTTTAAGTGTCCCATAAGAGATGAATGATTTTTATCAAGGTTGCTAATCCCCTAATCTCCTGAGAACCCTAAGATTTTTCTTTGCATTTTTGCAGGCTTGTCTGCTACTCTCAGAGCCTACCTTCTTGGTCCACATTCTCACCTTCTCCTCCAGTTTTTCCCCTACCTAGGCTTGCTATTGGCTGAAGTTACTGGAATCCCCATCTGTCTGTCTCTTCCCTCATCTTGGGGAACCCAAGTCATCCAGAGAAAACCTCTTTGTGTGTGGTTAGCGTCACTATGGTTTTCATTTTTGGAAAATACACTTACATAAACAGATGTTTTATATAGCATCCAGGAACCAAATGAGTGTCCAGGAAATGGAGAAACGACTGATATGAGTCACAGTTCTGGCTAAGGCTGAAAAATCCCCACACCCAGCAACTAAACTGAGGGGGTTAAGGTTTTCCAGAGAACAGACTGAGAATTAGGAGATAAAAAGCCAATTAGCAAAGGCTAAGTGAATCCACATTCTAAATTATTTCTCATCCAGCGAGGTTTCTCTTGTATCCTACTATCCAAGGAAGCGGGAGCCTAATCCCAATTAGTTAAAATTTCTTTCTCTGGATCCAACCCCATTCTGAAGTAAAACTGCAAAGAAAAATTTTAAACAAAGCTTACTTAGATGTGGCTCAAATCTGTCAAAAGACAGATAACGGGATCCTCTGTAGAAAAGGTCCTCAGTGTATAATATAGGTATGAGGTTAATTTTCTTCCATTATAGAAAATTCCTACGATACAAAGGACATGAAGTTACCATGAATAAATACAGGAAACAAAGCAATCAATAGACCATTACATCCTTTATATTCCCCCTGGAAGGTAAAGATTCTTTATGGAACTTCTGAACAGATATTTCACATCTACCTTAGACCTGCCACACTGTTTGAGCAATTTATCATGGTGAGTTGGCAAGGTCCCAATCTCCTGGCCAGCCGAGGGAATGATTTTCTTTAGTCCTCTAGCTGCAGGGTGACCCTGGTAGTGATCTATTCCAAGAAAAATGCTATTGTAGAAATGTCCTCCCTTTGGTCAGTCGATCCTGGAACATTCAGGAACTTTTGACCCATGAAGGAACTGCCAATTCTGCAAATGTCCATTTCCCAAGATAGTTAGTCATTGACTTCTGCTCAGAAAAGGAAATTAAAAAGCCAGAAGAATGCAAAGACTTGATGTCAGGCATATCTAATTAAGCCCATTTCTTGATGCCCTGCCTTTCTGCTACAGCCTCTATTGCTATTTTGGGAAGATTTCACTCTCATACTCCTGTTTGCTAGAAAAGAAACCAAGACAGAGGATTCAAAAGAGAGCAGTGCCCCAGTGTTGCAGAGGGGAAGCATTTCTCTTATTCGCCTTCTGCACATCTACAGTCACTGGGGACCCACCGGGAATTCACTGTTTGTTGCCAGCAAAGTTCGTTCTTCTTGGCAAGGACCAATGTCACATGTCCTTAAGCAAGAGGCCAGGACACTTCTCCAAGTTCACAAAAGGTTCCTTCTCTTTTTGACAAAACTCCATTTCCTATAACTTCATCAAGTAGATGGGTATAGGGAAGTTCATCAAATTGAGTAGGGTTTCCGCTGATCACTCCTATTCTACCCTGATAGACCTACAGTCAGCCAGCATGGGGAGCAATTATTTCTGCTTCATGCAGCAAAGTATGTGTTGAGCAAATAAAAGAACATACCTCCAGGAGGTGCAGCTGGTCTCAAGACTTCACATTATACACATTGTAGAGTCCACACTGGTGATTCTGTGAGCAGCCACTGTGCCAGGGCTAGCCATCTTAGTCAATCACCAAGTGATTATTAAGGATGTTCTAGTTGTCAGACACCATGCTTAGCAATAGGGTTACAAAGAAAGGCAAAAGATGGGTCCTGCCTGCAGGGAGCTCACACGCTCATCTCCCAACATCATATCTGGTCCTGTGCCATCACTGCCTCTACTCCACAGGCCAATAGGAAGGAAAAGAGTAATGAGGTTTTCATCAGCAAGCATCATATGTAATGGGGACAAATGACCCATTCCCAATAAGATCAGGAGTGAAACAAGGCTGCCCACTGTCACCATTACTATTTAATATTGTATTAGAAATGTTAGCTTTGGCAGTAAGAGAAGAAAAAGAGATTCAAGGAATTAGAGTAGGTAATGAGGAAACCAAATTATCACTCTTTGAAGATGACATGATGGTATACTTAGAGAACCCTAGAGACTCAACTAAAAAACTACTAGAAATAATTCACAACTTTAGCAAAGTTGTAGGATTTAAAATAAATCCACATAAATCATCAGCATTTTTATATATTACCAACAAAGTTCAGCAGCAAGAGATACAAAAAGAAATTCCATTCAAAATAATGGATGGTAGCATAAAATATTTGGGAATCTATCTGCCAAGGAAAAGTCAGAAACTATATGAACTAAACTGCAAAACACTTTCCACACAAATAAAATCAGACCTAGTCAATTGGAAAAACTTAAAATGCTCATGGGTAGGCTGAGCGAACATAATTAAAATGACAATACTACCCAAACTAATTTACTTATTTAGTGCCATACCAATCAAACTCCCAAGAAATTATCTTACAGATCTAGAAAAAATAGTAGCAAAGTTCATCTGGAAGAACAAAAGATCAAGAATTTCAAGGGAATTAATGAAAAAAAAGGCAGATGAAGGTGGCCTTGCTGTACCAGATCTAAAACTATATTATAAAGCAGCAGTCATCAAAACCATTTGGTACTGGCTGAGAAATAGAGCAGTTGATCAGTGGAATAGGATAGAATCACAGGACAAACTAGGCAATAACTATAGCAATTTAGTGTTTGACAAACCCAAAGACCCCAGCTTCTGGGATAAGTACTCACTATTCGGCAAAAACTGCTGGGAAAATTGGAAACTAGTGTGGAAGAAATTAGGGCTTGACCCACATCTAACACCACATACCAAGATAAGATCTAAATGGGTTCATGATCTAGATATAAAGAGTGATACTATAAGTAAATTAGAGGAACGTAATATAGTTTACCTCTCAGACCTGTGGAGAAGGAAGGAATTTGTGTCCAAAGAAGAACTGGAACTCTTAATTGAACACCAGATAAATAATTTTGACTATATTAAGTTAAAAAGTTTTTTGTACAAACAAAACTAATGCAGACAAGATTAGGAGGGAAGCAATAAATTGGAAAAACATCTTTACATTTAAGGGTTCTGATAAAGGCCTCATTTCTAAAATATATAAAGAATTGACTCATATTTATAAGAATTCAAGCCACTCTCCAATTGATAAATGGTCAAAGGATATGAACAGACAATTTTCAGATGATGAAATTAAAACTATTTCTAGTCATATGAAAAAGTTCTCCAAATCATTATTGATCAGAAAAATGCAAATTAAGACAACTCTGAGATACCATTACACACCTGTCAGATTGGCTAAGATGACAGGAAAAGATAATGACGAATGTTGGAGGGGATGTAGGAAAACTGGGACACTGATGCATTGTTGATGGAACTGAACAGATCCAACCATTCTGGAGAACAATTTGGAACTATGCTCAAAAAGTTATCAAACTGTGCATACCCTTTGACCCAGCAGCATTTCTATCGGGCTTATATCCTAAAGAAATCAAAAAGGAAGGAAAGGGCCCCACATGTGCAAGAATGTTTGTGGCAGCCCTTTTTGTAGTGGCAAGAAACTGGAAACTGAATGGATGCCCATCAATTGGAGAATGGCTGAATAAATTATGGTATATGAATGTTATGGGATATTATTGTTCTGTAAGAAACAACCAGCAAGATGATTTCAGAGAGGCCTGGAGAGACTTGCATGAACTGATGCTGAGTGAAATGAGCAGAACCAGGAGATCATTATACATGACAACAACAAGACTATATGATGATCAATTCTGAAGGACATGGTTCTCTTCAAAAATGAGATGATTCAAACCAGTTCCAGTTGATCAGTGATGAAGAAAGCCATATACACCTAGGGAGAGTTCTGTGGAATCTGAGTCTGGACCACAACATAGCACTTTCACTCTCTCTATTGATGTTTGCTTGCATTATGTTTCCCTTCTCAGATTTTTTTTTTCTTGTAGATCTGATTTTTCTTGTACAGCAAGATAACTGTATAAATATGTATACACATATTTGATTTTTCAAGTATTTTAACATAATTAACATGTATTAGACTTTCTGCCATCTAGAAGAGAGGGTGGGGGGAAGGAGGGAAAAATTTGTAACAGAAAGCTTTGCAAGGGTCAATGTTAAAAAATTACCTATGCATATGTTTTGCAAATAAAAAGCTTTAATTTTAAAAAAGCTCATTTATCATAAGGGAAAAAAAAAGAGTAATGAGGTTTTGAGAGCTAAATAACAAATCAAACGAGGCAGAATGCCAGGATCCTGGAAACAAAAAGAATTCCAGCAGGAGCAAGTCCCTATTTGAGTGGGTAAAAAATATTAAGAGGACTGGCCCTTCAGCTGACCTGGCAACACCACACCAGCATACACTGATGAAGTTATTCATATACATACATATAGCATCTCATTCTTCCCTTCCATCCTTCCTTTTTTTCCCTCCTTACCTTTCTCCCTCCTTCACTCCTTCCCTTCCCTTTCTCTGTCCACATAGGGTACCATACTCCTACCTACAGATGCTCTTAAAAGCAGTTTTTTTTTCTTTTGTTCCTCTGAACCCTCCTAAGATATCTTGGTGTTTACTGACTAGATTTCTTTCTTCAGAACTATACCTTAAACCAAAACCAATCTGATTTTCACTGGCTACCAATAGGTCCTAGGGCAAACCCCATTTGGTTCTTGTTTGGGTCCTGATTGACTCAGATTGAATGTAAATAGATAATTTTTGCTTTGGCCACAAATCCTGAAGGTCTTCCCTCAAAGAATAAAAAAAAAATTATTTATTTATTTAGATTTCTTGGGGGGTGGAGGTGGGAACTAGATGAAAGAAAAGATTCTTTACCTCAATTACCACCCAGCCTTAATCACTGGATTCTGGATGTGGCCTCCATCAAACTGAAACTTATTGAAGACCTTAGCTTAAAAAAACCAAGGCTTTCTATTTCATCCAGGGTCATTACAAGTCCTCATGATGGGGGTGCAGCTTCTAGAAAAAATACAGCAGTAATCCTGAGACTTCCAATCATTAGGAGTGCTTTAGCTCTAACAATCTGTTAACAATCTGTCAGTGAAGTCTCCTAAGTTTAGGAATACTATAATATAGTCCTAGAAACTTTGCTGACTGCCAGATAACAATCTGTTGGTCAATGACAACAGGGAATCTGAGGCAAATGGTGAGGTGCATACCAGACTACTCCTCAGTTGTACCTCTGGGCCATAAAATTAGGATATCAGTGATATAAAGAACTAGATCTCTCTGTTTTTTCCTATAAATTTGTCTTCTTATTCCTGGTTCTTTGCTAAATCCTTTTGAACTTAGATCACTTCTATTAGAGTTACAATTACAAAACCTTTGCTCCTTGACTTGGAGATGGGGACAAGCCTGCAAATTCTTTTGAGACACCTCACAACACTGATGTGAGACTTCAACCTTTTGATCTGAGACCCCAACGCTCATGCTCTGTATCTGGACACTGGACCCAGATGGCTCTGGAGGGGAAAGTGAGACATCTTTGCCATTGACAAACTTACTTTCGGTCAAAGGATACAGCATGTATGCATATAATAATAGCAACAAAAATAATTAACATTGATATAGTATTTATTATGTACCAGACACTGTGCTAAGCATTTTACAATTATTATCTCATTTGACCCTCACAACATATCTGGGAGATAGGTACTATTATTATACCTTTTTTACAGATGAGGAAGTTAAGACAAACAAAGAGACTTGGCTGGGATCACACGGCTAATAAGTGTCTGAAGCCAGATTTGAATTAAAGTCTTTCTGATTCCAGATCTGATACTCTAGAAACTGTACTACCTTGCTTTTCTAAAACATGCAATAAATGTATACAAAATATGTTCATAAATATAACAAATTTTGCCTTCTTACTACCACATGAAGAAAGTAAAGATTTGGGTGAGCAATATTTATAAGACTGTGTGTTCCTTATAGCAGGTTTAAAAGATGGATGCCCTATATGTAACATGAACTCCCCTTTGTGGGGCTGGTTTTGTTGCTTTATTCATTCTTGCCTCAAGAGTTTGTCTTAGCTAAGCCTAGGGAGATATCTACTTATCTATATAGCTATCTATGTTTTTGTTCATTCATTTTCAGTCATGTTCAACTCTTTCTGACCCCATTTGGGGTTTTCTTAGCAAAGATGCAGAAGTGGTTTGCCATTTCCTCTCCAGATCATTTTACAGTTAAGGAAACTGAGGCAAACAGGATTAAGTGATTTGCCTAGGGTCACACATCTATTAAATGTCTGAGACTAAATTTGAATTCGTGAGAAAAGTCTTCCTGATTCCAGGCCAGCACTCTATCTGTTGTGCCACCTAGCAGTTATCTCTCTCTCTCTCTCTCTCTCTCTCTCTC
>JAJPUD010000508.1:532200-563922 GCA_023553655.1 Myrmecobius fasciatus
TCTCTCTCTCTCTCTCTCTCTCTCTCTCTCCATATAGATAGATAGATAGGAGCCAAGATGGCAGAGTAAAGTCAGAAAGCTGCTTGAACTCTCCCAATTTCCTTTGAAAACAACATGAAACCAAATCTCAGAACAGAGTCTGATGGAATGAAATCCCTCTCCAGCTCAATAGACTGAAAAAACTTCAAGAAAGGTCAGTCTCACTGGGTTGAAAAGGATGTTCTGCCCAGATCAGATAGACTCTGGGAAAGCTGGTGATAAGAGTTTAATCATAGCAAATCAGCAACTAAGACCCTCAGTCCTGGCTCAGTAGCAGAGCAGAGCAGGGGGATAGCTTTCAGTCTCAGCTCAGAAAGCAAACTCTGGGAAATCAGAATGTTTCCTAAAGAGAGCAGGCAAAGCTACTCCCTGCAAACACAAGGAACCCTGTGCTCAAAGCCAACACTCAGAGGTGCACAGGAAGCTGGGGACAGTGTCCCTTTACCTCAGGAGCAGAGCTCAACCTTAAAAGTAAAAAAAAAAAAAGAAAAAGAAAAAGAAAAAAGAAAAAGAAAAGAAAGAGGAAATACCAAAAGAAAAGAAAATGAGCAAGAAACAGAAAAGAATCTTGACTATAGAAAGCTACTATGATAGCAGGGAAGACCAAAACACAAACTCAGACGAAAACAGAATGCCCACAATGGAAATCTCAAAGAGTGATATAAATTTCTCAAACCCAAAGATGTTTCTTGGAAGTGCTCATAAAAGACTTTAAAAGGCAAACAAGAGAGGTAGAAGAAAAAATAAGAAAGAAAAAGAGAGGTATGCTTGAGACAGACAACAGCATGGAAAAAGAAAGAAAAAAATTGTCTGAAGAAAACAACTCCTTAAAGAGTAGAATTAACCAACTGGAAAAAAGATATACAAAAACTAACTGAATAAAATCACACATTAAAAACTAGAACAAAGCAAATGGAAGCTTCTGTGAGACAGCAAGAATCAGTCAAATAAATTAAAAAGAATGAAAAAATGGAAGAAAATTGTGAAATACCTCATTGGAAAAACAGCCAACCAGAAAATAGATCCAGAAGAGATAATTTTAAAATTATTGGTCTACCTGAAGAACATAAACAACAACAAAAAAAAAAAAAGATCCTGGATAACATTCTACAAGAGATTATTAAAGAAAATTGCCCCAATATTCTAGAAACAGAGGGGGAAATACTGATTGAAAGAATCCATCCATCACCTTTGGAAAGAGATCCCACAAAGAAAATCTCAAGTAACATTGTTGCAAAAGTCCAAAACTACAATCTCAAGGAAAAAATACTGCAAGCTGCCAGACAAAAACAATTCAAACATCAAGGAGCAACCATCAAAATTACCCAGGAACTGGCAGCTTCTACAATAAAGAATTGGAGGGCCTGGAATACCATATTCCAGAAGGCAAAGGGCCTGGGGTTACAACCAAGAATTAACTACCCATCAAAATTCAGCATCATCTTTCAGGGAAGGTGATGGATCTTCAATGAAGTAAAAGACTTTTAATCATTTCTATCAAAACAACAGAACTAAACAGAAATTTTAATCTACAATCACAGCACTCAAGATAAGCATAGAAAAGCAAATGGGGGTGGGATACATATATATATATATATATATATATATATATGCATATATATATATATGTTATATGTTATAAAGATTAAGCCGTTTATATATATCCCTAGATGGGAAAATGATATCTGTAACTCTTGAGAACTGTATCTGTTACAGGGCAGACAGAGGGGGACTTATATGTTCAAAGGGTCTGGTTGTGAATGGAATCTGGTGTGATGACATCAAAGAATAAAACATTAAGAGGTGGAAAAAAAGTCTGTACTGGGAAATGAGGAAAGGGGAGGTATAATGGGACAATTACTTCATATGAAGAGGTGCAAAAGAGCTATTACAATGGAAGGAAAGAAGGGAGGGCAGTAAGCATTGTCTGAAGCTTGATCTTAATCAGTTTTGGCTCTGAGAGAGAATAACTTAATCATTCAGTTGTGTATAGAAATTTATCTAACCATGTAAAGAAGTAAGAGAAGAAAGAGGAAAAGAAAAGGGAGGGGCAGGATAGAAGGGAGGGCAGAACCACTTGGGGAAAAGGTAAGAGAAGGAGGGAAGGGTTGATAGAAGATAAAGGAATGGGTGGAGTGGGTTAAACAAACATGACTAAGAGAAGGAACTAGGGTGATAGGAGATAAAGTAGTAGGTGGATCCTAGAAAATCTAGATATGATAAACCTCTGGAGAAAATTGAATAGGAACAGAAAGGATATGAATAAATAATTTTTAGATGATGAAATTAAAGCCATCTATACTCATATGAAAAAATGTTCTAAATAACTATTGTTTAGAGAAATGCAAATTAAAACAACTCTGAGTACCAGCTTACACCTCTCAGATGGGCTATGACAGGAAAAGATAATGATAAATGTTGGAAGGAATGCGGGAAAATTGGGACACTAATACATTGTTGGTGGAGTTGTGAAATGATCCAACCATTCTGGAAAGCAATCTGGAACTATGCCCAAAGGACTATAAAGTGTGCATACCCTTTGACCCAGCAGTGCCATTACTGGGTCTGTATCCTAAGGAAATCTTAAAGGAGGGAAAAGGACTCACATGTACAAAAATATTTGTAGCAGCTCTTTTTGTGGTAGCAAAGAATTGGAAAACGAGTAAATGCCCATCAGTTGGGGATTGGCTGAATAGGTTGTGGTATATGAAAGTAATGGAATATTATTGTTCTATAAAAAATGATCAACAAACTGATTTTAGAAAGGCCCAGAAAGGTTTACATGTACTGATGCTGAGCGAAACAAGCAGAATCAGGAATACATTGTATACAACAACAGCAAGAATATGTGACGATCAACTATGAAAGACTTGGTTCTTTTTGGTGTTTCAGTGATTTAAAGCAGTTCCAATATATTTTGGATAGAAAATGCCATCTACATCCAGAAAAAGTACTAAGGAGATTGAATGTAAATCAACACATGCTATGTTCACATATCTTTTTTCTGTTTTCTTGTATCTCCCATGTTTTTTTTTTCCTTTTGTTCTGATTTTTCTTTCCCAATATGGCTCATAAAGCAATATGTGTTAAAATAAACAAACAAATTAAAAATAGATAGATAGATATTCTGTGTATATACACATATATGGAAATAAATCTATGATGTGTGTGTGTGTATACTTTATATCCATAAGTTATATCAATATTATTCTCAGTTTTTAGACTCTCTTAATTATGGAAGCTTGCCCTTACCTAGAGGCATGATATCAGTATTCCTCCCTTACTTATGGGCCTTCCATGTGGAATCAATACCTGTTTCTTCCCTCTCTTTGCATCTTTGTCATCCTAGAGTAAAAAGTTGTATCCTATCTCCCCAGGGAACAAATCTTTCTGAATCCTTATTCAGCCATTAATCACACAAACAAGGATTGGTAGCTGACAAACTTCAGAAACTATACAAATGAAAAAATGGAAACTAAAGTACAGTCAGTTCTTCTATAATAAGCATATTTTAAGTTTTAGTCATTATAAAGTACCATCTTTATTGAATATTTTTTAGTGGATTAAGAGCAATTAGTGGTGAAGTGTTCATCTGGATTTCAAGCCTGTACTCCCCACCCAGGCTCAGAGTTGAGGCCTCCCCAAACTTATAGACCAAAGCAGAAGATTCAGCCACTATTTATTGTGAGAGCTATGTATTTCCTAACATTTAACATGGGATTTTAGCATTTTTATTAGGTTTTTTATCTCTTTGTTTCACTGATGAAATTTTTGAGCGTCATGCCTTCAACTTCCTCCATTTGAACACTGTGTCTTCAATTCTCCTTTCCCTGTGGAAAGCTCTGTGGGTTTTATTGCATAATTTTGCATAGCTCAATGCTTCTTGGGTAATGAATAAGTTTTATTATAGAGCTGCCTGTATAATGAACAAGGAGTAGGGGAGTTGGAGGGAGAGAAACCTTGGGGAAAGAGACAGTTCATTTGAATAGAAAGAACCTAGAAGTTTTTATTGATGAGTGAAGAGGCAAAATCATCTCCTCACTTTAATTTGTTCCTCTCAGTGGAGGGAAGCAGAGATAGAACTCTTGTGAACTGGACAATCACTGGAGGATGGTGGGACTGCCCATTCACTAGGAACGGAGATGGGGAAAGGGAGGTGTCCAAGGTCTGTATGGGAATTGTTTCACCAACTGTTACTCTCAGCTCTCAGCAATCATCAAGCATCCTACAAATCCAATAACTCCCTCCTGACACAATATCCCTTAAGATGACAGTACAAGAAAAGGTATGCCAAGTCAGGTTGGACCTTTAATATCTCAAATCAGCCCCACATTTCCATGTGGCTCTCAAGATGGAGAAATCCTCTTTTCCAACTTTTCTTTCCCAGAAGCCTTCACAAACAGTTCAAGAAACATATAACCAAACTGGAGAGCTCTGAGATAGCATCTGCATAAGCATTACAGATTCAAAGAAACATCCAAAAAATTCCTATGGAAAAAAATATAATGTAATTTTGTAGGAGGAGGCACTGGCATCTTAGAAGAACAGGAAAGAGAGATGATATCTGGCAAATGTATAGTCCCCTTGAAAGTCTAGTCTTTCTTATTTCCCTATGCCCATTTCCATTCCAATAACCTGGGCTTTGAGGTAGTGTGGGGGATTATTAGGCATGAATGAGGTAAAAATTAAGATCTAAAGAAAGAATATTTCTCTCTTGTGAGCTAGAAGGTTCTTATCATTATCTATGGCCACTACCATGTTTTCCTCAAAACCTTCATATATGTGATGGGAGAGGTTCAATGGAAGATAAGCAGGATGAGGTTCTTCTTTTTATATCCAGGAATTCCAAAAGTTAGCATCTTATGTGGGTTAGAAAGAGAAAATGAAGGTCATAAATTCAGAGATCTATTTTTGGACCAATGATGATGGTGTTATCAAATTCAATAGGAATAAAATGTGACAAATTTCTATGGATCAAAGTGCATTAGCTCATGTGGTAGAAATAGTAAACTTATATTTTCACAGTTCTATGTGTATTTTTATTTTAAATAAACTTAAATGTTTTGGGTTTTTAAATTTGCTTTACTCAAATTATATGGTTTGGCAGATTGTCCAATATATCTTTTTTTAAAAGTCTTATTAATATTTTAAATATATATTTTATTTCATTAAATATTTCCCAATTACATGTAAAATTTTAATGTTAATTTTTAAAAATTTTAAGTTTCAAATTCTCCCCTCCTTCTAGTCCCTCTCTACCCCTTGAGAAGGCAAGCAACATGATATCGATTACACATGTGAAGTCAAGCAAAACTTATTTCCATATTAGCTATGTTGCAAAAGAAAATACATACACACACACACACACACACACACACACACACACACACACACACCAAGAAAAATAAAGAAAGCAAGAAAAGTGTTTCAATCCACACTCAGAGTTCATCAGTTCTCTGTCTGGAGGTGGATAGTATTTTTCATAATGAATTCTTTGAAGTTGTCTTAGATTACTGTCTTGAGCAGAGTGGCTAAATCTTTCATAGTTGATCATTGTGATAATATTACTGTTCTCCTGGTTCTGTTCACTTCACTTTGGATCAACACATATAAGTTTTCTCAATTTTTTCTGAAACCACTTAACTCATCATTTCTTATAGCACAAAAGTATTCCATCAAAATCATCTACCACAATTGTTGAGTCCTTCCTTGACTGATGGGCATCCCCTTAATTTCCAAATTTAAATTCTTTGCCACAACAACTAAAAAAGAGCTGCTATAAATATTTTTGTACAAATAGGTCATTTCCTCTTTTCTTTGATTTTTTTTTTTTTTGGAAATAGACTTCATAGAGCTTTTGCTGGGTCAAGGGCCCGTTAAGATTTTAAAAGAAAAATGCACCAGAAACCCTAACCTCCAAAACATTAATAAATCCAATTGAAGGCAATATTTCCAGATGCAATATGCTTATCCATTAAGTAAAATTGGAATGCTTTTCTGTGTAAGTTGTATGCATTCTCTTTTCCCTCCTTTTTCCAAAGGAACAATTCTGTTGGTACTTTCATTGTCATACTTCTCACAATGAAGAGGGTCTGTAGTCTAGATACTTGAGAGGGTAATAAATTAATTTAATCTATAGTCATGTGGGTTCAGCAGCAAAATGATGTGGGTAATGTAGCCATCAGATGACGGTAGGCAACAAAAGTTGGGGTTCAGTCATGTGAAGAATTCACAATGGCCATTCTCTTTGGCAAAAGAGAGATTTATTTAGGAAAGAGGTTACAGAGAAAATGAAGGGATACAATAAATACTGGGAATGGTAAATATGAAATAGAATTGGGAGAGTATATGAAAGACAAGTTTCTCAGTCGAACTCACAGTTACTCAGGAGAAAGGAAAACATCCCATGAGGTTGGGGCATGTTCTTAGCTGGCAGGCTAAATCCTGAAAGGGACTTAGCACCCTAAAAGAGTTAGTTAACTCTAAGGAGAAATGGGGTTAGAAAATGGAGTTAGGGGAGAGACCATATGGCATGGGGGAAAGGGAAGGGGAAAGACACCACCAGGCAGAGTGCCATGGTGGACTGACCCAAAGGAAGGCAGCAATCATGGGATAACCCATAAGTAGATTTTATAGGGAAAATGTACTAGGATTTCTGACAGGGCATGGCAAGGTGAGACTGCCCAAGACCCCTAGAGAGAGTGGATCTCAAGGGTTTGACATAACTTGGATTTTTGACTGGATGACCTCTCCAGAGGGTGGGGCCATGGAGCCAAACTGATCTCAATGATGTCAATCAGTTCTTTTTCCCTGACTGCCTCAAGGATTAATTTTTAATCAGTTCTTCTGCTAGACACACCAAATATTAAAAACCTCATCAAGTAGAACATTGTTTTGTGGGATGCTGCTTGTAAAAATTTGATTATGGTCTTTTGGAACCTTTGACTTGTAACTCAAACCTGTTTCTGAAGAAGCCAGAAAGTCCTGAGTGAAAAAATTTGACCTGATATATTCTCTGAGCTTAAAAAGAGAAAGAAAAGGGAGGGGTTGGGGAGAGAGAAGGTGCTGTTAATGTTATAAACATTTATATAAAATGACTGTGGGAGTTATATCAAACCATTATGGGTAATTTACTCATAAATTTAGAAAAATAAATTCCAGTTTAAACAAATACCAATGTTTCTAATGAGGAATATAACAAATTAAACCTATTGTTCAATTCCTTATGTTTCCATCAAGAGTAGATCATCTCCTTTGCAAATTTTGATTTGTATGACTATTTAAAGAAGTAGTGAAGCAAACCTCAGAATATGATCTAAATCCATTTTGCAAATTGTTCCTCCAGCCAACCCCAACTACCTACTTTCTTAATGGTCTTTCCTGCTGCCATGAGTGGGTTGCTGATATAGTTCATGCAAAATGTAGAGGAAAGCATTGTGAAACCACAGTGCTGTTTTGCTGCCTTTGGTCAGTGCTACATAGATCAGGGGCTTTTTTTGTAAGTCAACCCCAGTTTAGGAGAAGTGAGAGAAGTTATTCTTCTGTTATTATGTTAATAACCAAATTAGGATTAAGGTGTTTGTTGTTGTTGTTGTTGTTGTTGTTTGTTTTTTGTTTTAAATTTTTGTTTCCTCATTCAGGGACCAGTCCTTTCAGGTCAATCAATCTCTGAAGACCAAGGCTGGAAGATTGGCTCAATCTTCTATTTTGGACAGGACCCCAACCAACTAGGACTCTAATCTAGGTAAATTCCAGTTCTGATGCATTAGGCTCATGCCTTGGAAAACCCACACAGTTCTGTAAAAACAATTGGGTGAAGAGGGTTTTATCCAGATTGTAGATGAATCTTCTGATCAAGTCACATTCTCAGCAGGAGGAACTGAAGACTTTTAGCCCAAATCTTCATAAAAAAGTCCATCCTCTATTAATTGTTCAATAGTAAGGGTTGATTTTCACCTGTCAGTGGCACCTCCTTTTCTAAAGGTATTTAAGCACTGAGGGGGTCACTATAATTTTGATTTTGGTTACCAAGAGACACAAATGACCATCTATTTATTAATTATTAGCTAGCCTGATTAATAAATTGATTCTTAATTATCCAGAAACTCTTATATCTCGGACTTTTCATTCATTGTAGGAAGATAGTTTGGGGTTTGGTTTTTCACTTAAATGGTTGAATTATGTGTCATTACATAAAGTATATATACTTCAACACCTACCAATTCTTTCAAAATTAAAAAAAATCTTTGTAAAGAATATCCATATGATACGACATCAATATGATATGGGAGTCAGGTGTAGCTTTCTAATATAGAATCATATGAAGAATCTTGGTGTTGGAAGAAACCTGATATATTATCTGGTATCCTTCCTGAACAATCAATGCCCTCTATAGAAACCCTGACAAATGATCATCTAGCCTTTCCTTAAATATCTCCAACGATGGAGAACTCACCATCATTTCACTTTTTGACAATAAAAAAGTTTGCAAAAAACAACATTAATAATAGGCATATAATGTAGATCAAATCAAATTTGTCTATGTATGGAGAAAAATAACAGATGACAGAGAGAAAGTAGAATTATCCAATTCTTAATTTGCTTGCCTTTTTTTCTTCCAAGAAAAATAATCTTTGAATTGGAAAGGACAGAGCAAAAAATAGTTAATATTTCAAAGGAAGTAACAAATAAATAATAAAATCAATCAATTCCTTAATAATAAAAAAATAAAAAATAATTTAAAAAAATTCCTTAATAAGACAACTCTGAGGTACCACTATACACCTGTCAGATTGGCTAAAATGACAGGAAAAGATAATGACAAATGTTGGAGGGGATGTGGGAAAACTGGGACACTGATACATTGTTGGTGGAACTGTGAACGGATCCAACCATTCTGGAGAGTAATTTGGAGCTATGCTCAAAAAGTTATCAAACTGTGCATACCCTTTGATCTAGCAGTGTTTCCCCTGGGCCTATATCCCAAAGAGATCTTAAAGGAGGGAAAGGGCCCCACATGTGCAAGAATGTTTGTGGCAGCCCTTTTTGTAGTGGTTAGAAACTGGAAACTGAATGGATGCCCATCAATTGGAGAATGCCTGAACAAATTATGGTATATGAATATTATGGAACATTATTGTTCTGTAAGAAACGACCAACAGGAGGATTTCAGAGAGGCCTGGAGAGACTTGCATGAACTGATGCTGAGTGAAATGAGCAGAACCAGGAAATCGTCATACACGGCAACAACAAGACTATATGATGATCAATTCTGATGGACATGGCTCTCTTCAACAATGAAATGTCTCAAACCAGTTCTAATTGTTCAGTGATGAAGAAAGCCAAATACACCCAGAGAGAGGGATATGAATGTGGACAACATAACATTTTCATGCTCTCGATTGATGTTTGCTTGCATTGTGTTTCCTTTCTCTGATTTTTCTTTCTTGTAGATACGATTTTTCTTGCACAAAAATGATAAGTGTGGAAATATGTATACATATATTCGACTTGTCAAGTATTTTAACATAATTAACATGTAGTGGACATCCTGCCATCTAGGGGAGGAGAGGGGACTGGGGATAAAATTTGTAACAGAAAGCTATGTAAGGGTTAATGTTGAAGAATTACCCATACATATGTTTTGCAAATAAAAAGCTTTAATCAATCAATCAATCAATAAAACTTCCTTAATAATAAGCTGGACTGTTAAGCACCTATTCTCTGTCTGCCCTGGTTCCCTGAATTGTAAAATGGGGAACAACAACAGTATTGCTGTGAGAATCAAATGAAATAATATTTGACAATTGCTTAGCAAAGTAATGGACAGATAGAAGGGACTTAAATACTTATGTCCTCCCTCCTCTTAATGCTTGTAGGATTATATGTGGAGCAAATGTTTGAAATCATAGAAAAACAATGTTCATAATAATTCAATGACTCCAAAAGTGGAGTAGACTCCCTTATGAAATAATGGGTTCTCCTCTTTAAACAAAAGCTGGATGACCACTGGTTTAATAGGTTATAGAAGGGATTCTCCCTTAGACGCAGAACTAGATGATCTCTGGGGTTCTCTCCAACTCTGAAATCTTATACACTCCATCCTTATAAAGTCAAAGAATAATAGAATGTGTAAAGATGCCTCCATCTTCCAAAAAGACCCATTTGTCTCACTTATAGCATTCCATTGTCAGAGGAGGGGGGTCAATGAGGTCCTCAAGAGATGGCAGAACAGGCAATTGTAGCCTCTTCTACCCCCTAATCTTCTCTAAGAGAAACTTTTATTTCTGCCAGAAATGAAATAAATGAATGAATAAATGTGTGTATATATATTTACTTATTTACATGTATATATGCATATATATACCCACATACATATATGTGCTTCTTTTAAAATATTTATAATATAGTTCATCAACAACAGTTCATCTAGAGGATATGATCAGGTTCAATCTAACTTCTAATTTGTTTTTGTTCAACCATATCTGTCTCTTTGTAACTCCACTGACTACAGCGCTGTCTTATCCTTCACTATGTCTCAAAGTCTGTCCAAGTTCATGTTCATTGTTTTCATAATACTTTCAATCCATTTCATTCTCTCACTGCCCCTTTTCCTTTTGTCTTCAATTCTTCCCATGAGTCTTTTTTTCCAATGAGTCTTATTTTCTCACTATGTGACTAAAGTATTTAAACTTCAATGTTAGTTTTGACTTTCCAGTGAATAACCTAAATTAATTCTTCAACATATCAACTGATTTGATCTCCTTGATATCCAAGGGACTCTCAAAAGTCTTCTCCTACACTACAATTCAAAAATGTCATTTCTGCAGTATTCAGCTTTCCTTATAATCTAACTCTCACAGCCATACATTGCAACTGGAAAAATCGTAGCTTTGACTATATAGACCTTTATCAGGAAGGCAACTTCTATATTGTTCAGATTTGCATAGCTTCCTTTCCAAAGAGCAAGTATCTTTTAATTTCATGATTGCTGTGATCTTTGAGCCCAAGAATATAAAATCTGATATTGCTTCCATTTCTTCTCCTTCTGTTTATTTGCCAGGAAGTAATGGGACCAGTTGCCAAGATCTTAGGTTTTTTTTTTTATTATTTTTTTATATTAAGCTTCAAGCCAACTTTTACCCTTTCCTCTTTCACCCTCTTCAAGAGGTTTCTTAATTTTTTACTCTCCGCCATCAAATTGGTATCATCTGCATATCTGGGATTGTTCATATTTCTCCCACCAACCTTAATTCTGGCTTTTGACTCATTCAGTCTAATAGTTCATATTTTGTATTCTGCATGTAAGTTAAATAAATAAGATGATAATATGCAGCTTTATCATACTTCTTTTCTGATCTTAAATCAGTCAATTGTTTGTTCTAAGGTTAGTTCTAATTGTTGTTGCTTGATATGCATACAGGTTCCTCAGGAGACAAGTAAAATGATCTGCTACTTCCATCTCTTTGATGACTTCCCACATTTTGTTATGACCCATAGAGTCAAAGGCTTTAGTGTAGTCAGTTAAGCAGAGGTAGATGTTTTTCTGGAACTCTCTTGCTTTCTTCATAATCCAGTGAATGTTGGCAATTTGGTCTCTACTTCTTCTATCTCTTTGAAAACCAGCCTGCTCTTCTGCAAATTTTCAGTTTTGCCAAGAGCCTAGTTTGTAGAATCTTAAACATAATCTTGCTGATGTGTGAAATGAGCACAATTGTTGGGTAATCTGAACATTCCTTGGTGTTGTCCTTTAGGATTGGGATACAAACTGATCTTTTCCAATTCAGTGACCACTGTTGACTTTTCCAAATTTGTTGGCATATTGAGTGAAGCACTTCAACAGCATCATCTTTTAGGTTTTAAGAAGCTCAGCTGGAATTTTATCACTTCCACTAGTTTTATTGTTAGGAATGCTTTCTAAGCACTTGAATTCCTTCTCCAAGATGTTTAGTTCTAAAAGAAGTAAGCATTCCATTGTGATTATTAGTGATGTGAAAATCTCTCTTGAATCTTTTGTGTATTCTTATCATCACTTCTTAATCTCTTCTAATTCTGTTAAATGTCTGAGGCTTTTGGCTTTTATCAGGTCGGTTTTGAATGAAACTTTCCTTTGATATCTCTAATTTTCTTCAAGAGATCTCTTGATCTCTTGGCTTGGAAAAAACTTCATTTCTCCTTGCTACTCTCTGGAATTCTGCATTCAATTGGGTATATTTTTCTTTTCTTTCTTGCTCTTTTGCTTCCCTTCTTTCCTTAGCTATTATAAAAGTTCATCAGATAGTCATTTTGCTTTCTTGCTTTTCTTTTTATTTGGAATGTTTTTTGTTGTTGCCTCCTGTATGGTATTGCAAACTTTTGTCCATAATTCTTCAGAAATTCTATCTACCAAACCTAAACCCTTAAATTTATTCACCACTTCCACTTCATATTAATAAAAGATGTTATTTAAATCATACCTATAGGATCTTATGTGGTTCTCCCTATTTTCTTCAATTTAAATCTTCATTTTGAAATAACAAATTTGTGATCTAAGCCAAAGTCAGCTCCAGAGTTTGTTTTAACTAACTGTATAAAATTTCTCCACCTTTGGCTGCAAGTATATTTCAGTTTTGACTATCTGATGTCCATTGTGTGATATTATCTTTTGAGTTGTTGAAAAACAATGTTTGTTATGACTAGCAGATTATCTTGATAAAACCTTGTTAGCCTCTGATGTATTTCATTTTGTACTCTAAAGCCAAAGTTATCTGTTTTTTTCAGATTATCTTTTGATTTCCTCCTTTAGCATGAATGTGATGTCTTTTTTATGTTATTTTTAAATGTTGGAACTGATTTAAATCATGGAACTGATCCACTTTGGTCTCTTTGGCATCAGTGGTTAGACATATTATTTATATTACTAATTGCTGTTTCAATATTAAGAGGAAAGGAAATATTAAGATGATCCCTTTTCTGTCAAATATCAATTCCACAATAAACACACATAATAAATAGCAAAGAAATCCATTTAACCAAATCAATAGCAAAACAAAGAAGATATAGATAAGAGAATATAGACCAAATAGTCCAAAATGAAAGATCTCTGCCTTCAGGAGCAAGGTAACTCAGCCCAACCAAAAGAGAGTCCAAAATCCACCCAAAGGGGAATTTTCTAAAATCCCTAATATAACAAACTGAGGATAGGGACATGGTGGAGAATGCCAGCTTTCCTCATGTCTTCCTGGATCTTTTTCTTCAGCAAAGGAGTTGAATCTTTTGTCTTGCCTCATGAAGCCAAAAGCCAAAACACCCAAAGGGACAAACTTGAAAAATTCCCCAGAAGACCACATAAGAATTGGAGAGAATTAAAGCCCTCTTAATTTCTCCAACCCCAGTCTATTCCTTTATGCCAGGCAGGGAATCATCTCCACCAATAAAGAGGGGTCTTATATCAATGTTCCAACAAAGCAGGAGTTCACCCAAGATCAAGTGACAGTGAGTGAAGGACTGGACTTGGAAATCAGGAAGAACCAAATTCAAATCCTGCCTAAGTCATTTGTTAACTATGTGACCCTGGGCACATTGTTTGACTTATCTCAGCAAAACCAGACATGATGACAGTATTTATTTCCTAAAGTTGTTGTAAGGATCAAATAAATAACCTCTGTGAAGAGCTTTATGAACCTTAAAGTACTTTATAAATGCTAGCCATTTGTAGCTCCTTTTTTACCCAGGGGGCTTGAATGCAACTGGAATGGAAGTTTTCAAGATGAGATAGAAGTCATCAGCATTTTGTAATCCAAGGACCACTGTGAGCCATAATTGCACCAAGAAAAGACAGGCTTCTTCTCCCCTCACTTTGCAAAAGGAGGAGAGCGGGAATGTCACAATCTCAGCCAGAAATCATATCCCCAGGACTGTATTGCTCACCTCTCCTTTTCTGGGGATTTCCATTCTCCAAATCTTTCAGGATGAGGAGAGAAGGAGACTGTCTTTTTTTCCTGAGCAGTCACAGCCTCCAATGAGCTTGGATCAGAATGATTTCTGTCCCATTTTGGCAGACTTCCATCTTATGTGCATTCCAGCTTTTTGAATCAGAACAGCTGACGGTAGATTGTGGAGGAGGAGGGGAACTACTGACAAAATGATAAGAGTTGTGTTTATATATTTCAACCTACTTTTTCTCTGCCACTTTATTCTCTCTAGTGCCACCCCTTTCAAGTACTCTGTACTTAGTACACAGAAAAACTGATTTTCATTTGGGAGACTATGGTTGTGCAACAGTACACCTAAAGTGAGACTTTTTTTCATTGCTTTGATTACTTCTGCTTTCCCCTTTTTTATTCTTTCTTTTCTTTTTCTTTTTTCTTTTTGCAATTCCACAATAAACACACATAATGGCTTACCCAGAGTCACACAGCTAAGGAAGTAGTAATTGTCTGAGGTCACATTTGAACTCAGATCCTCCTGACTCCAGGGCTGCTGCTCTATTCACAGGGCCATTTAGCTTCTCCTTTATTTATTTATTTATTTACTTACTTATATATTTTTGCTGAGGCAATTGGGGTTAAGTGACTTGCCCAGGGTCACACAGCTAAAAAGTGCTAAGTGTCTGAGACCAGATTTGAATTCAGGTTCTCCTGATTTCAGGGCTGGTGCTTTATCCACTGCACCACCTAGCTACCCCCTGTCTCCTTTATTCTTTATTTTTATTATTATTCTTTCTGGAGCAGAAGGGGAAAGGAATATAATGGGAAATATAGATAATATAAAACAAAATGATTTTTTTTAAAAAAAGAAAGGATCTATGACACACCTCAGTGTGAATTTAAATCAATCTCAGCCTTCCTTAGGGGAACTTAGCAGTTAAATTTTTTCTCTATCAATAAAATGAAAATCTTTCTCCTACCAAAGGAACTCTAGGCTTCAGTTAGCATCTATCTTTGGGTAGGAAATCATAGACTCCTCTTATTTACCCCTGTATCTCTATATCTATCTCTATTTCTCTTTCTCTAACTTAGAATCATATATTTAGAACTAAGGGGGACTTTGGGATACCTTTCCCCCCAGTACTTTTCTGGGAAAAAAAGGCACACCTTTAAACATGTATCTCTTCTGTCTTTGGCCTAGCCCACAATTTTATTCCTCCCCATAATGAATATTAGAGAACTAGACAAGACTAGAGATCATCTGTCTGACCTGCACCTCAATGAGAACCCCATTTCAGTATTTCCAATATGTTCCTCCAGTTTCATTTACCATACTTGATTTATACCTTCTTCCCACTGGCATTTTCATTTTAAATTTAAAAGAAGTGAGAAGGTTTTTTTTTTGTTTTGTTTTGGTTTGGTTTTTTGTTTTTTTTTAAGTATCTGGTTGTCAGGGCTGTTGACCACAACAGGCCCAGTGGGGTCCCTAGAAAAAAAACAACTCTGAAAACTGCTAGTGTCGTTGCCATGGACAACCTCCATAACAGATGACACAAATCCTAATAACTACAGCCCTAGGGTCATGAATCTAAGACCATTCATTAATAGTATTCAAGACAGTTTGTTTTACCAAGGCTTCCAGGGCCTTCTTAAATTATTGCAAAGTCAAAAGAAACCTTTCCAAAAGAGCAGTGCCATAGGAAAATGCCTTTGCTCTTGAATCCTTAGAATGAGTCAGGGTACAATTTTTTTTAAGTGTGAGAAAGTATGCAAAATATGAATAAATTTGATAATTCATTTCCTGACAGGACAGATCAACTTTTTTTTTCCGAAGACAAACTATAGGAAATAATCAATTAGCCCCACCTAGTGGCTAGAGGAAGCAAAGTTTATCAGGCAATCTGAAGCAAGTCTGTGTCTATTAACCTTGCTAACCAGTAACCAGTCTATCCATTTCACCGCTACTCTCCATATCATCCATATCATACAGAGAATAACTGACATCTTTTCATAGCCTTTTTTTTTCATAGGATAAGAATGGCAATGAATTCTGACACCTACGATAGTAAAATTCTTCAGATTTAGTAAAAAAAAATTTTAAGACAAAAAAAATAATCCCAATTCTCATTATTTTTATGACTACACTCATTTGGGATTTTACTATATCAGCCTGATCATGGTGGACCACTCATTTCATTGCATACAATCCTCCTATGTTGGGCCTCTGAGATTTGAGGAATGCTAGGAGTAACTCAATCCAAAATTGCTCCACCCTGGTGTCATAGTCTCTGAAATTTGAACAGTAGAGAAAAATACTTTGCTTTGAGGGCCTAAGCCTGCAGTGCAAAATCCCTGACACAGATGAGTGGTAATTTAGTGTAATGGCTAGAACACAACTTGGAGTCAGAGAATCTGTGTTTAATTTCCAGTCTACAAGTTATTGCCAGTGTGATTTGCAAAAGTCTCTTTAAGCCTCAGGTTCCTCATCTATAAAAGAAAAGGGCTTAGATTGGAGGCCTCCTTCTAGCTCTAAATTATATGAAACATTCAGTTTTTCAAATGTCAATCACACATGTCTAATTTTAAAAGTTTCAAGGTCAGTGTTTGCTAAGATCTTTTTGTGCCTAGAGATGAGGTGCAAGGAAGGCATAGAAAGAGAAAGGGAAAAAAAGCAGTTTGCCAGGGAAGAGGGAGTGCATGGCACAAAAGATAAAATTTCCAACTCTTCTTTCCAAGGCTTTCCCCGAAAATTATTGCAAAGGAAGAAAGCAGCACTCTTTATGTTAATTTTTCAGCAATATGTTGACAGGTGGGGATGAATTTCATGAGAGTTAGACACTGTAGCACAGAAAAAAAGCTCACTTCCACAGTCCCACATGATGCTTTTTACTCTACAGCTGGTGGTATGAGAGGAATGAAGGTGAGTTCATAAATTCATCAAGTTCATTTAATCATTCACTCAGGAAATGTAAGCACCTATTTCAGGCAAAGGTCCATGGGAGACAAAAATAATGGATGACATTTGACCTGGAGGAATTTTTAATCTAATTAAGATCAGGCAGACACACCACTATAACACAAAATAGTGTGAGATTGATTCATATAAAAGCTACAAATAAAGTGCTCAGAATTTGGGGCTCTTCTAAATTTTTGTGGTAACAGCTTTTTGGGCCAGATTTGGACTAAGTGCCTTGTGAAGGTGCCTCCTGGACTACAGACTCAGATTAGGAGAATCTATCATGGGATTAGTATTAGAGTAGAGTTTTCCATTCTCAAAGAAATTTAAATTGGGAGGTAGAGGACAAGAGTTGGAAAGAGAGTCAGTATTAGCAAGAGATAGAGGACTCTTCCCAGGAGATTGACCCTAAAACTGAATCTAAACTTTGTAGGAGCAGCCAGCAGCAGAGGAGACCCCAGCAGCAAACAAAGCAAGCAGCAGGATAGGTCTTGGTGGAAGTAGGATGGGCAGTGGGGAGAGTCGTAGGAGCCTCAGGAAAGCAGAGTGGGAAACCACATGAGCTACAGAGGAATGGTCTCCTATGAATAGCATCCCGGGCAAGCCTCCTATAGCACTTTGCCTACTATAATTTGGAACTGGTAAGACTGCTCTAAATAGTAGCCAATATAGCCATCAATGGCCAGTGGACAACTCCTTAGAAAACACTAGATCAAAAAGTAGAATCCTTGAGAAATCTTTTGTTTTCCAATGACTAGAAGTGAAATTGTCAACTCAGCCTCTGCAGAAGAAGGGGAGCCATCCCTCAACAGATATTTTTAAAGGGGCAAAGATATACTATTTTCCTGTCCTCACATACATATGATTCCCAGTTTGCTTTTGACTAATGGGCCAGGGTACACAGAGTGAATTTTGGTGCTCAATCTGCCACTTAAATGTGCTGCTTAGATCTCTTATGCCTTATAGCTCTTAGCTACCTTACTATAAATGACTCTGATCCATGATCAAGATGATTGTGTTGGAAATGTCATTGGAACTGTCACTCTCACACACTACTGGTTTAGCTACCATTAATTAGGAAGATTGGGCATCACTTACCATGTGGTCCAGACGGTTAACATCTGGGACTTGGTCCTTCTTGGGGAAAGTGGATTCTGGGATTTCTAGTCTTCATTTTCCTCAATGTGCTGTAACTCCTTCAGAAATCCTGAGATTAGGCTTGTCAAGGAATAGTCTTAAAGCCAGCAAAGGAGTAGAGGACGTCAAACTCTAATAGAAATGAATGCCTGTAGGGCATATATTGATTCAAATAACTACAAATTAACATTATCTACAGTGTAGTCAATTTTAATTTTTGTAAAACATTTCCCAATTACATTTAAATCTGCTTTGGGCTTTACTCAAGAATTTTGCTGTGGGAAGTTTGACATTAGTTCTAAAATACCTTTAGGACCTTGCCACTACTGAATAGAATGTGGCAAGAATAATAGTTGCTAAGTATATTAGGCTAGTTTTTCTCTAAAAGTATTAAAATTGTCCTCAAAATTTAATTTGCTCAAAGGACTGAATTGGACCATTGATACAGCTTTCTGATGACCCAAGTACAAAGATGAGCCCATGTAGAAGGCAGTGGTTGCTCTCCCTCAGGATTGTCTAGCTTGCCAGTATGTTGATATAGAAGCAGGGAAGTTGCAATTAGCCGAACAGTATCATCTCCTTGTTGAATAATATTTCCAAACTTTGCCTACCTCTTCTTGTTAAATATAAAGATATTCAATAAGTGTTATTTCATTTCTAATTTTTATAATTTTTAACATTCATTTTAAATTTTAAGTTCCAAATTCTTTCCCTTCTTGTAGCCCCTCTCCAATTTACTGAAAAGTCAAGCAAGTAGTCAAATTAAAACAGCTCTAAGGTTCTACTTAAGGCCCATTAAACTAGCAAAATTAACCAGGAAGGAAAATGACAAATGTTGAAGAGACTACAATCACGGACATACTAATGCACTATTACTAAAGCTTTGAACAGATCCAACTATTCTGGAAAGCAATTTGGAATCAGACCCAAAGATCTCTTTGATTCAGCAATACCACTAGTAAGCATATATTCCAAAAATGTTAAAATGGAGGGAAAGAACAAATATGTACAAAATCACTTACATAAGTACTTTTATTTGTAGCATAGAACTGACAATAAATTAGGTGCTGATCAATTGGGGAACGTGAAAACAAATTATGATATATGAACATCATATCATATTATTAAATAACATCATCAGAAAATAGCAAATGTTATGGATTCATATTGAAAAGTCCTGCATGAACTGATGCTGAGTAAAGGAAGAAGAGCCAGGATAAGTATTTTCCCAATGATTACAATAATATAAGTGAAAACAACTTTGAAAAACTTAAGTAATTTGATTCCAAAAGTACAAAAACCAGCACAGGATGAATCATTAGAAGTTAAATCTTTAGTTTTACATCTGCTTCTGACTTGTAAGCTAGCAATGACCAACACAGGCAGGGAATTTGTGCCCAAATAAATCAATTGTATCTTTGCCAAACATTGTTTCCATGCAATAGCTAAATAAACTTTTTGTTAACTTTTACAAGGTCTGTGAAGTGCTTCATTTCATTTTAATCTTAAATCTGAACCACCATACATAAATACCTTTGTCAAAAATGGCTTATAGTCAATTCATCATTATTCAGACCTTTCCAATTGCTCATATGAATTTACCTTTCTTCATTAATCTTGACTCCTATTTACATTTCAAGGTTTCTGTTCAACTCTATTCAAGCATTAAGAACATTTAAAAGTTCTCTATTTTATTAAAGATCTATTTTCCCCTTCATCACCCCAGTTTTATAAAGTAAGTTTGTCTTGGTTAAAAGCATTTATCGTTTACTTCTTGGAATAACACATTCTAAGATTTCTTTTCCTTTATTGCAGTTGGCACATAGTCATATGTGATCCTGATTATATTTCCTTTATACTTGAACCATTTCCTTTTGGATGTTTGCAATTTTTCCCCCTTAGATTCAAAAGCTTTTGATTAAGACACTCTTGGGAATTTTCAGTTAGATTTTTTTAAGGAGGTGAATCATATATTTTTTCTACTTTTGTCTTATGCTCTGGTACTGATAAATCTGGGCAGTTTTCTTTGATGCTTTCTTGAAATATAGCATCTAGGTGGTTGTTATTTGGTGATGATTTCTAGAAAATGATTATAATTCTTAAATGATAGCTTCTTGACTTGTTATCCTAGTCAATTGTTTTTGATAATGGTTACTTTATACTTTCCTTCAGCCTTTGGATTTCTTTTTTAAAAAGTCCTTGTTGAGGGCAGCTAGGTGGCGCAGTGGTTAGAGCACCAGCCCTGAAGTCAGGAGGACCTGAGTTCAAATCTGGTCTCAGACACTTCCTAGCTGTGTGACCCTGGGCAAGTCACTTAACCCCAATTGCCTCAGCAAAAAGCAAAAAAAAAAAAAAAAAAAAGTCCTTGTTGTCTCTTAGAGTTATTGAGTTGTGATTGTCTCACCTTTTTTTCAGAGAATTTAACTCCTTGGAGATCACCTTTAGTGAACTTTTTGTTCTTCTTCCAATTTTTTCCTTCAGAGCTATTATTTAATTTCTAATTTTGCTATGAATTTCTTTATCCCTTTCTTCTAGCTATTCTTGTAGTCTTAGAGGCTAAAACTTCTGTTTTTCTTGGTTGCTTCATTTATACTTGTTGTTTATTTGCTTTTCAGTCATGTCTCTTTCTGACCCTATTTGCACTTATTGTGGAGTTCATTCACTTCTGAGTTTAGCATTTGGGCTTCTCTTAATCTATGGTAATTCTTCACGGGTTGGTGTTTTCTTCTTTTTAATCATATTTTTTCCTGCTATGGCTTCTCTTCTGTAGACTTCAAAAATGTTTGTCAGGTTTAAGCTCTTTCCTTGAAATGACTCCTTTTTTAGACAAGGCTGATTTCTGAGCATCCTTTTTGTGCAGTTCTGGATTACATAGAACTGTTTACTTTTGCTCCCTTTTGTTTCATTATTGTTGTTCTACTTTGGGGGGCTTTGTGGAGTATTTTTCTGGGGTGCTTGTGGTGTCCTCTACTTTTCATATTGCTATTTAAACTAAAAATATGGGGTAGTTTTATTAGACAAAATCTAGGGATTCAAAGACGTGCTCTTTTACAATTGCTCTTTTAGGACTGGTAGAGGCAAAAAAAGGTAGTTTGTCAGTTGAAGGGATGGGGATCCAGGGAGATTAAAAAGTTCCACTGGACCTTGGATGTCTCAGTGTTGGCTTCTCTTGAGTTTAGTAGGATGTAGGAAAAAAGTAAGAGAGTGCTTATGACTCCGAGGGCCATTTTTTCACTGGGCTGATGGTAAGGGGCAGGGGAGCAGGAATCAAGCAATTAAATATTTATGATAAATGCTGGATACACAAATGCAAAGAATGAAACAATCCCTACCCTTAACGCTACTGTGAAAGACAGAAAATGCATATATAAATATATAACAGACATATAAAAAGATAATAAATTCAAGGTAGTTGGGGAAGGAGAGTACTAGAAATTTGAGGGATAAGAAAAGACTTCATGCAGAAGCTTATACTTGAGTTACATTTAAAAGAAGATGGGGATTCTAGGAAGCAAAGGAAAGTAGGAGTGAATTCTATGTATGTGGATTGTCCAGTGCAAAAACAAAGGCTGGAAATGGGATGCTGCAGATGAGAGAAGGCTAGTTTGTATGGACAGAGAAATTATTTTTAATAGCATTAGTATTTTTATTAAAAATCAATTTTCTTTCTACCTATTTGTCTGCTACTCCTCAGTCTCTGGCTAGATTATCATGTACCTTCAGTTCACCAAACATGGTTGGTTCTATCTCCTAAAGTTTAGTTCTAGGCCAACTTCTCTACACTCTTTACAATGTCACCCTTAGAGATCTCAACTGTATCTATGGCTTGATTTATAATCTCTATGCAAAAGATTAAAAAATTTCCATATCCATTCCCAATATCTCTCCTGACCTGAAGTCATCAATTGCCCACTCATCATCTCTTCCTGGATATAATCAATCCGCATTCAAACTCAATATAATTAACATCATTATTTTTTCCTCAAAAAAACTATCATTTTAGTTATTCAGGTTCATAACCTAGCAGTCACCATTAATAATTCTTCCTCTTCCTTCATTACCTGTTTCCAATCATTTGCCAAACTTTCTTATTTTTAGCTCCAGAATTTTCTTTTGAATCTCTTCACTTATGTAGCTACCATACCTAGATCAGGAGCTCATCCCCACCTCAACTGGATTCCTGTACATTTTTATTTAGTCTCCCTGTCTGGCCTTTCCTCCTTTACTCTATTCTCCACACAGGAGCCCTAAAGTGCAAATGTGATCATATCATTTTATACACACACACACACACACACACACACACACACACACACACACACACATTGACACATAATAAATTTCAGCGACTATTACTTTCATAATCAATGATAAAACCCTCTATTACTTAAAGCTGCTTACAACTTGGCATTTTCTTACTCCTTTAGTCTGTCTGACTGTCTGTCTCTTTCTTTCTATTGAAGCTTTTTATTTACAAAACATATGCATGTGTAATTTTTCAACATTGACCCTTGCAAAACCAAATTTTCCCCTCCTTCCCCTTCCCCCTCCCCTAGATGGCAAGTAATACAATCATGTTAAATATGCTAAAATATATATTAAATCCAATATATGGATACATATTTATGCAGTTATTTTTCTGTACAAGAAAAATTGGATCAAGAAGGAAGAAAATCTGAGAAAGAAAATAAAATGCAAGTAAACAACAGAAAAAGTGAAAATTCTATGTTCAGATCGATCCACAGTCAGTTCCCATAGTCCTCTCTCTGGGTGTAGATGGTTCTATTCATCACAAGATCATTGAAAATGATCTGAATCATCTCATTGTTGGAAAGACGTCTATCAGAACTGATCATCATATAATCTTCTTGTTGCCGTGTATAACAATCTCCTGAGCAGAACACTCATTTCACTCAGCATCAGTTCATGTAAGTCTCTCCAGACCTCTCTGAAATCATCCTGCTGGTCATTTCTTAAAGAACAATAATATTCCACAACATTCATATACCATAATTTATTCAGCCATTCTCCAATTGATGGGAATCCATTCAGTTTCCAGTTTCTAGCCACTACAAAAAGGGCTGCTACAAACATTCTTGCACATGTGGATCTCTTTCCCTCCTTTAAGATCTCTTTGGGATATAGGCCCAGTAGACACACTGCTGGATTAAAGAGTATGTACAGTTTGATAACTTTTTGAGCATAATTCCAACTTATTCTTCAGAATGGCTAGATCCATTCACAGTTCCACCCACTATGTATTAGTGTCCCAGTTTTCCCATATCCCTTCCAACATCATTATCTTTTCCTGTCATCTTAGTCAATCTGAGAGGTATATAGTAGTACCCAGAGTTGTCTTAATTTGCATTTCTCTGATCAATAGTGATTTGGAGCACCTTTTCATATGACTAGAAATGGTTTTAATTTCTTCATCTGAAAACTGTCTGTTCATATCCTTTGACCATTTATCAATTGGAGAATGACTTGAATTCTTATAAATTTGAGTCAATTCTCTAGCTATTTTAGAAATGAGGTCTTTATCAGAACCCTATGTTTTCCCAATTTATAGCTTCCCTTCTAATCTTGTCTGTATTAGTTTTGTTTGTACAAAAACTTTTAAAATTAATATAATCAAAATTATTTATTTGATGTTTAATAATGAGTTCCAGTTCTTCTTTGGTCACAAATTCCTTCCCTCTGCATAGATCTGAGAATGTTTTTCTATGTTTTTCTAATTTGCTCATGATATTACTCTTTATGTCTAAATCATGGACCTATTTCGACTTTTTCTTGGTAAAAGGTGTTAAGTGTGGGTCAATGCCTAGTTTCTGCCATACTAGTTTCCAATTTTCCCAGTAGTTTTTGTCAAATAGTGAGTTCCTATCCCAAAATCTGGGATCTTTGAGCTTGGCAAACACTAGATTGCTATAGTTATTGACTATTTTGTCCTATGAACCTAACCTATTCTATTGATCGACTACTCTATTTCTTAGCCAGTACTAAATAGTTTTGATGACCACTGTTTTATAATATAGTTTTAGGTCTGGCACAGCTAGGTCACTTTCACTGACATTTTTTTATTAGTTCCCTTGAAATTCTTGACCCTTTATTCTTCCAAATGAACTTTGTTATTATTTTTTCTAGATCTGTAAAATAATTTCTTGGGAATTTGATTGGTATAGCACTAAACAAGTAGATTAATTTAGGTAGTATTGTCATTTTTATTATATTTGCTCAGCCTACCCATGAGCACCTGATATTTTGTCAATTGTTTAGATCTGACTTTATTTGTGTAGAAAGTGTTTTGCAGTTGTGTTCATATAGTTCCTGACTTTCCCTTGGCAGATAGATTCCCAAATATTTTATATTATCAACAGTTATTTTAAATGGAATTTCTGTTTGTATCTCTTGCTGCTGGACTTTGTTGGTAATATATAAAAATGCTGATGATTTCCGTGAATTTATTTTGTATCTTACAACTTTACTAAAGTTGTGGATTGTTTCTAGTAGTTTTTTAGTTGATTCTTTAGTTGATTTAGTATATCATCATATCATCTGCAAAGATAATTTGGTTTCCTCATTATTTACTCAACTTCCTTTAATCTCTTTTTCTTCTATTATTGCCAAAGCTAACATTTCTAATACAATATTGAATAGTAATGGTAATAGTGGGTAATCTTGTTTCACCCTTGATCTTATTAGGAATGGTTCTAATTTGTTCCCATTACATATGATTCTTGCTGATGATTTTAAATATGTACTACAGATCATTTTAAGAAAAAGTCCATTTATTCCTATACTCTGTAGTGTTTTTAATAGGAATAAATGTTGGATTTTATCAAATGCTTTTTCTGCATCTATTAAGATAATCATATAATTTTGTTAGTTTAATTATTGATATAGTCAATTCTGCTAATAGTTTTCCTAACATTTAACCAGCCCTGCATTCCTGGTATAAATCCTACTTGGTCATAGTGTATTATCCTGGGGATGACTTTCTGTAATCTCTTTGCTAATATTTTATTTAAGATTTTTGCATTAATATTATTAGGGAAATTGGTCTATAATTTTCTCTCTCTGTTTTCACCCTACCTGGTTTAGGTATCAGCACCATAACTGTGTCATAAAAAGAATTTGTTAGGAGTCCTTCTTTCTCTATTTTTTCAAATAGTTTATATGGTATTGGAATTAATTGTTCTTTAAATGTTTGCTAGAATTCACATGTAAATCCATCTGGTGCTGGAAATTTTTTTCTTAAGGAGTTGATTAATAACTTGTTCTATTTCTTTTTCTAAAATGGAACTATTTAAATAATTTATTTCCCCTTCTGTTTACCTAGGCAATCTATATTTTTGTAGATATTCCTCCATTTCACTTAGATTATCAAATTTATTGACATATAGTTGGGCAAAATAACTCCTAATTATTGTTCTAATTTCCTCTTCATTGGTGGAAAGTTTTCCTTTTCATTTTTGAGACTAACAATTAGATTTTCTTATTTCCTTTTCTAATCAAATTAACTAAAGGTATATCTACCTTTAGTTTTTTCATAAAACCAACTCAGTTTTATTTATTAATTCAATAGTTTTCTTACTTTCAATTTTATTAATCTCCTCTTTTGGTTACAGAATTTCAGATTTGGCCATTTAATTGAGGGTTTTTAATTTGTTCTTTTTCTAGCTTTTTTTTGGTTGTAAGCCCAATTCATTAATCTTCTCTTTTTCTATTTTGTACAAATAAACATCTAGAGATATAAAATTTCCCCTAAAACCATTTTGATTGCATTCTACAGATTCTGGTACGTTGCTTCATTATTGTCATTCTATTAGATAAAGTTATTGATTGTGTCTGTGATTTGTTGTTTCACTCATTCATTCTGTAGAATTAGATTATTTAGTTTCCAATTAAGTTTTAGTCTATTTTCTCCTGGTCTTTTATTGCATGTGATTTTTATTGCATCATGATCTGAAAAAATGCGTTTACTATTTCTGCCTTTCTGTATTTGATTTTGAGGTTTTTATGTCCTAATACATGGTCAGTTTTTATATAGGTTCCACAAACTGCTGAGAAAAAAGTATACTCCTTTCCATCTTCATTCAATTTTCTCCAAAGATCTATCATACCTAACTTTTCTAACATTTTGTTTACCTCCCTAAATTCTTTCTTATTTATTTTGTGTTTTGATTTATCTAATTCAGAGAAAGCAAGGTTGAGATCCCCCACTAGTATAATTTTGCTATTTTTTCTTGCAGCTCTTTTAACTTCTCTAAAAATCTGGATGCTATACCACTTGGTACACATATGTTTAGAATTGATATTACTTTATTATCTGTGGTACCTGTTAGCAAGATATAGTTTCATCCTTATCTCTTTTAATTAGATCTACTTTTGCTTTTTCTTGGTCTATGATCAGGATCATACTCCTGCTTTTTTTTTTTAATTTCACCTGAAGCATAATAAATTCTGTTCCAGTCTTTTATCTTTACACTATATGTATCACTCTGCTTTAAATGTGTTTCCTGTAAACAACATATTGTGGGATTCTGGCTTTTAATCCTGTCTGCTATCTGCTTCTGTTTTATGGGAGAGTTCATCTCATTCCCATTCACAATTAAGATAACTAATTCTATATTTCCTGCCATCTTATTTACCCCAACTTATGCTTTCCTTCCCTCCTCCCTAATATTTTGCTTCTGACCACCACCTTCCCTTTTTAGAGCTCCTCCCCCTTTCTTATACCTTTTCCCTACTACTTCTGTTTTCCCTTCTTTTAGCCTCCCCTTTCCACTTCCCTATAAGGTGAGACAAGTTTCTCTGTGAAAACAAATATGTCTGAGATTCTCTCTTTGAGCCAAATTGGATGAGAGTAAGATTCACACAATGCTCACTCCCCTCCCTTCTTTCCCTCAATTATAATAGGTCTTCTGTGCCTCTGTATGAGATGCAAGTTCCCTCATTTTACTTCCATTTTCCTCTTTTTCCAGTACAATCCCCTTTCTACCTCTTGTTACTTTTTCATATTATCATAACAAAATCAAATTATACCCGTACTTTCTAAGTACACCCATAACAGAAATATAGTTCTCAAGAGTTCTTTCCTTTTTATCTTTTATGTTTCTCTTGAGTTTGGAGATCAACTTTTTTGTCCAGCCCAGGTCTTTTCATCAGAAATAGATGAAATTCACCTGTATCATTGAATATCCATCTTCTTCCCTGAAAGATAATGTTCGTTTTAGCTGGATAGTTTATTCTTGGCTATAATCCAAGTTCCTTTGCCTTTTGCAATATTTGATTCCAGGCTCTTTGATTCTTTAAGGTGGAAGCTGCAAGGTCCTGGGTAACCCTGATTGTGGCTCCTTGGTATCTGAATTGTTTCTTTTTGAATGCTTGCAATATTTTTTCCTTGGTCTGATAGTTCTGAAATTTAGCCACAATATTCCTTGATGTTTTTAATTTAGGATCTCTTTCAGGAGGTGATTGGTGGATTCTTTCAATGGCTATTTTGCCTTCTGATTCTAGGATATCAGGGCAGTTTTCTTTTATGATTTCCTTAAGGATATGTCTAGGGTATTTTTTTTTTCATTATGACTTTCAGGAAGTCCAATAAGCCTTACATTGAACCCCCTAGATCTATTTTCCAGGTCAGTTGTTTTTTCTAGGAGGTATTTCATATTTTCTTCTATTTTTTCATTTTTTGGTTCTGTTTGATTCTTGAAGTCTTACTGAGTCATTTACTTCCATTTGTTCAATTCTAATTTTTAGTGTATTATTTTTTTCAGTTATCTTTTTAGTTCCTTTTGCATTTGGCCAATTGAATTGTTTTGTTCATTGAATTTTTTTCCATTTCACAAATTTTTCTTTTTAATGAATTGGTATCTTTTTCATATCAATTTTGTAAGAAGTTATATGCTTTTTCCATTCCATCAAATCTATTTTATAGAGAGGCATATGCTTTTCCCATTTCATCAAATCTATTTTTAAGGATTTTTCTTCAAATAATTTCTGTTTTTCCTTTTCCATATGCTTTTGCAAAGATTTTAATTTTTTCCCCATTTTTCTTCTAAGTCTCTTTTAAGATCCTTTTTGAGATCTTCCAAGAATTCCTTGTGAAATCTCCCCTCGGGGCTTCATCTGGTAATATTTGCCTCAGGGTTTGAGGTCTGTTGTCTCTTTCCATAAAAGTTGTCTAGGGTCAAAGTTCTTTTTACTTTTCTGTTCATTTTAAGGGTTAAGATCTGCTCTTAAGGTAAAGGAGCGACAGCTTCTTTAGTTTGCCCTGGGGCCAGTGTTTCTGATTGACTTCTGGTGCTGGGTAATAGCTTCCAGGTGCCTCCAGGGGTCAGCGACTTCCAATTTGCCTTTCGAGTGTCTTGCTGCAAATCTAATAAGCCACCCACTTGCAACAAGGCAGAGTATTCTAAAGACTTACTGAAGGTTCCTGGTCTTGCCCAGATCTCCCTATGCTGCGATCTGGGCTCAGCAGACTGTCCCCCTGCCTGTTTGAAACAGACCTGCTCTGAAGCTCTTGTATCTTCTTCTAGAAATGTGTTTTACTCCAAATATCTGTGGGTTCTGTCACTTCAAAACCAGTTGAGAGGCTTAATCTATTGTTGGTTTGAGAGAAAGGTCAGAGGAAGTAACAGAAAGTTGTGTCCATTCTCTGCCATCTTGGCTTTTTTAAAATATGTAGCCCAGGTTCTGAATTCATTTTTCCAACTCACATTGGGACAAGTAGGTTATTATTTTTACATATTATGTATTATATTACATTATTATTATATATTATGAGATTTCTCCACTATTGTACTTATGAGTATTCACCAGTGTGCTCCCTATTAATTATCAGTTGATATAAATTAGCCCACCAGACTTAATTAACTTATAGAAATGAGCATTGCTAAGGTAGTAGAGTTGAAGAACTGGTTCAAAACATCCTACAAAATTGGGGATATACTCTTCAACAGATATGTACATATTCTAGGCATAACTATTACCCTTTCATCTTTGTGCCTCAAAGCACTTAGCAAAGTACCTTGTCCATAACAAACATTTAATAATTCTTGTCAATTGATTGATTGACTCCTATCAGTCTCCATACTCACTCAGTCACCATACCAGTCTGTGACCTCATTATCTTCCCCTTGGATTATTGTAATCACCTCCTAATTATTCTCCCTGCTTCTAGTCTTTTCCTTCTCCCATCCACTTTCCACAGAACTGCCAAAGTAAAATGTTAAAATGTTAAAGCCCCCATCATTAATAAACTCTAGTGGCTCCCTATGACCTCCAAGATCAAGTATAAAATCTTGTTTGAATTTCAAAGGCAAAGGTTGATAACTTGCCCTTCCTTCATTTCCAGTCTTTGTACATCTATCCTCCTTCTACGTATTTATTCACAATACTTTACAATCCAGTAAAACTGACCCCTGTTTTTAGTACCTAACAATCCATATTCCAATTCTGAGCATTTTCATTGTCTCTTTCCCAGATACCTGGAGTTCTCTGTTTTTTATCTCTGCTTTCTTTGGTTCCCTTAAAGTTTCAACTAACCTTTAAGTTTTCATAAAGAAGCCATTCTCAGCTCTTCTTAAATTTAGTGCCTTCCCTCTGAGATTACTTCCAATTAATGCTGTATATATTTTGTGTGTACATACTTGTTTGCATGTTGTCTCTCTCCTTAGGCCACAAGCTCCTTTTGCTTTTGTATCCTCTTTGCCTTTGTATACACAGCGCTTAGCACAGTATGGAACTCATAGTAGAAGCTTAATAAATGATTGATGACTGGTTGATTCTATTAATGCTATGTCATTTTCAGATTGGACCTTGACATCAACAGGAAATTCCTCTCTCACTTAAACTGTCACTAGACACCTCATGACAGTGGCAAATACATTGCTTGAGTATATATATCCCTATTTTATATTTTATTTGATATTAATAATCAGAGAAATATCAAGCAAAGATACTTATAGTGTTGAATGTATGTTTTTTATTGCCACATTAGAGGTTTCTCTTTCGAAGAACACCTTTGAGATTGAATTTTGTTTTATTGAATCAAATCTTTTTTATAGTAAAAAAAAAAAAAAGATGAGCACAGTATTTTTCAGCTGTGGAGAGCCAATTGTGGGAATGTAGAATATTGTTTGTGAAAACCTGCTTATTTCCTTCTTATCTCTTCAACAATTATATCTTTGACATGCAGATAAATCATTCTCATAAAGACTTCATAGAGATGGAATAATGGATATATGTGTTAAAAGTACAAAATTATCCTCATTTTTATAGATAACTGATACCAAAACAAGTTATATAACTTTTTAAAAGTCTCAAAGCCAATAAATTGGCTGTTCAAACCTAACCAATAAAATCATAATTTTTCAGAAGTGAGAGAAGTCATAGAGACCCAATCTATCCCTTTCTTTTTATAAATAAGGAAGGACACTAAGACTCACAGAGGAGGCATGACTTACTTGAAGATATATCTATTCTTATTCTAAGACTCCTTTTCCCACTAAATAGAGTAATAATAATAATATTTCTCTTAAATAGAGCCAGCTACAATTGTCAATAGACTAAAGATTTAGCTAAATTCATGGATTTTATATTTATTCATAATGGATAATATTATTCATAATAGGAAGTCTGAGGTATATTCAGCATCCACACAGGGTTGGTTTATTTGGTTTTTTTTTTTTTGGCAGAGTGTCTGAAATGATTTGGGGAAAGAGTATAAGATCTCCATAATGGCTGGGATTGGAATTATAACAAAATTTTAACCATAAATGAAATAACCATCAGAGATCATGAACTGCAAATAAGTGCCAAACATAAGCATAGATTTAATATTCTAAAATAATATAGGAAGGTAAAGAATAGATTTAATACCTCAGGTGATCTACATGGCTTTTATTGACTCTTTTTAGTTAGGTGTGATAACTCATAACCTAAGTCAAAGTATAAGAAGTTGTTAGTCTGTCCTTATCAGGGATAGATTTCTAGTCTTTATCCCTTAATAGAGGGAAGGTGAGAGATTATCAGTGTCCTGAAACACTGAAGATTGCCACTAGGATGATGTTCAATATCCAGAACACCAGTACATGTAATGAGGTAAAGCAAAAACAGAAACACTGTGACATTACCCAATATCACCATCAGCAATCTGTATGAGTTGCCCGATATATATATGTATGTGTGTGTATGAGTGTGTATATGTCTTGCTTATACATGTTCTAGGTATGTGTCTCTTCATTCATATTTCCCCCTATTTGTTGGCTTCCACCAATGTTCTTTGATTACATTCCCACTCTCCCAATCTTATGATATGGTAAAAATTTAGATAATCCTTCTACCATTTATGGGAGAGGATAACCCAAGTATATATGTAGAAATTTTATTCTCACTTTATTTGCTACGCTATTTGATGAAATGCCTTTCATTTTGATGATCTCCAAAAATGCATGAGTGAAAAAGGGAATGGATAGGGGGAAGAAGGAAGGAGGAGGTAGAATGGGAAAAGTTTTCTCACAAAAAAAAGGGGCCAAAAGGAAGAACTTTCATAGTGAAAGGGAAAATGGCTGTGTGACAGACATTGCTTGAACCTCATTCTCATCTGAATTGGTTCAAAGAGAGAAGAATGTATATATATATATATATATATATATATATATATATATATATATATAT
>JAJPUD010000508.1:563932-676579 GCA_023553655.1 Myrmecobius fasciatus
TATATATATATATATATATATATATATATATATATATATATATATATGTGTGTGTGTGTGTCTTCCTATATGTGTGTATGTGCATATGTATGTATATGTGTTTATGTATGTGCATGTGTGTATATATGTATACACTCAGTTGGATACAGAAATCTATCTTCTCCAATAGAGAAACAGAAGGGGAAAGGGATGATAAAAAGGAGGTCAGCTCAAGAGAAACAGTGATTAGAAATTAAACAGACTTTTGAGGAAGGACAGGAAAAAGATAGATGGAGATAAGCAAAAGAAAATAACTGTGAATGTGAATGGGATGAACTAACTAATAAAATGGAAGTAGATAGCACAATGGATTAGAAACTAGAATCCAACAATATGTTGTGTATAAGAGACATACTGAAACAGAAACATACACACAGGGTCAACTAAAGTAAAAAAGGAATAGCAATCATAATCTCAATCAAAGCAAAAGCAAAAATAGACCTAATTAAAAGACATAATCAGAGAAACTACATTTTGCTAAACGATACCATAGACAATTAAGTAATATTTTTAAAATTATAGCAAATTTCTCTGATACAGTCCTCCTTTTTCAAATACACACTGAGGATAGAACTGAGCTAAGTTTATAAAAATAAGAACTATTCCCCAATTGATAAATAGTCAAAGGATATAAACAGGTAATTATTATTATTATTTTTTGCTGAGGCAATTGGAGTTAAGTGATTTGCCCAGGGTCACATAGCTAGGAAGGGTTAAATGTCTGAGACCAGATTTGAACTCAGGTTGTCCTGGACTTCAGGGTTAGTACTCTATCCACTGGGCCACCTAGCTGGCCCCTAAACAGGTGATTTTCAGAAGAAGAAATCAAAACTATATAGAGTCATATAAAAAATGTTCTAAATCATTGTTGATTAGAGAAGTGCAAATGAAAACAACTCTGAGATACCACTTATGGAAATGAAAAATGCTGGAGGGGACAAGGGAAAACAGGTACATTAATAAATTGTTTGTGGAATAGTAAACTGATTTAATCATTCCAGAAAACAATCTGGAACTATGTCCAAAAGATTATGAAAATGTGCATAGCCTTTGATCCAGTAATACCACTACTAGGTCTCTACCCCAAAGAGAGCAAAGAAATGTACAAAAGTATTTATAGTAGCTATTTTTTATGGAGGCAAAGAATTGGAAATTGAGTATGTTCATTAATTGAGGAATGGCTGAGCAAGTTATGTCATATGATTGTAATGAATTGTGTGATGGAAGAATATACATATACATACATATACATTAAGAAATGATGAGCAGCATGGGTAGGCTGAGTGAATATAATAAAAATGACAATATTACCTAAAATAATCTACTTATTTAGTGCCATACCAATCAAACTCCCAAGAAATTATTTTGCAGATCTAGAAAAAATAGTAGCAAAGTTCATCTGGAAGAACAAAAGGTCAAGAATTTCAAGGGAATTAATGAAAAAAATGCTAATGATGGTGGCCTTGCTGTGCCGGATCTAAAACTATATTATAAAGCAGCAATCATCGAAACCATTTGGTATTGGCAAAGAAATAAAGTAGTCGATCAGTGGCATAGGATAGGTTCATAGGACAAAATAGACAATAATTATAGCAATCTAGTGTTTGACAAACCCAAAGATCCCAGCTTTTGGAATAAGAACTCACTATTTGACAAAAACTACTGGAAAAATTGGAACCTAGTACAGAAGAAATTAGGTTTGACCCACACCTAACTCCACATACCAAGATAAGATCTAAATAAGTTCATGATTTAGACATAAAGAGTGATATTATAAGCAAATTAGAGGAACATAGGATAGTTTATCGCCTAGAGCTGTGGAGAAGGAAGGAATTTGTGTCCAAAGAAGAATTGGAACTCTTTATTGAACACCAGATAGATAATTTTGATTATATTAAGTTTAAAAGTTTTTGTACAAACAAACTAATGCAGACAAGATTAGGAAGGAAGCAATACATTGGGAAATCATCTTTACATTTAAGGGTTCTGATAAAAGCCTCATTTCTAAAATATAGAGAATTGACTGAAATTTATAAAAATTCAAACCATTCTCCAATAGATAAATGGTCAAAGGATATGAACAGACAATTTTCAGATGATGAAATTAAAACTATTTCTAGTTATATGAAAAGATACTCCAAATCAATATTGATCAGAGAAATGCAAATTAAGACAACTCTGAGGTACCACTACACACTTGTCAGATTGGCTAAAATGACAGGAAATGATAATGATAACTGTTGGAGGGGATGTGGGAAAACTGGGACACTGATACATTGTTGGTGGAACTGTGAACGGATCCAACCATTCTGGAGAGCAATTTGGAACTATGCTCAAAAAGTTATCAAACTGTGCATATCCTTTGACCCAGCAATGTTTCTATTGGGCCTATATCTCAAAGAGATCTTAAAGGAAGGAAAGGGCCCCACATGTGCAAGAATGTTTGTGGCAGCCCTTTTTGTAGTGGCTACAACTGGAAACTGAATGGATGCCCAACAATTGGAGAATGGCTGAATAAATTATGGTATATGAATGTTATGGAATATTATTGTTCTGTAAGAAACGACCAACAGGAGGATTTCAGAGAGACCTGGAGAGACCTACATGAACTGATGCTAAGTGAAATGAGCGTTCTGCTCAGGAGATTGTTATACATGGCAACAAGAAGATTATATGATGATCAGTTCTGATGGACGTGAGTCTTTCCAACAATGAGATGATTCAGATCATTTCCAATGATCTTGTGATGAATAGAGCCATCTACACCCAGAGAGAGGACTATGGGAACTAATTGTGGATCAGAACATAGCATTTTCACTCATTCTGTTGTTGTTTGCTTACATTTTGTTTTCTTTTTCAGATTTTCTTCCTTCTTGATCCAATTTTTCTTGTGCAGCAAGATAATTGTATAAATATGTATACATATATTTGATTTGTCATATATTTTAACATAATTAACATATTAGACTACCTACCATCTAGGGAAGGAGGTGATGAAGAAAGCCATATACAATCAACAAGAGAGGCCTGAGGGATTTATGGACCACAACATAACATTTTCATGCTTTCTGTTGATGTTTGCTTGCATTTTGTTTTCCTTCTCAGGTTTTTTTTTTCTTGTAGATCCAATTTTTCTTGTACAGCAAGATAATTGTATAAATATGTATACATAAAAAAGAAATGAAAGTATTATAAAAGAGGTTAATAGTGTTGTAGGAATAAAGTAGCTGTAGGGGAAATAAAAAAAAATTGCTAAATCAGGAGGGAATACAAAACCAAAAGCTCATTCTGGTAGTTTTGTTTTGTTTTGTTTTTTTAATCAGGTCATATGATCATAAAATTAGGGCTGGAAGTGACCTTAGAGGTTCTCTAACACAACTCCTCCATTTTGAAGACAAGGAAACTGAAATCTAGAGAGAATAAATGACAATCACCCAAGTAATGAGTCTCATAGCTGGGATGTGGACCCAACTCTGACCCCTTTATTCTGGCTGTGCCAAGTTCTGTCAACCACCTGGAACCACTGATCTCTTTAAGGGGAAGAAATGTGTTTGCCAATCTGTAAGTAATGAAGGATAGGACTATCACACTGATTAGTCATGTGAACTTGTACAAAGAAGGATATTCCTTGTTTTAACCAAAGATAAACTATTTCCTCCATTTTGGACACACACACACACACACACATACACATACACACATATACACATACACACATATACACATATACATAGTATATATATATATATAGATACAAACATATACAAGTGTATATATGTGTCTCTATATACACACACACATACACACAGTGCAAATATATATATATATGTATACAATACATACATATACAATTGCATATTTGTGTATACATATGTACGTATACATATACACCTGCACATACATATACACACACATGTACACAGTGTACAGGTGCGTACACTTGTGTATACACATATACACATGCACATATCACACACAAATACAAGTGTGTATATGAATACACATACACACATATAGCGCAAATATGTGCACATGTATGTGTACGCAATGCACACATACACATGACACATCATGTATACACACTGCACACATATGTGAACATGCATGTTTTCTGTGTGTGTGTGTGTGTCCAGGATGTAGGGAGTATTTTCATTTTGGCTAAAAAAGGAATGCTCCTGAAGATGTATATGTATGTGGTTATATTTATATGCATGTATGTTTACATGTGAATGTACACATGTATATGTATGTACATATGCACGGGTGTGTGTATGTACATATATGTGTTATATGTAACATTGTCTCCCAAGTCCTTTCTCAGTTTTTTTGGTGATTATAAGTCTTATCATTACTTATACTACATCTGTATAGTGCTTTGGAGTTTACAAGTCACTTCCACACAAAACCATAAAACAAGGCAATGTTATTATCACCATTTTACAGATGAGGAGACTGAGAGAGGTGGTGACCCCCCGAGGTCATGTAGCTAGTAAGTGGGACGGTCAGGAAAGGGATCCCCCGGGTCCCCTAGTCCAATGCCTCCTCCACTCTATTTGTCTACACTGACTTTGCATAAGCAACCTCAAGTAAGAATGAGGAAATGATTGTGAGGAATTCCTACCTTGGATACTGCATTGTGATGTGGTCTCTCTGCTCTGTTACATCACTTTCCCTCCTGTAAACCTTGCTTCCCCGGAGATAACCAGACTAACAGGCACAAGAGAAATTCTGTGTTTTCAGTTCCTGCTCTTGTGCCTTCTATTTCATCAAAAAAGAAGAAACATGAAACTGGAATTCACCGAAAAAAACTACAACAACTTTGTCCTTCAGAACCTCAACAAGCAGCGAAAGAGGAAGGAGTACTGGGATATGTCCCTGAGTGTGGATGACCATGTCTTTTTTGCCCATCGCAACGTGTTGGCTGCAGTCTCCCCCCTGGTAAAGAGTCTCATCTCCAGCAACGACATGAAGACCACAGACGAGCTCTTCATCACCATTGACTCCAACTACCTGAGCCCTTCTTCTGTGGAGCAGCTCATGGACTATTTCTACAGTGGGAAGGTGGTGATTTCGGAGCAGAATGTGGAGGAGCTGCTGAGGGGAGCCCAATACTTCAACACCCCCCGACTAAGGATTCACTGCACTGACTTCTTGCTAAAATCCATCAGAAGGAACAACTCCCTTCACTACCTATTCTTGGCTGAGCTCTTTGAGTTGAAGGAGGTTTCTGACTGTGCCTATGCTGCTATTCGGGATAACTTTCACTACTGGGCCAGCCACGAAGGGTCGACCCATTTCATGCAATGTCCCCCTGTCATCTTTGGCCAATTACTCCGGGATGAAAATTTGCATGTGCAGAATGAGGACCAGGCCCTTAGCACCCTCCTCCACTGGGTACATTTCAAAAAGGAAGAGAGGGAGAAATATTTCCAGAAGTTCTTCTCCTATATCAACCTCAATGGAGTCTCTAACAAAACACTCATATTTGCCAGCAACAAAGTGGCGGCAATGGAGAACAATAGTACCCCCTTGGCCCTGATAGAGAATATCTTGCTGGACCGGAAGCAGGAGAAGCCAGCCAAGTTGCTAAATTTTCAAAGGAAAGGAGCCTTGTTGGATGCTGTAGTGATTCTAGGGGGTCAGAAAGCCCAGGGAAAATTCAATGATGCTCTTTTTGCCTATATTATCGAGGAGGATATTTGGCTGAAACTCACTGAGATGCCATACAAAGCAGCTGCTCTCAGTGCAACTTCTGTGGGTAAGTACATTTACATTTCTGGTGGAACCTCGGAGCAGATTTCAGGCCTGAAAACTGCCTGGAGGTATGACATGGATGAGAACTCCTGGACCAAACTGCCTGATCTACCCATGGGGTTAGTCTTTCATACCATGGTGACTTGCGGGGAAGCTGTGTACTCTGTGGGAGGGAGTGTTGCTCCAAGGAGACACATTTCCAACATCTACAGGTACAATGAGAGGAAGGAGACCTGGAGTCTGGTGGGCAAGATGAGCATCCCAATGGATGGAACTGCAGTGATCACCAAGGGAAACAGGAACATGTACATAGTGACAGGGAGGTGTCTGGTGAAGGGATTAATTTCTCGAGTAGGGGTGGTGGATTGCTTTGACACCTGCACTGGGGAAGTGGTGCAGTGTATCACCTTCCCAATTGAGTTCAACCACAGGCCTCTCCTGTCTTTCCAGCAGGATAACATCCTGAAGGTGCACAGCCACAGGCAGAGTGTAGAAATTAACTTGCAGAAGATTAAAGCCAGTAAGACTGCCAACCGTGTGCCCTTGCTGCCCAACAACTGCGCCTTGGATGTGTCACATGCAGTATGTCCAATCGGTGACAACAAGGTGTTTGTATGTGGAGGTGTCATTTCTGTGAATGACACACATAATAAAGATTACACTGTCAATAAAAATGCCTACCTGTTAGACCAGAAGGCAGGGGAATGGAAGACTATCACTGCACCACCAGAAGCCCTGGACTGTCCAGCATGTTGTATGGTCAAACTGCCTTGCAAGATTCTTCGAAGGATTGACAATATTTAAGTGAGAAAAATAAGTAAATCCATTATTATTCACAGTTTTAAAAAAGAGAGAGAGTGCACACACATGCACCCTATTGGTTCCACCTCAGGGCTTCTGTCGTCTGCTTTTGGCCTTATGGGACATATTTAAGTTACTTAGAGGATGGCAAATGGAGGCTATTGCCTCACACTCTATGCTTTAGGGGCTTTGACATGAGGGTGTCAGATGTAATTATTCATGGCTACTCATTAGAGTGTACATATGCAAATGCTAAATGTAGTTAAAAAGAAAAAGATCCACTGAGCATAGTGAAACCTTAGGCAACTCCATCACCACCTCTCCAACCTGAGAGTTGCAAAAAAAAAAAAAAAAAAAAAAAAAAAAAAAATTTAATAAATATTTTTTTTTTTGGGAATGTATAAATATCCACAGTGTGTTGGTTGTTTTGGTTTTGGGGGCAGGGGGGGGGGTGGGGATGGTACAATAGAAGGGATGAGGGAATGGATTGAGCAGGTGGGGAAGACAAAAAGATCCATGGGTAAATGAAAGAGAAATACCCAACTGGGATATTTAACTTTGAATCAACAACATGTGTTTCATAATTACTTTATGGAATACATTTTTGAAGTTAGTTGTAGAGATGGCTATGTGAAAGGAAGGGTTCATGTCAGACTTACAGAAGATTGGGAATTGGGGGGCTAGACAGATAAGGGAAGCAGAGAGAACTTCTGCTCTGATCCCCAACATTCAAGGTGAGAAAGAAGAAAAAGTCCCTCCCTACCCTGCTCAGAAGAGAATTGGAAAGAGAAAAAGGATGGAAATTCATGGGATTGGGACTCTGAAGTATTTAGAGGAGTAGAAAAAGAGAAGAGAAGCGGAGTAGAGGAGTGTCTTGGCCTGGGTCTACTCACCATCCTCCATATGGATGAAAAATTAGAAAATTGGACTCTTGGCCAAAAATACTCTCAGTGTCTATCTTTCTGTCCTTATTTTTCCCATTGACTTTTCCTTAAACCCTAGAGATAGAAAAGCCAAGTTTTCTGAGAAAGGCAGAGAATCCTATCCAAGCTTCTTCCTTGACCATAAATTTCTTACTCTGTACTTCACTTTTCTAATACTCACTGAAATGATTCTTTCCTCAATGGAATTGCAAGAGTTTGGTCCCTCCCCATTCAACTAGGCCATCAGCCAGACAAGCTTAGCTGTCTGTACAGCCTTAAGGCTCCAAATACCAACTCTGGGTCATTCACTCTTATGAGTAGTAATGATTTTTATGCATTTTTCCTACTTATTTTATTCTACTTTTCTAAAGTTAGTACTATCACTGAAACTTGTTTCTTTTGCTGATTCTTTTAGGTTTTCTAAATATGACAACATCTTCTGCAAATAGGGATCATTTATTTCCTATTTTCCAATGTTTTAATGCCTTTCCCTTCTCTGACTGCTATGATTAACATTTTCTTAAAGTATATTAGATAAAGTGGGATAGAGAAACTATCTTGCTTTAATTGAAATTTAGTGGGGAAAGATCCTAATTTTTCTTTATTACAAAAAAAATCCTCAATTTTAAATCTATACTTTGCATCATATAAAAGAAGAATACTTTCATGCTTATGTTTTTAATATTTGTAAAGTTATTTCAATGCTATATTTTGGCAAAGGTTTTCTACAACTATTGCAATATAATCTCATGGGATTTCTTGTTTATGTTATTAATTATACTAATGGTTTTCATAAAGTTGAAACCAATAAAATCATGCTTTATATACATTGTTGAAGTATGTTTGCTAAAATTATATTTAATATGTTGCATCAATCAATATACATTAGTGATCTTGGTCTACAACTTCATTTCTTTGGCACCTTTTTGGGTTTGGGACTCAGAACCATAGTTGTCTCATAAAAGAAACTTAATAGAGTAACTCATTTATTTGTTTTTAAGAACAATTCTTGTAATTCTTTAAATGTTTGGTAGAATTCACTAGAAAATCTATCGGCATTAATGATTTTTCTTTGATAGCTTATTTATGGCTTATTAAATTTTTCTCTCTGTTACTGGATCACTTAAAATTGCTATTTCTCACTGTGATCATTTGGATATTTTACATGTTTTTTAAACTAATCATCCATGTCCTTTAAAATTTAAGTTTTGATGACATATAATTATGTAGTTTCTGATGATTCTCTTTTTTCTCTTTGTATATTGGGTATTTGCTTTATTAATTTTTTTTCTTCATGACTTGATTTTTTTTCTTTTTGATTATTAGTTAAGTTGATCAATTTTGTTAATTTTTTAAAGAAGCTGCTTATTTCATCTGATAGTCTTTTTTTTAATATATAAAGCTTTTTATTTACAAAACATATGAGTGATTTTTCAACATTGACTTTTGCAAAAACTTTTTTTTCCCAAGCTTTTCCCCTCCTTCCTCCCAACCCCCACCCCTAGATGACAGGTAATCTAATACATGCTAAATAGGATAAATTATATGACAAATACAATACATGTATACATATCTATACAGTTATCTTACTGCACAAGAAACATCAGATCTAGAAAGAGAAGAAGAAAAAACAACCTAAGAAGGAAAACAAAATGCATGGAAATATTCACAGAAAGCGTTAAAATGCTGTGTTGTGGTTCACACTCAGTTCCCACAGGCCTCTCTCTGGATGTATATGACTATCTTCATCGCTGAACAACTGGTTTGACATCTGATAGTCTTTATTTTCAATTTTATTGCTTTAAGTTTCTTTTGTTCTTGCTTGTGTTGCTAATGTGGTGATTTTTCTAATTGTAGGGTTTTTTCAGCTGCATGCTCAGCTCATTCATTAATCCCACTTTTTCTAATTTTTAAACATATGTTTTTAGAAATACCAATTTTCTTCTGTTCAGAGGAAATGCATCTTACAAATTTTGGAATATCATTTCCTCATGTTTCATTTAAAACAATTTTTTCTTATGATTTGTTCTTTGATTCACTCATTATTTAGGATATTTTTATCTATTCTATTTATCAGTCTGTTTCTAGCCTGTATCTATTGTTCATAATTTCTCTATTGATTGTTTTATTGAGTTCTGTTCTACAAAGGACATAATCATTGAAATGCCTTTTTTACATTTCTTTATCTTTTTTAATGTGCCTACTACATGACCAGTTTTTGAAAATGTAGCATATATTTTAGTAAAGTATGTAAATTCTTTAACATTTCCATTAAGAAATCACCAAAGGCAATTGTGAACTGATCCAAGCATTCTGAAAAACAATTTGTAATTATGCCAAAGGGCTATCAAACTGTGCACACCCTTTGATCCATCAGTGTCTCTCCTGGGTTTATATGCCAAAGAGATCACAAAAAAGGGAAAAGGACCCACATGTACAAAAATGTTTGAAACAGCTTTTTTTGTGATGGCAAGGAACTGGAAACAGAGTGGATGCCCATCAGCTGGAGAATGGCTGAATAAGTTATGGTACATGAAGGTTATGGAATATTATTGTTCTATAAGAAATGACCAGGAAGATGATTTTAGAGAGGCCTAGAGAATCTTAACTGATCCTAAGTAAAATGAAGAGAACCAAGGGAATATTGCACATGGCAACAAGAAGACTGTGATGCTCAACTATGAGAGTTGGTTCTTTTCAACAATGAAATGATTCAGGCCAGTTTTACTAGATTATGATAGAGAGAGCCATCGGCCTCTAGAAGAGGACCATGTGGATCACAACATAGTATTTTCACCTTTTTTGTTGTGGTTTGCTTGCTTCTTTTTTTCTTTTTCATTTTTTTTCCTTTTTGATCTGATTTTTCTTGTGCAATATGATATACATGGAAATATATTTAGAAGAATTACACATGTTTAACCTATATTGGATTACTTGCTCTCTAGGGGAGGGGACTGGGGTGAAGGAAGAGAGAAAAATTTGGAAGGCAAGGTTTTGCAAGGGTGAATGTTGAAATTATTGTTGCATGTATTTTGAAAATAAAAAGCTATTATTAAAAGTTTTTTTAAATCATCAAAGGTGCTTCAAGTCTAATTTTTTTTTGTTTTTTGCTAAGGCAATTGAGGTTAAGTGATTTGCCCAGGGTCACACAGCTAGGGAATGTTAAGTGTCTGAGATCAAATTTGAACTCAGGTCCTCCTGACTTCAGGGCTGGTGCTCTATCCACTGTGCCACCTAGCTGCCCCTCAAGTCTAATTTTTCAAAAAATATTTTTCAGGTTTATATTTTATTTTTGGTTTATCAAATTATACCATGATAACTGTGTTATTGTGTGTGTGTGTGTGTGTGTGTGTGTGTGTGTGTATAGGTAAAAGAAACCATTTTTTACTTCAGTTCTAACCTACCCTTAATTATTGGATGGGCATTGCTTCAGACAAATTGAGACCTGGGAAAGACCTTATCTTTAAAAGACCAAGATCTCTCACTGCATTTGGCACTCCAGTTGATCTGATTTTTATCTTGCCCCTAGACCCACATGGCTTTGGAGGAAAGAGTGAGGCTGATGAGACTGCACAGCTCTGCCTCACTTAAATCTGATTCATTTGCAAATCATGACATCATCATGTTGATGTCATGGTCCTCTCAAGAATGATGGACAAACAACAAATACATAGATGTATAGATATTACCCCAAAAAAGAATATGACTAGTATATATGGATTTATAAAGTATATGATTAGTATATATGTGTATACTTACATACACATATATACAAATCATACTCTTTCATTGTCTATTGTGCCATAATTATAATGTAGACTTTCTTGACATTATAGATTTTCATTGTGGTTTTATTTGAAAACATGTTTCTGACCTCTGATTTTTTATTTAATGCCCTGAAGCACAATACTTTTTGCTCTAGCTTCTCATTATTAACCTATATGTAGCTTTATATTTTGAATGCATTACCTATACACAGCAAATTACTGATGTTTTTGGTAATTTAATTCCTTTTTTGGGGTTTTGGTGTTATGTATTACACAAATGTGAAGTTTGTGTTCTCTTCCCTTAAACACTTTCATATTTGCTTTCTTTTTATTCTTTTAAATCAGCACAATCCCTGTGCTTTTTTTGTTTGATTGATCCTGGTCTCCTCCCACAGATTTTTCTCTCCCCTACTTTACTCTTATTACCCTGACAATCCTAAAGTCTTTCAATTTCCTTTTTTACTTATGCCTTATTTTTTCTCTTCTCCCAGTTCTTCTATTTCTCTCCTGAACTGTTCTGCAAATTCTTGAAATTGCTCTATTATGATTCCCAGTGATCTAATTGAATTTATTTTAATATTTTTCCTGTTTTGGGGATTTTAAAATTTTGACTTTGCTTCATTCATTGCTTTCACACCCTTTCTCAGTTGTTCACTCATTTTTTCCTTCTTTCTCAATCTCTCTGCTAGTTTTCCTGTGATTTCCTTACAGGATACCCTATATCTTCTGTAATACATAGCATTTAAGTATCCTCACACTCTTGAGCCCTTCCCCCTATACTGCAAGCAACTGATTAATATATTGACTTTCATCCACTAAGGAGATCAAAATAAAAGCAGATTTTTTTGACATGGCCCTGAGACAAGGAATCAAAATGATGAGCAATCTGGAAGAGTAAAATAGGGTATGTGATAAGCATAGCTAGAAATAGCAAGTATTTTGGCCTGCTGTAATTTTTTTTTTCTGTTGGAATTGACTGGTTGACTTAAATGTTTGCTGAGGATTAGTTTTCTTCTATTCTTGAAATTGTTGCTTTTATTGTTACACTTCTGATTTTGAGGTGGTAATAGGATGCTAGGCCTAAAAACAATTTCTTACTCTATTATCTTTCTAGAAATTCCTGAATCTCCATTGTGTCTCTTTAATGAGAAATTTCCTTGACAAAATAAATTCACTGAGGCCTTTCATTCTGGCTCTAATTACATCTTGACTAGGTCTGAATTTGTGTTGCCTTGGGCATCACTGAATTTATTCTATTGTGATGATAAAGTTGCCATAATTAATTACTCATTTACTATTTTTTAAAAAAACATTTGCCAGACATGTTTAACATATATTGGATTATTTGCTGTTTATAGAAGGGGGTGGGGTGAAGGGAGAGGAAAAAATTTGGAACACAAGGTTTTGCAAGAGTGAATGATGAAAAGTATCTATACATATGCTTTGAAAATAAAAGGCTTTAATAATAAAAAAGTCTTAAAAATTGCCTGTTTTATTTATAATTTACAATATTCCAACAAAGCAGGCCCATTGTTATGTTTCTAATTCTTATAAATTTTTCCTTGAAAATAACTTGCTTTATAATAACTTTGTGTATACATAACTAAAATTTCTCTAGCTATTTCAAAAGGCTTTTCATTTACCAAGATGCTTATTTCAACAAAATACTGTATTAGCCAGAGAGTGGTATGTGCCTTTACTAAAGATACTAAGATATACCCTAAAATTGACCTTTTAAAAAAAGGTTAGAAGCAAATAGAACCAGAATTGAACCAAAGTATGTCAGAAACATTCATGGAGGGAAGCATGTGCAGTCTTATATGACAGCCCTACCACAGAAGTATGTACATTAGGGAGCCAGGTGGTCACAGGAAGAGAAACCACATAGCCCCAGAGATGGTAGTGAACTAAGTCATGCCTGAGTGATGAAGCATTCAAAGTCATGTTGGAAGCAGCAGAAACAAAAGCAATATTCATTGGCAAAAGATAAAAAGTTTGTGAACCTAGCAGAAGAATTTCTGGACAATATTGAGTTTATGGACCAAGCCTCCTAGACCCAGTGGAGAAGCTTTTTTATTTTTTCACTAGTTTTTGCCCTAAGGAGCAAATTTTTTCTATTTGTGGGAGAAATCGGGTGAGCTTGAAATTTACCAACCTATTCCACCAATGTCCCCTTTGACATTTCCATTTAGGTATTCTCCTATTTATATTCATATTCAATTATGTTATATTCATTATATCATATACAACTAAATTTAGCTCCCTTCCATCTGCTCAATCTCCAGGTCTTTCTGACTTAACTGTTTTTGTTAATGGCAAGCCATTCTTTTTCTTTAAGTAAGCCTTTTATTTTATTTTACTTTTTAAAATTAACAAAAATTATTTTCTCTCCCTCCCATATCCCCCTAATTGGGAAAAAAGAGAGAGAGAAACCCTATAACAAATATGCATAACCAGGCAAAGTTAATTCTTTTATTATCCATATCTAAAAATGTATATTTCATTCTTCATCTTGAGTCTATTACCTATCAGAAAATGAGTAGCTCATTTCACCATAAAGTCTCTGAAATTGTAGTTAATCACTGCACAGAGTTCTCAAGCCTTTGATAGTATCTGGCTTTTATAATGCTGCTGTTAATGTATAAATTATTATTTTGGTTCTGATCACTTCATTCAGCATCAATTCATGCAAATCTTCCTAGGTGTCTCCAAAATCATCCAATTTATTATTTCTTATGGCATAAATTGTATTTTATAGCATTGACATACTATGATTTGAAGCCATTCCCAAACTGAAGTTTGTAATCAGTTCTTTGTCACTGCAAAAAGAATTATCAATAGGTAATAAACTCTCCATACTTGGCTATACTGGTCCTTGGAAAATAAACATGTTTACTACTGAGACCATAATATTAAGTCTTTATATTACCTACCAGAGATTACTCTCTGAGCATATCCCTTTTAAACCCAAGGTCATCTCCATACCATGGTGAGTCATTGAATAGGACTTTATAGGTATACTATTACATAAAACAATTTGGAAGGTATGAAAATGCTTGACTTCCTCAATTTTGTTCCAAAATTTCCATGATACTGTCATCCCCAGGGAAATCCAGTATTTCCAACATCTGTCTGCAATAATATTTGTGGGTTCCATTAATTCTGAACTCAAAGGTGTTCTATGACAAAATTAGTTTGGGAAACTATAAGATAAGGTCCAAATTCTTTAGTTTGATATTGTAGGCCCTCTAATAAGTAAAGAGAGTGATGCATGATAAAAGAGGCAGCCCTTTGGAGCAGAGAATGAATTCCTTCACATTATGCATCTTAGGAAAGCCTGTGGATAATTTCAGAAAAACTTTGAGACTTACATGAGCTGTTCAAAGTTAAGTGAACAGAACCAGAACATTATACACTGTGACAATAATATTGTTAGATGAAGCACTGTAAATGACTTGGCTATTCTTATCAATACAATGATCCAAGAAAATCCCAAAAGACTAATGATGAAGCACACAACCTCCAGAGAACTGACATTGTTTGAATATAGAGTAAAGTATGCTATTTTTTTACTTTTTCATTCTTTTTCTTCAAGTTTTCTTGCACAAATGACTAATATGGAAATGTTTTACATGAATAGGGAAGACTGGGTTCATCTTTAGAAGAGAATACTGAAATTTTATAAAAGTCTCTCCTATCCCAAAAAGTAACATTAAATGGTCACCTGCCCAAAAACAATTCATAGAATTCAGAAGAAAAAACTTTAAAAATAAAATGAGAGATACTGAGGAAAAACTAAAAAACAAATAATAAGAATCCAAGAAAAACAAGATTATGAAAAGAAAGTCAACCAACTAGAAAAGAAGATCCAGAATCCTAAGGAAGAAGATGATTCCTTGAAAACTAGAATTGGGAAAGGATAGCCAGAGAAGTCATGAGACAAAGAAATAAAATATAAATAATGAAAAAATAGAAGAGAACATGTGATATCTCATAAGAAAAACAGATGAAAAAGAAAAAAACATAATAATTGAACTACCTAAAAGCTATAATCAAAAAAATAATCTTGATATGATAATACAAGAAGTAATTAAAGGAAATTGTCCTGAAGTGTTAGAACAAAAGGGGAAAGTAGAAATAGGAAAAAATACACCAGTCACCACCTGAAAGATATCGTACAAGGAAAACCTACAGGAACATTCCAAAACTTCCAGACCAAGGAAAAAATTTTATGAGCAACAAGAAAAAAAATACAGCAGAGCTACAATTAAAATCACACAAGACTTGGCAGTAGCTACATTAAAAGATTGTAGGTCTTGGAACACTATATGTTGAAAAGCAAAAGAATTAGAGCTGTGACTGAAAATGCATACCTAGCAAAGCCAAAGCTAAGTGGAAAAAAAAAGATATCAATTCTGATGGACATGGTTCTCTTCAACAATGAAGTGATTCAAACCAGTTTCTATTATTCATCAAAGAAGTAAGTCATATACATCCAAAGAGAGGCCTGTGGGAACTGAGTGTGGACCACAACATAGCATTTTAATGCTTTCTGTGAATGTTTGCTTGCATTTTGTTTTCCTTCTTAGGTTGTTTTTTTTTCTCTTTCTAGATCTGATTTTTCTTGTGCAGCAAGATAACTGTATAGATATATATACACATATTGGATTTGTCATATATTTTAACATATTTAACATGTATTAAACTACTTGCCATCTAGGGAAGAGGGGTGGGGAAGGAGGGAAAAATTTAGAACAGAAAAATTTTGCAAAGGTCAATGTAGAAAAATTACTCATATGCTCTGTAAATAAAAAGCTTTAATAAACAAACAAAAGAAAAAAAGGGAAAAAAAGGATATTCAATGAATTGCCAGACAGGATTTTGTTGCAAGAAAACCTGAACTTAATAGAAAATTTGATTTATAAAATCCAAAAGAAATAAAAGGTAAACGTCAAAGACAAATTCAAGGGACTCAATAAGGACAAACAACTTATGTTTTATATATATAAATGTAAACCATATATCTAAGATTGTCATTGATAATTGGGTAGTTTGAAAGAAAGATTAGGGTAGAGCTGAGTATGTGATTCTGAAAAGCAAAATCATATAGCAAATGGTAAGAAGACTAATTATGTTATACAAATGAAGTGTAAGAGCAAGAACTGACATGAATTAGATGGAGGAGGAGGGCTGGAAGTTCTAGAATTCTACTCACATTGGAAATGAATTAGAGGTAACACCACATACATGTATGTATATGTATACATGTATGTATATATACATCTGTATATATATGTGTGTGTGTATACATGTTCTAAACGTACAAAGAAATAAGGGGGAATAGGATAGAGGGAAGTATAGAAGGGCATGTAGATTTACAGGGATGGAATAAAGAGGGAGGGAAAAGATAGTGGGGGAGAATAAAGAAGGGATCCTTGGAATAAAGGAGGGAAGGGGTAGAATAAGAAATAACAAGGCAAGGTAGCAGAAGTAAGCAGAGGAATTAGCAGGAATAGGAAATAAATATAATAATCAAGAGTAAAATTTATTAGGAAAAAAAGCAGGAGTAGTAATCATTGATTTCAGACAAAGTTAAAGCTAAGATAGATTTAATCAAAAGAGAAAAGAAAACTATGTCAATCATATTTAAATTGTTTTAGATTATTTAAAATAACTAGATAGTATAAGGTTGGAATATTGCTGTGATATAGAAAATAAGTTGGTGGTTTTAGAAAAATATGGAAAGAGTTGGACTAATGAAGGATGAAGCTATCTATCTTCAGAGAAACAGAAAAACAAATATGTTTCAGCCTTACATAGATTTACATAAATATGTATTTAAGTGAATGATTATAGATAACTATGCATATGTATATGTATACATATATCTATATATGTGTGTGTGTTTCCATTTTGTATTTAAGTTTTAAATTAATTACAAAAGAAAAGGAAAACTCAGAAGGATACAACAAAGTTAAATTGTCAAAGAGCCTTCTGAGAAACCTAAGCCTGGGAAAAAAAAGTTTGAGTTCCCAGATCATCATCCCATGACATTATGTATAAAGAAGAGTGATGGATTGAGCAATTCTGTGTAGAATAAAGAAGCATAGAATAGATTTTTTAAAAACCTTTTTATTATTTATAAATTAAAACTTCTTTGTTCTGAAACCAACCAATGCTTCTACCTTGGGAAAACAGCCTTCACATCAGAAACATGAACTTCGGGAGGAAAATTTCATAATTTTCCAACTTCATAGTTGGAAAAAAATAAGGGACAGAATATTTATGGAGAAAGAGAAGGCAGTGGAATATAGTAGAAAGATTACTGGACTGAAAGCTGTGAAATCTGGATTCTAGTACTAATTCTGCCATTAACCAACTGTGTATTTATGGGAAAATCATTTCACCACCTGTAAAGGATAGTGGGAAGATACTTCCTTGTCTTTAAAGTAAGAGGATTGCACTAGATAATCCTTAATGACCTTTCTAATTCTAAGATTCTGTAGTTCTAGGAAATATGGAAAAGCCATGAGTAGACACTATATTCAGCTCCTATTTGTTTTTTTAGGATGGGTTGCCTACTGAAAATTTAGGGTTTTATTAGACTTCTAATTGCAATAAGATGGTTTTTCCTTGTCTTTTGTTTTTGTTTTTTCATTATTAAATTTTATTTTTAATTTATAGAATAAAATAAGCATTTCTATAACATAGTACAAAAAAAAGATGATACACATGAAATTGCAAATCTACCACAATTTGCTATTCCTTTCAAATATGCAACAGAATTGTGTAAATTTTTTTTCCTTCCCTCCTCCCACTCTATGGTGACCATAGACACAATAGGACTCTGTGTGTGTGTATGCATATATAAAATTCTTCTACACATACTTCTATTTGTTATTTCTTTCTCTGGATGCAGATAATGTCTTTCTTTACATGTTGTTCATAATTAATTTGGGTGGGGTTTAGGGTGTGTTCAGGGAGACTGATGATACCTCTGGTGAGAGCTGCTTTCAGGGATGCTTTCCACCTTTGGTGTCCACTTGATCCACCTAACACTCATCTGTGCCTCCAAGAAGCTGTAGCAGGCACAGCAGCCACATCCCAGTAAACTTTTTGGCAGATGGGCTGAACCAGGTTGAGGGTAACAAGGGGTCTCAAATCTATCAATGAATTGGTGAAGGAGGGTATGTACCCAAACATATGAAGACTTCCCCTGGTGGAATGGGGAGGTGAGAATTATTTGTTTCAAAAGTCAGGAGGGGGGCAGCTAGGTGGCGCAGTGGTTAGAGTAGCAGCCCTGAAGCCAGGGCTGGTTCAAATCTGATCTCAGACACTTCCTAGCAGTGTGAACCTGGGCAAGTCACTTAACCCCAATTGCCTCAGCAAAAGGCAAACAAAAAACAAAAACAAACAAACAAACAAAGTCAGGAGGGCAGCTGAAGCACTTAGTGCAGTCAGAGCTCGGTTAGACATTGAAAAGGTCACCAACAGTCGTGTTGACTCTGTCCCACCACTGGACTGTGATAATTCTGGAAGAGAGAGTGAGACCAAAAGCTTCATGCAACTCTACCTCATTTAATCTAATTTATGCATAAATCAAAAGATGAGATCTGTACTATTTTACCATTTTTACCTATCTCAAAGTCCTGTGGCAACAGGCAAGTGAAGAAGCAACAAGTGCAGATACACTGGAATCTGTAGTCGAATTATACTGCTATGTTATTTGAACACCCAATGGATGCTTGCTAAAAAGACTATGTTATGGACAATTCATTCAGAGTAAGTACTCACATGGTGGTCAGAAAAAGAGATACAAGGACACTCAACATCTTTATCAAGAACTTTGGAACTGATTTGTGACGTGAGAGACTGATGCAGGATTGCCCAGCATCGTTTGCCCTCATTAGAGAAGGTGCTGAATTGAAGTAGCTCAAAATAAAAATGAGCTACACAAATTTATATAATTCACCCCAAATGTTCAAAGGGACTATTTGTGCCTAATCCAGAGCATTCTAAGCTCATATTAATCTGGTCAGCCATAGCTGGACACAATTATTACTTAACTCTAACAGTGGAAAACTGCCTGTTCAGATTGATCATTTATCAATTGGGGAATGACTTGTATTCTATGTATTTCACAAAATTCTTTATATATTTTACCTATGAGACTTTTATCTGACAAATTATAAAATTTTCTCCCCAACTTTCTGTTTTCATTTTAATCTTGGTTACATTTGTTTTATTTGTACAAAATAAAATGTAAATATAAAATTTATAGCAAAACTTTTTGCTGTAACAAAAAATTGGAAATAAAGTTAAATTAATTGGAGAATGGCTGAACAAGATATAGTATATCAATGTAATGGAATTAATATTGCTTGCATTTTAAAATATTAGTTTTTATTTTTATTGAAAGGTACACACTGTGATACTCAAAACAATAGGTCAACAAAGTCTAGAGTATAATATTTTTTCTCATAGGTAATTTATATTTTTTTAAAAGTCCATAAACTCATCATGGTAGTTTCAAAGCTGTCTTCCTCGTTTGTATCTCCCCTTGAACTTCCTTCTGTTCTCTTTTGCATATTTAAAAATTCTTCAATAACTTTTCATTCTTCTTATTGTCAGGGGAATAAATATTACTTGCTTTCATCTCCTTCCAATGCCTTCCCCAAAAATGTTTTTAAACTTCTCATAACAAATAGCATACTCAACCAAAGCAAATCATACAATATCCATATCCATAAATATACGTGTCATTCTGTATCTCTAGTTAATCTACTTTTTCTCAAGAGATGGATAGTATATTTCATGATTTATCTTTTAAAGTTGTGTTTGGTCTTTGCATTGTTCATAATTCTTAAGTCTTTTAATTTTTATTTACAATTTTTTACTTATCTTATAAACTATTTTCCTACTTACTTAATTCTGTCCGTTTTTAGAATAAGGCATACTTTGTTCCAGACCACTGCAATAAAGCAAATATCACAATTAAGAGAATCACATGAATTTTTTAATTCCCTAGTGCAAATGAAAGCTATGTTTACATTATGCTATACTATCCTGTACATATCTTAATTTTAAAATATTGCTTAAAATGCTATTATCTGAGCCTTCAGTAAGATAGAATTTTTTGGCAGATGGAGAATCTTGCCTCAGGTGTTGATGGCTTATGACTGATCAGGGTGATGGTTATTGGGGTGGCTGGGGCAATTTCTTAAAATAAGACAACAATGAAGTTTATCCATTGATTGATTCTTTCTCTTGAACACTAAGAGGACATTGTAGGGTTACTAACTGGCTTAATTTCAATGTTCTTGTGCCTTAGGAAATAGAGAAATCTAAGGAGAGTGAGAGAGTCCAAGAGTTACTACTCAGTGGAGCAATCAGAACATACATAATATTTATCAATTAAGTTTGTCATCTTATTTGGACATGGGTTGTATCACTCCAAAACAATTAAAATAGTAGCATCAAAGATCAATGATCACAGATTGCCATAATAAGTATAATAATAATGAAAAAGTTGAAACATCATAAGAATTACCAAAATGTGACACAGAAACACAATGTGAGCATATACTGATGGAAAAAATGCCAAATGATGCTTGACACAGTATTGCCACAAACTTTCCACTTAAAAAATGTTTACAAAGTGGAATAAAGCAAAGTACAATTAAACAAGGTATATTGTATGTCCCTTTTGTTATTTGTTATAGCACAAATTATTATGTTATAGTAAAATAGTAATTCCATTACATTAATATGCAGCTATTCATTGGTTAATGAATACCCTCTTTATTTTCAATTCTTTGCTACAACAAGAAGTTCTGCTGTAAATATTTTTGTGCATATGGATCCTTTCCATCTTCCTTTGATCTCTTTGATATACTTATTAATAATACTGCCAGATAAAAAGATATTTATAGTTTAGTAATTTTGAAAATCATTTTAAACTATTTTTCACTATGACTGTACCACTTCACAGTGGCACCACCAACAAATTACTATACATGTTTTTCTAAATCCCTTCTAATATTATTTTCTTTTTTGTCCGAGGTATCAATCTGATTGATGTGACACGAAATATAAAAGTTGTTAGATTTTCATTTATTTTCCATTAGTAATTTGGAGTATTTTTTCACATGATTGTAGTAAGTTCAGATTTTTTCCCTTGAAAGCTATTTCTTTTGATCATTTATCTAATGGGGAATTTGGGGAATGTTTCTTGTTCTTATATATTTGTATTAGTTCCCTATATATCTTGGATGCTAAACCTTTATGAGAGAAATCAGAATTAGCCATTTTATTTCCTGTAATCCACTCTATCTGTTGGTCTAGAACATGTTCCCTATCTATAACTGTGAAAGATATCTCCTTCCATTCTCCTTTAACTTATTCATGGTAACATTTTATATAATTTCTTTATCCATTTGGAACTTTTTTGTTGTTGGCTTAAAGTTATTGGCTTAAACTTAATTTCTGCCAAACTAATATCCAGTTTTTTTCAATGACTTTTGTGTAATAGGGAGTATTTACTCCTAGTGCTTAACGTCTTTGGTTCACTGAACCCTATACCCTTGAGTTCATTTGCCTTTGTATTTTGTGAATCTAATCTGTTCAGCTGATCAAACAGCTAAGCAGCCTGAAGGGAGATAAATGGCTAAGTAGGTAAAGCACTGACTGGAGTCAAGAACTGAATTCAAACTATGTTTCAGACACTTAATGGTGGTATGACCCTATAAAAAGGGGAAAGTAATAATACATCTCAAATGAGTGTGTGAAATCAAATGAGATATCTATAAAGTGACTCACAAATTTCAAGGCATTGTAAAAATGTTAGGTTATTAATCAACTTTTCTATCTCTTTAACCAGAATCAATTACTCCTTTGTAGTTGAGTTTGAGATATAGCACAACTAATCTCTTCCTTCAAATTTTGTAATTCTTGACCTTTTGTTCCCCCAGATTAATTTTTTATTTAGTTTTCTAGCTCTATAAAATAATCCCTTCTGTCATTCTTATTATTATGATACTGGAAAAGTAAATTAATTTAGATATTATTTTTATTTTTATCATATTGGCATGAACCAAATATGAGCATTTAACAGTTATCTATATATAGCTTTATTATATGTCTACTATATACCATAGTGAAGAAAGATTGATTTATTCCTGTGCTTTGTAGGGTTTTTAGTAGAACAGATGTTGTATTTTGTCAAAAATGCTCTTTCTGTATCTATTAATATAATCATGTGACTTATTGTTTTTGATATTAATGTTAGCTTTTGTCATTTAAATTTTCCTAATATGAAACTAACTTTGCAAACCTGACTTGAATCCAAACTGACTGGAGTATTTAATCTTTTAGATGTGTTACTGTTGTCTCTTTGATTATATTATATTCAATGTTTTTGCAATGATATTCATCAAGGACATTGCTCTAAATTTTTTTTTCTCATTTATCTTTCCCTGGTTTAATTATCAAGATCACATTTTTCTCGTTGAAGGAATTTAGTTCTCTCTTCCTTATTTTTGCAAACAGTTTACGTATCAAAAATTATATGTCTTTTGAATGTTTGATAGAAATCACTTATAAAACTATCTGGCTTGAAAGGGTTGTTAGAGAATTCATTTATGGATTATTAAATTTCTTTTTTTACATTAGTTTATTAAAATTCTCTATTTTTATTCTATTAATATGGATATAACATTTTTTGTAAATATTCATTCTTTTCATTTTAGTAATCAGTTTCTGGGGTGTAATTGTAATAGTTTCTAATAATTTATTTTGTCTTCATTTATTATCAATCTTTTATTTTTATTTTTGATACTAACAATTTGGTTTTCTTCTCTTTTTAAAAAATTAACTGACAAGAGCAGCTATTATTTTTATTTATCAGTTCAGTAGGGTTTTGCTTTCAGTTTTCTTAGCCTCTTCTTTGATTTTTAGAATTTCTATCTTTTTATTTAGAGGTATTTTTATTTCTTGCTTTCTTATTCTTTTTAGTTGCATGCTGAACTGATAGATCTGTTCTTTCTCTCTTTTATTGGTGAAAAGGTTTAGATATATATATATATATTTTCTTTTAAGGAATACTTTGACTCAATATCAGAAATTTTAGCATGGTCTCTTATTTGTGTCCTTTTTTTGATAAAAAGCATTTACTATTTTTATGATCTATTCTTTGAACTATATATTCTTTAGGAATAAATTTTATAATACCTATATGAGTTTGAACCTTTCCTTGCAGATGAATTATATTCTTTATTGATTATATCATTTATTGTGTTAGGATCAGTAAATTCTGCATTAATATCTCCACTTTTCTACATTTATTAAGGCTTTGTGTTCCTTCCTCCACATGATGAATTTCTGTACAGATGCATCGCATAGAGGCTTATAATATCTAGCATTTCTAATTTTCTTTCTAAGTTTCAAATTTCTAAATTTCTTTCCTCATCTTTACTTCCTTTTTTTGGCTTTTCTTTTTATTAGATTTATCTAGATCTGAAAGAGATATATTCTTCTTATGTTGTGTATTTCTCCCAGTAATCAACTTATTTTTCTTTAAGTATTTAGATGCTATCATATTTGATCCATAAATACTAAGAATGAATATAAATTTATTATCTTTGATGCCTTTAAGCATATATAATCTCACTGTATCTTTATTCTTATCTTATTCTTATTATTTCACCATATCTTATTCTTATTATTGTTTTGCCTTATGTTATGATTATTATCACTTTGTGGGTTTACCTGAAGCATAATCAGTACAAAGATGTCAAAAAACATGGCCCATGGGCTACATACAACCCCAAACTAGATTAAAATATAATTGGAAAATATTTGACAAAATAAATAAAAATACAATAAAACAAAAAATGTTAATACGTGGTTTTCTAAGTCAATATGCAATAATAAGGAAAGGGAAATCATAAGAGATATAATAAGGTTTATCTGTTTACATTCCTACATGGAAAGATACTTGTAACTCATAATAACTTTTTCATTATTATGGCAGTTGTAAGTAATATAGATAGATAGATAGATAGATAGATAGATAGATAGATAGATAGATAGATAGATGTATAGATAGATAGAGGGCACAGGTATGATTTGAATATACAAGGATAACATCTAAAAAAATTAAGAGGTGAGAGAGGAAGGTACTAGAAAAAAGTGAAAGGGAGAGTGAAATGGAATAAATTATCTGCCACAAAAGAAGCAAGAATAAAAGGCTTTACACTGGAAGGAAAGAGGGGGAGAAGACATGGAGTGAGTAAGCTTTATAGTCATCAGTATTGATTCAAAGAAGAAATAACATACACATTTGGATATAAAGATCTATCTTACCCTCCAGGAAAGTAGGAGGGGAAGGGTATTGAGAAAAGGGCAGGGTGATAGAAGGAAGGGCATATTGGGGGAGAGGGTGGTCAGAAGCAAAGTATCTCTGAGGAGAGAAAGGGTGAAAGGAGAGAGAATAGAATAAACAGGAGGGGGGGATACAATTAGCAATAGTAATTGTGAAAAGAATTTTGGAGCAAGTTTCTCTGATGAAAGTCTCATTTTTCAAATATATAGAGAACTGAGAAAAAAATGTATAAAAATTAAGAGCCATTCCTCAATTGATAAATGATCAAAAGATATGAACTATGCCCAAAGAACTATAAAATCATGCATATCCTTTAAGCTAACAATACCATTACTAGGCATGTATCTCAAAAGAAATTAAAAGAAAAAATGAAAAGGACTTATATATACAAAAATATTTATAGCAGCTCTTTTCTCAAGGCAAAGATTTAGCATTTGAGGGGATGCCCATCAATTGGGGATTGGCTGAATTAATTGTGATATGTGATTATGATTGTTCTATAAGAAATGATGAGCAGGATGCTCTAAAAAAAACTGGAAAGTTCTTTATGAGGTCATGCAAAATGAAATATGTTGTATATAAAATAGTAACAATGTTGTGGGATGATTAATTGTGAACAACCTTGCTATTCTCAGCAATACAATGGGCTAAGACTTCTCTGAAGGACTTACGATAAAAAATGATATCCCTACCACAAAAAAGAACTAAATGTGTCTGAATACAGATTGAAGCATAAACTTTCTTTCTCTCTCCCTTCCTCCCTCCCCCCTCTCAAAAACTACTTGCCTAAAGCTTAAGCCTAAAGCTTGATGTAAAAGTGAACATAAATTTTCTTCAATAAAGAGATATTTACTCTAAAGATACGGCAGAACAAAACAACCCAAAGTGATTATTAACCTTATACCTATTGCTTTTGGCAACATATGAAGTAGAGAAACAGAGTGTAGATTCATCAGTATTCCAATCAAGAAGCCAAAATTCAATCAAATCACTCTCTGCAGGATCCTCTTCAAAAGCTGAGCTTCCAAGTTGTGAAAACAAAAGGTTTCAGACCCCAAAAAGATTTATCGAAGAAAAATGACTGATGAGGTCTCTCTCCAACTCCCTCTTCCTGTCTGCCTTCTCAGAACTCTAGTTCTCTTACCAGAAACTATAACTTCCAGCCCTTATCCTTTCTTCTCGGCTTGGAAGAAATAACAGCACCCCAAAGTCTTTAGTCATTTATATCCACTTGGCAGCAGTTAGTCCAGTCTTGCCAAAAAGGACTGTTACATGATGAATTTCCCTTTTATGACATACTCTCTTCAAGTTGAAGTCAATTTTGATTTTCGTCCTTTCCCAACTGTATTCTCACTCTTAAACTTCCTTCTCCCCTTAACAGAAGGATAGTATAATGGGTAAGAAAGCAAAACCCCGCAACATGTTATTCTTTAAAAAAAAAAAAAACATTTGAAACATAAAAAGATTTACATGTAGTTAGAATGAGGGGCGAGAGTAAAATTTGTTATGCTTCAGGTGAACTCAAAAAAACAGGTGTCATAATCATGATCTCAGACAAGGGAACAACAAAAAATAGACTTGACTAAAAGAGAAAAATAGATAGACTACATTATGACAAAAATTACCATATACAATGAATTGTTATCAAGACTCAATATATATAGTCTCAGACATTTAACACTTCCTAGTTGTGTGACCCTGGGCAAGTCATTTAACCCCAATTGCCTCAGGAAAAAAAAAGACTCAATATATATGACATAGCATCTAAATATAGGAAAATTAAAAGTGTTTCGTGGGGCCTCAATGTAATACCTTTAGAGCTAGATAACTTTAAATGTTGAGAATATGTTCTGGCTCACTCTTTCAGAACCAGGTGTATTATATTTTCCCTTAGAGCTCCAGAAGGACCCTAATGGATTTAAAGTGTCTCTTCCCTAATGCCATCACTTTCACCTCTCTTTCGAGGTATGTTTCCCCCATTAATGTGTGTCAATGAATAGAACACTAGTTTCATTTAACCAAGTAATATAAATTCATTTTTATAAAAGGGTATTTACTCTAAAAACTGTAGTCAGAACAAAAGTACAACATTTTCTCTTGAGGACATGCTATTCTCTATAACCTTAGTTTGGAGGGAAAGTAGGCTCCTAAATGGGACTAAATTGTCCAATTCATACATAGCATTGTTCTCACCAAGTTCATATGCAGATACAATGTGATTTCTAGATTAATTCTAAACTAAGTTACTATTGGGCTGAGTCCTGAAATTCATTCCACAAGGTCATTCCTTGTTTAAGATACAAATGCTGGACTAGCTTCAAAATATAAATGATAGCATTCTCTTTCTAAACTAAATAATGAATAATGAGACAAGAATAGAACTCAGGCCTATATTCACAGGGATACATGACCTCAGAGAGGAACAGGCCCAAGGTCTCTCTCCCCTTACAGCATTGTTTCTCACCAGACATTGTTATTGAAGGAGTCAAAGAGATCCGCCATGATTGAATGGATCAACAGAATGTAGTATAATGGGTTAAGAAAGCATAACTGGTTGCTAGTTTCTTTTTGAAGGCACCCCTATTTCTAGCTAGCTATACAGTCAAACAAAAAGCTTAACATAATTTGCATATTAAAACCTGTTACAGAATAACTACCCGTGCTGCAAGACACTTTTATTACATGTCATTGTGACTCTAGGAAGCAGGCTTCTCGGATTGAGGAGATTCCATATGAGGTATGAAGCACTCTAAATATGTGCCAGTCTTTGCTATATTACAAAAAAGAAAAACCAAGAAGAAAATTAAGAACCTGAGTAGAAGTTTAGAAAAATTAGATATGTTATATCTCTGATGATTACTGGATGGAAATCTAAAGGAGTATAAATTTTTTAGCAACTTGAAAAAAATTCAACATGAGCTAGTGAGATAAATCCAGAAAAGTAAAAATATTAAATATATCCTTTACTAAACATAATACATAAAATGTAATCAATAAATATATCTCTGAAGAAAGGCTTTAATCTCAAATGGAAATTAAATAATTTGTTGCTAAAAGATATGTAAATCAAATAACAAATCATAGAAACAATAATTTTATCAAAGAAAAGAACAAAAATGAGGGACCATACCAAAAGTGTTAGACCTCAGCTAAAGCATTTCTTAGAGGGAAGTTTATGTTACATTCTTATATCCAGACAGCTAGGTAGTGCAGTACTAGGTCTGGAGTCATCAAGGCCCTTCTTCCTGAGGTCAAATCTGGCTTCAGACACTACTAGCTGTGTGACCCTGGGCAGGTCATTTAACTTTGGTTGGCTCAGTTTTTTCATTCAGAAAATGAACAGGAGAAAGTAGAAAAACACTCCAATATCTTTGCCACAAAAACCCCAAATGGGGTCATGAAGAACTGGACAAGACTGGAAAATGACTGAATGACTGAACAATACCACACACATCAACAAAGGATTAATAAAACAGACCAATTAATTAAGCATCAACTAAAAAAAAAAAAAACAGAAAAGCCACAACCCTAAACTTAACACAAAGATAGAAATTCTGAAAATCAAAAAAGAAATGAACAAAACTGAAAATCAAAAATTCTCAATAAATTGATAAATAAAATGATGGATTCAAAAAAACTAATAATTTAAATAGCTCATCAATTTTTTTAAAAAAAGGAAAACCAGGGCACCTAGATGTCACAGTGGATAGAATGTCAGTCTTGAAGTCAGAAGGACCTGAGTTCAAATTTGGCTTCAGACATGTGACACTTAACTAGCTGTGTGACCCTTGGAAAGTCACTTAACCTCAACTCCCTAGCCAAAAAAAAAAAAGCAAAATTTTTTTTTCTAAAAAAGGAAAAACAAAATGCTAATAATAAAAATGAAAAAAGAATTCACAACAGACGAAGAGGAAATAAAGAGAATCATTAAAAATTGCTTTGCCCAACTACATGGAACAAAGTTGATGACTGAATCAAAGTGAATATTAACAAAAATATAAAACACTCTGAAACAGAGAATTTAAATAACCAAACCTCAAGAAATTAAGCATCAATTTAATAAACAGAAAAGCAACAATCTAAATTTCTCTCTTTACAACTTCTATCCATTTTTCTTGGTTCTGCCTTCTGAAATTAAACTTACGTCCTATCATTCTTCTAATGACACATGTCATTAGAACTAAATAAGTTCTATGGAATTTACAATTGATGAGCAACAATCAATCACTTTTGAAATATCTTGGAGACTTCCATCTCTTGTTCATCTTCTCCGATTTCCCCAGAGTGACATGTGAGAGAAAATGATATTGGTATGTTGGCAGAAAATGCCAAGATTGAATACAAAGCCCCTAATTCCTGACTATAACTGTTATGCCAGATGGACAGTTCAAAAACATCAGCCTTTATGACTACAAAAGGAAATACATTATGTTCTTTCATTCCCTAGTGTGGTTTGTCCCACAGAGATCACCATATAGTCATAGGCAATTGGTGCTTTAGTGCATTCCCACTTCTGTCACCTTGCATGGATCAACACATTCAAGAAGCATGGTGGACTGGGAACCATAGTCTCTGAACCCACATGCCCTAGTGCCTAAGGCTATAATATCTAACAGGCAGATGAAGAAATTTTATTCTGGGGTCTTCTCATCATTGACAAGAAGGGGATCTATTGCCAGATCACTATCAATGGCTTTCTTTTTGGCCACTCTATAGATGAGACACTGTAACTAGACTAAATACTACAATCCATAGATGAGCATAAGGAAGAATGTCCAGCTGACTAGTAACTAGAAGTCACACAGTGCAGCCTGCCAGTCACAGATCTAAGGAATATTTCTCCAAGGAAAAGTGAGCTGTTCTCTGCCAGTCACCCCCATGGATACAGAGCTATCTTACCCTCTTAATGTAAAGAACAACAAATATTGTTTGCTTCATGATGCTTTAAACTCCAAGGCCTTAGTAGACCTATGTGAGCTGCCTTTTCTTTCATGTTTGTATCTGAACCAGGTCATTCTTTCTTTCCTCAAAGCAACAGCTTGTTGGATGAGTAAAGCTTGTTGTTTTTCTCTCCCCTTCTTCCTTCATTGATCAAATGCTCTGTGAACAATGTTTGTACCCTACTCAGGCCTTGGAGCTCATGCCTACCTGACATTTTTGTAGTTTTAATAAATTTGTTCCAAAGAAAGAAAAAAAGAAATATCTTGGAGAGTAGGAGAAGCACAAGAAAAACAGAGAAAGACAAATGTCCTGATTAGGATACCATCCTATAAAAAAGAAAAAGAAAAAAGAAAAATTTGAGTCCTCAAACTACAGGTCAGTGAGCAATCCACTGGCAAAATGTAAGTGATTTCTAGTGAATATTTAGAAAAGGAAGTGGTGATCACAAAGAGACAGTATGGCTTCATCAAAAATAGGTCATACTAGACTAACTTCACTTCCGTGTCTGTGTGTGTGTGTGTGTGTGTGTGTGTGTGTATGTGTGTGTGAGAGAGAGAGAGAGAGAGAGAGAGAGAGAGAGAGAGAGAGAGAGAGGAGAGAGACAGAGACAGAGGAGAGAGACAGAGACAGAGACAGAGACAGAGAGAGTGTTAAACTGGTAGATTAGGATACCATAGATAAGAGTTTACTTAGATTTTATCAAAACACTTTAGAAAATCTCATGCAATTCATTTGGACAAAATGTAGTGATGAGAGCTAAATTAAAGTATAATGAAATAAATTTGAATCTGGCTGAATTCAAAGAGTAGTCATTAATGGTTTTATGTTAACGAGGGAGTACTCGAAGTATTTTCAGGATTTGTACTTACTATGTGCTGATTAATATTTTTATGAATAACTTAGATAAAGGCATATATGACATATTAAAATATTTTCAGATGATATAAAGCTAGGAGGGATAGCTAAGATGTTGGATGACAGAATCAGGATCCAAAAGATTCCCATAGTTTTAGAACATTAAGCCAAAGCTAACAAAATGAAATAGGGAAAAATGTAGTCTTATACTTGAGTTAAAAAAAATTCAATGCCACAAATACAAGATAGGGAAAAACATGGCTAAATAATTTATCTGAAAAAATGTCCTGGTATATTAATGGATTGCAGGTTTAATATAAATTAAGAATTCAACATAGCAGCCAAAAAAAAAAATTGAGTGTGATCTTAAGCTACATTATTCCAGGATTATAGAGATGATAGTTCTGCTGTTCTCTCCCTTGTTGATTAGATTCAGTCCTGAATACCACATGATTGATTGACTGGTTAAACTCTAAAATTTATAGGTGAAGAATATCAAGAACCTCATGACTGTGCCCTCTAAGAACTAGTTAAAAGAATAGGGCATATTTAGCTTGGTCAAGAGGTAAATTGGTAAGAGAAAATCTTAGCTATTTTCAAGAATTGTCTGCAAGATATTTGAAAGGCTATGTGTAAAGTCTTTTGCTGTCCCCCTTTATAATAATGCTTTCACCCTAAGATTACCTCCAATTTATTCTGTATATGTTTTGTATGTAGCTAGTTTTCTATGGGTAGGACTGGGTGGTCTCTGAGAGCCCCACCAACTCTGAAATTCTATTTTTTTCTGAATTCTGTTTAAAATGTACACACCACTCTGTTAGCAGTTTACAATTTTGCCAGACATATTTTTCTGATATAAATTTAAAGTTAGATCAGGCAAAAGAGATCTATAGTTAACTATAAATTATAGTTCATCTAAGAAGTCCCCAGATTAAGGTCAGGGTACACGTTGTTTGGGTATTATTCATTACAAAGTCTCTCCAGAAAGTATGTATATTTAACTAGTAAACTGGACTAACATGGAAGAATCATCAAAGCTTTAAAGAGACCTCATCCCTGAAAAATCTTAATCCCAATGCAACATTATTTTTTAAATAAATATAATTTTTAATTTGACAGCTAGTGACAAATGAGTATTTTCATATAAAAGAAAAAGCAGGGGCAGCTTGTTTCCTGGTCCTCCCATCTCTGGCCTGCTTTGCTGAGGCCCTGGCTATTCCCACCTGAGACTGGTCTTGTCCAGACTACATTTAAAATTCTGTTAACATTGGAAGGAAGACCTGAGTTCAAATGCGGCCTCAGACACTTAACACTCCCTAGCTGTATGATCCTGGGCAAGTCACTTAACCCCAATTGCCTCAGCAGAAAAAACAGAAAAAGACAGTTTTACATTTACCTCAAATCACCTTACATATAGCTTGTTTCTCAGTAAATTCAACATGTTAGCTTCAAAGCTGTCTCACTTGTCTATTTTCCTCTGATGCTCCTTTTGTCCTGATCTATATACTTTTTAAAATATCTCATTTGATACTCATCAGTTTTTTCTCCCATTAGTATCATTACCCCATTCTCCCCAACAAAAAACAAAACAAAAATCAAAAATCAAATAAATAAAAAAACTTCCTTGTAATCTATAAACCAGTCAAGTGAAACAAATCCTCATAATTGACCAGGACAGCTTCTTCAGTTTTCTGGCTCAATATGTCTTGTGGATTGAAATAGGAGGAGGATTCTTAAGGCATTCTTAAGGTCCTAGATTTGCAGACCATGAATCCCTGTACATTTTTGGAACCTTCTTTTGATTCTTCTGGTAAAAACCTAGAGCAGGTTAGTGCTTTGAATAGAACTTCAGCATTCCTAAGAATGGAAAAGGAGAAATTGCTAAATGAGATAAATGAAATGGGAGAGTAAGAGAAAATGATCAAGACACCCCAATCAACTGATCTCCCTCCTGCTCAAGTGAGGAAATCACAGAAGAGACCAGGTAACAAAGAAAACAAAGTTGTATGGTCTTAAAGTATAAAAAGTAACCTGATCAAATGTGATAGAATTAGAGAGCAGTTCTATTCATTGACTAGAAAAGGACTGACCAAAACCTTGGTGTTGCTTTAAAAAGATATTTCCCAATGTTAACAGAATTTTAAATGTAGTCCAAACAAGACCAGTCTCAGGTGAGAATAGCCAGGGCCTCAGCAAAGCAAGCCAGAGATGGGAGGGCCAGGAAACAAACAGTGGTTTAATTAATTACTTTCAGTGTGGGGAATTGGTCTACAAACCTTTTGAAGTTCTCCCGAGAAGAGCTCTCTCCTCTTTCTGGAATGAAGGTACAGTTTATATACACAGTTAATAAATCACAAGGGGGAAGGGAGGGGAAAAATGAATTACACGTAATCATTTTCAGGGCCTCACGACAAGCTCTTAAGTGCAGGACAATATGAATGTGTTCTCAATCTCTGGGAAGTTATCTCAAGTGATTGTTTGAAATCCCAGTGGTTGTTACTTGGTGAAGCACAGGTCCAGAGTTCTGTAACGGGAACAGGTTCTGCAATCTTGGATTTGCTTCATTCAAAGTACACTAGAGAACTTTGTCAAGAATTGATTGATCATTTCAACCTGCATTGTGAGATTCAAGACTCCGAAGTCAGAATCTTCTGAGAAAATCATAGCTCTGGAAAATCTAAATTATTATTATATTTGTTATACATATCACCTCAATTAATATGAAAATCACAATTCCCTTCACACCAAGTAGCAATCTAGTTAAGTGATAGTTCTGAGGCATGTGAACTCTGGCAATAGAGAAGAGAGCTAGTTATGGAAGAATAAACAAATCCTTTAAAGGAAATCATGCTCTCTCCCCTCAGAGAAGAGGGGGAGATAATCTTACAATGGGGCTACTGTTGTTCCCAATAGAAGACCCAGGAAGGAGCTGAAGTAGGAAGGAGCTGAAGTAGGAAACAGCTATGAGGATATAAACTTTGTGAGTCAAGAAAAGAGGCAACCTCAATTGTTAGAAATTGAGCTGCTGAGAGGAGCAAGTGAGCAACTTGTTCAGCAGAGATGCTGCATCAAGGAGGAGTGGTGTGAGGACACCAAAGAAAGAGGAAGGACATTGGGGTCCTTCAGTGTCATAAATGTGTATTCCCAAATTTATGCCTCTCTAGTAGAGTCCTGTTAAATGTGTGCTCAGTATTGCAGATAACTCTGTGTAGTTGTGGGAGAATGTCCTCCAGATTTATTGGGAGAAATGCTTTGCTGCCATTTTTCCTTGTATTCCATCTCAGCAAATGCATTGGCTTTAAGAAAACTGTGTCTAATGGCTGATTATTAAAAGGGGGAACTGGTGAAATTTCAGGAGAAAGGATCCCAAAGGTACCTTGGAGAACCTAACCTGTAAGAGTGAGTTAGGGCTCCACATACAGAAAGCTACATACAGAAAGTTACAAAATGTAACTAGAGTAAAATTCAGAGAGGAAAGTTCAATACAGAGGAAAGTCCTGAAAAGGCAAATTCAGCAAATAATTGTTAAAAGCCTATTATGTGCAATGCACTGGAAATACAAATAGATAAAGATTCATTTTATAACCTGTAAGAGCTGGAAGGGATTTTAGAGATTATCAGGTCAAACACACTTCCCCCTTCCCTTGCATTTTATGGAGAAGGAAATTCAGACCTATAGAGATAGTCACTCACCCAAGTCAAAGAGCCAGTTGTCAGTAAAGCTGGAATTCAAAATCAGATCCCTTCTTCCCTAGTCCAGTGCTTGTTCTATTATACTGCACTGCCCTGCTGTCACTAAATTCACAATCTAATAGGGGTAGGGGGAAGACAGATACACATGTAGCTATGATAGGTGGAAGAGACAAGCACAATAAGTTTAAGTAAAACACAGTAAGAAATAAGGTAAGGAGAATGATCAGATGACACATAAGAAAGAGGGCTTTGAAAGGAATTAAACAGAAAGGAACATCTAATCAGTGGCAAAATCTTTCTTCTTCCAGAATGTCTCTTCAGTTTGTTCTTCCATTTATATAGCTACCACCCTAGGTCAAGTCACCATCACATCTTATCTGGATTATTGCAATAGCTTCCTAATTGGTCCCTCTTTGGTAAGGTTCTTCCCTTTCCAATCCACCCTCTATTGAACAGTCAAAGTGAATTTCCTTTAGGGCACTTTCATATTCAGAAAACTCCATTGGCTCTCTGAATTATTAACATATTCATAATCTCTTTAGTTTTTAAAGTCCTCCACAACCTGAGTCCAAGCCCAACCTAACAATATCATGATATGTTGCCCTTTCCTCCTCCTATTGTTCAGCCAAGCCTCTCACCTTGGTGCTCTCTGTACCTTTGTGCCAGCTGTTCCCCGTACCTTGACTGCACTTCCACCTTGTCTCTAACACTTAAAATTCCTTGTTAAATTCAAATAGCAGCTCAGGCACTACCTTCTACAAAAAGTCTTCACAGATTCCCACTGGATGTTCGTGCCCTCCCCTCCCCCATCCACTGTATATTTATTTTGCATGCTTATGTGAATGTATGTCATATCCTCCTACAGAATGTAAGCTCCTTGAAGATTGCTTGATTTTTGTCTTTGTATCCTTAGCACATAGCAGAAAGCCTGGCACATATTAAGTGGTTAGTGACAGTTTGTTGATTGATGGGCCACAGTTGGTGCCTTGCCTTGCTTCCTTGATTGTGATAACAACTATAAGGCTCTAAGTCTGGATTCCAAAGCAGAAGGTGGAATAGAACAAATTTTTTTTGGTGAGAAATACAAATTCAATTTGGAATACAGCATCTTAGAACTAGTACTGGAATGGATTGTGGGGTCAGCTGGTTCAATTTCCTCCCATTAGAGCTGAGGAAGCTGAGACCTAAGAAGTGAGGGGACTTGCCCAATTCAGATTCAAATTCTGCTGTAGCCCATCATTTTAACTGCCTGTGAATCTCAAGAAGATTCTATAGGAATTTCTCTCTCTCTCTCTCTTTCTCTCTCTCTCTATCTCACACACACACACACACACACACACACACACACACACACACATGAATTTACAGATACAAATAACACACATATACATACATTAATCTACTATATATTTATATATCTTCATGTATCTCCTACTATAAAACCTTTTTATACATATATACATATCTATACCTACATGTATACTTATATATACATATTATACTGCATGTAATATAGTATATATAGTATAATGGTATGTATCCACATATGTGTATATATAAATACATGTATATGTATTTTAAAAAACACCATAGGACATCCAGGTGCATATAGCTAGTAGGTACAGGGAGAAATAGGCTTGGAACTGTAACAGATACTGGGAATTGAAATAAATAATTTGTCAATCAATTTTATAAATGTGGTAAATAAATCTATAGAAACAGATGAAATTACAAAGAGAGAAAATATATACAGGGAAGGGGACCAAAGACTGAATCTTTAGGAAAACTCATTTTAAGGGATAGGAGAAAGAAAAAGTATCAAAAATGAAAACAGAAGGGAGAAGAGAGAAGGAAAAATTATAGAACAAAATAGGACTACCAAGGAGGAGGAGCTGGACTTCCGGTTAAGATGATAATTTAAAAGGTCATAGAAGAACAGAGTTCTTCCATATTACACCTCAGTAATTTACCTGAAAAGGGTCTCAGACAGAGTAAGCATAAAGAAAACCAAAGAGAAACTAGAGTAAATCCCTCCATCTCATTCAACACTAAACAAGAGGACAGAATCTGGCCGAAGGTGGGACAGGGGATACATGAGAAAAGACGTGAGCCTGAAGTTGGTAGGCACTGTGAACAGGTCACTACAGGGGGTGTCAACATGTCAGCATGAGCACTGGTCTAATTGGGGTCTGATGCTGAGTTTCTTGGCGCTGGAACTTTTGCAGTCCCCAGAGGAGACAAGATCTAACTAGGTGCTGCACAGAGGCAATTTGGTGTTTAGGGGTGCTGGGGGCCTGGTGTTTAAATGGAATTTCTCGGGACCACAACAGGGGAGAGAATCAACTCTTAGTTGGGGATTGTGTGAGGAAAAGGAGACAAATGTCCAAAGCCAGAACCCAATGTGGACTAGCAGAAGATGACCAAAATGGAAATGAGGCATTGAGACCAAGCACTAACCACTGAATCCATAATGGTAGCAAATTACATAGAGCAGCCGACCAAATAGGATTTACTCAACTAACCCAAGGGGGTAGAGTTTAGCTTTGTACAAAGTCTCAATCCAAGACCTGAAGCTGGAAATATATATAAAAAGTAAATAACAAAAATAATGAAGAAATATTATGGGTTAAGAGAAGGCCAAGAGATAAACTCAGAAAAAGAAAGTAACCCAACAGCAGAAAGACTACAACAAATGAAGTGAGAGAGAAAAGTAAAATAGAATTAAAATAACTCTGGAGGAAAACTTGGAAGGAGAAATAACTAGAACAAAAAAGTGAAAAGCTTTAGTTAAGTAAGAGTCTCTAAAATGATAGAATGGAACAGTTAGAACTCAAAGACTCCATAAAACAACAAGAAAATTAGAACAAAAGACAAAGATTATATGTATACATATGGATATATATATATATATACACACACACACACACACACACTCTCTCTCTCTCTCTTTCTCTCTGTATATATATATATATATATATATATACATGTATATATATATGTATATACTGTGTATATACATATATATATAAAAGAAAACTGCCCAGGTCCATTAATATTAGATAGCAAAGTGAAACTAGAGAGAATTCACATAACCTCATATTAAAAATCCCAAACTGAAAATTCCCAAGAATATCTTAGTCAAAACAAAGTACTTCCAGATTTAAAAAAAAAGTATCAGTCATGAAGCAAAAGTTAAATAACAAGGCATAAGATTATTATGATTCTACTGCCACTACAGTAAAGGAAATCTTGAAAAACAATATACAAAAAAGCAAAATAAAGAGGGACATAACTGAGGAGAGGAAAAAGTATAAGTGGTTATGATGGAAGCAACTACATAACAATCACAGACATGAGAGTGAAAAGGATGAATCCATAAAAGATAAAATGGTTGCAGAATGGTCTAGGATGAAGAATCTAAAATTTGTTTACAAGAAAAATACTTTAAAGATTCATAGGCAGTTAAAATGATGGGCAATAGCAGAATTTATTCAAAAGAGTAAAATTGAAAAAAAAACACTGAATTGATAAATAAAACTAAGTAATGGTTGATTGAAAAAACTAATAAAATAGATTAAATTTGCTAGCTAATCTGATTTTTTAGAAGAGACAAATTGCCAATATGAGAAAAATGAGAAAGATGTAATAAATAAAATATAAATATAAAAATAACAAAAGAAGAGGGAATAAAGGAAATTATTAGACAATATATTGCTTATATGCATGTCCCCTAAAACTGATGTCTTAAAGTGAATGGAGCAAATATATATAAAATATAGAGTATCCAGAATAGTAGAATAAAAAATAAGTAATTTAAATAACATAGTTTCAGAAAAAAGAAACTATATAAGCCATAAAGGAACACCTCCAAAAACCACAGAACCAGATTAATTTACAAATAAATTCTATCAAGCACTGAAAAAACAATTTCAATATTATACCAATTGTTTGTAAAAACAGAAAGTCATATGAGAAAAAAATTACCTCAGTACCTATTTCTCAGAGAGAAATAAAGCAGAGATGAAAAACAAATGTCAATGTCACTGATTCAAAAATATTAAATATTAAATAAAATATTAGCAACAAGACTACACAACATATTTAAAAGTTCATACACTATGAGCAAGTTAGATTCAAATCAGGAGTGCAAAGTTGATTTAATATTAGACCATCATGCTAAACCATATTAATACAAAAATAATCATGCAAGCCTATCAATGGACTTTAAAACTTTTGAAAAAAAAAGTCAATAATTCTTTACATCAAAAATATTAAAAAGCTTAGGAATAGATTGTTCCTGAATGCAGTATAGATAGTGCTTATTTAAAACCAAGCACTAACATTATCTCTAACGAAAAAAATACTAGAGACTTTTCCACTAAAAGAAGCGAGGATGTCTGGTATAACCACTATTACTTGATCAAGTTTTTAGAAATGTTGTCTACAGCATTTAGACAAAAAAATTGGAGTAATAAAATTATCTTCTTTTGTAGATGATACAATATGATAAAGACTTCAGAATATATTAGACTAAGATGACAAGAGTCAGAAGCTTTTTATGAGTTTAATGGGTACAAAAGGTGAATATTCTATATGATTGCCATGAATTATGCTACAGCTGAAAATCAGTCCTATTATCAGTCAGTATTAATGCCACCTTAAAAATAACTGTACTCTGCCTTAGTTGTAAACAAGAGGAACTTACTATATGAGGTGGATCTCTAAGTATGGCCTGTTTATTATCTCCAATATTACTTTGATCCTGATAAGAGTGTTTATGCTGAAAAGTCAGCCCTTGTTGTGCAAGAAGAAAATCCAAATCATGTGTTGCAGGTGGATTAGTAAGAAAATTGAGATGACATCCCGGTGAAGAAAATAGTGGTAAATAGTGGTATTCCCCATTATTCTCATTCCCATTATTTGGAATTTTTAGATTTGTTGCTTTTCTGGACTTTTTCAGTTGCATGCATACCCTCCAAAACAGTTCTTTTTCTCATTTGTTGAAGAAAGTGTTTAGTATTACAAATGTTGATTAAGTGACTAGTAGGTACTATGCAAATGCTGAGGAAACAAAGAATGACACTAGACTGTCCCTGTTATGAAGGAGTTCATAGTCTGATGGGAAGACCAACATTCAAACAACAATCTACAAACAAGATATAAATGGGATAAATTAGCGGTATCATAGAGGGAAGTCACTAAAATTCAAGAGGTCCAGGAAAGTCTTCCTGCAGAAGGTGAGACTTTAACTGAAGGAAGCCAGTAGGTGAAGATGAGAAGAGAGTTTTAAGCATGAGAGCAAAGGTTCTATCATGCTATCTCATTGCTATCATTTTCCTTAAAATTATGTATGACCTTTTTTTAATATATACATTCTTTAGGATTAAATTATTTAGTCTTCATTTAAATTTGAATACTTTTTTAAGGGTCTTTTATTGATTACGGTCGAAAGGATATGTGTAATATTTCTTCTTTTCTGCACTTACGAATTTTTAATGAGCTAATAATTGATCAATTTTTGTAAAGGTGCTATGACAGGAGCAATATTTTCTACAGCCCTGACACAAAGGTTGGACTAGCTTTGCCTAAGGCCTTTACTGCATGCAGACTAAACTACTATTTCCTTACTATTTTCTTAAAAGCATTGAAAGTGTCCTTACAAATTAATTACCTTTAGGGAATAAGGCTCAATGTAATTTTCTGATGCAGAGTATGAGGAGTTCCCTCTGCTCCCTGGGCTTTTTGATTTAGGTCCATAATGGGTAATACCTAGGCAGAGAAGCTGTGCTCATCTGAATCAAGATTATCTCTCTTCCAGAGCAAGGCTAAGTAAGCCTTTTTTTTTTTTTTTTTTTTTTTTCCAATCTGTGTTCCATTTAGCACCAAGCTCTTATCAAGCTCCCAGCTTGGTTTGATACAGGACTTCCAATATATTACAAGTTCCATACAAATGTTCATTCCTTTCAATCCTGATTAAATGATTGACAGAGATACATTAAAACCAATTTTCTAAAATTCTATTCAGGTCCTTAATTTCTTTCTTCTTTATCTTTTTGTTAGATTTGTGTCAGTATGAAAAGGGCAAACTAAGATCCCAACAATTAGAGCTTTGTAGTTTATTTCTCCTTGTGGTTTGATTAGTTCTTCCTTTAAAAAGTTAGATATTTAGTGTATCTATTTGTTTTACTGTTGTCTAAAATCATGATTGCCATTTGTGTATGTCATTTAGTTGAGGAACAATAAATTCTGCTCTGGCCCCTCATTTTGACTATGTGGCTTTATGATTCAAATGTTTCTTATAAACAATAATAGGTTCTTCTTTCTAAACTGTTATGCTGGGGCAGCTAGGTGGTACAGTGGATAGAGCACCAGCCCTGAAGTCAGGAGGACCTGAGTTCAAATCTGGTCTCAGACACTTCCTAGCTGTGTGACCCTGGGCAAGTCACTTAACCCCAATTGCTTCAGCAAAAAAAGCAAAATAAATAAATAAAAAATAAACTGTTATGCTACCATTTCCCCCCTTCATGTCTCATTATTTCCCCTTTTCTCCTATTCCCTTCTTTGTAAAGGAGAAACAGAAAGAATCTGTGATTAATATTAGTAACTGCTGAAGTTTTGAAGTTTGTCTTTACCCAGTGCAGACCCAAATCTTTAATACTTTTAGTTTTAATTTTTTGCCCCCTTTTTAATTCTATCTTTACGATCCACCTTTCATAGTTAAAATTTGTTTGAGTATTCCTTGCCCAGCAGTACCCTTCCTTTTATATCCCTCTCTTCCTGTCTTATTTCCCTGTTGAATTTAAGATATTTTTTATCGAATTCTTTGTATGTTCAACCTTCCTTTCCTTTCTTCAGATTGCGTACAGAAAAAAAATAAGTTCTTTTTGCTTGTTTGTTTCTTCCCTAGAATAATCTTTCCCCTTTCCCTTTTCTTCCTCTCTTAAAACCAACAAAATAAAATAAAATCATTCTCTATTGATGTTTGTCTTTTATTCCCTCTGTGATTCTTGAAAACAGTATTCTAAAGGAACATTTGTCTTTTTTCACCCATTGTTCATGATATTCAGTTGTTTCCCAGATACTGGAGTGATCTCCATTTTCCTTTTCCAGCTCGTCTTACAGATGAGGAAACTGAGGCGAACAGGGTTAAGTGACTTGCCCAGGGTCCCTGAGCTAGTCATATCTGAGACCAGATTTGAACTCAGGAAGATGAGTTTTCTTGACTCCAAGTTTGGCACTCTATTCATTGTGCCATCAAGCTGTCCCTTTCACCTATTAGAATATAAATATTTGATCATCATTTATCCTCTTCTACTTGCTTAAATATATTTACTTTTCTAATATAGGAGATATGGATGGTCTATGTGTTTTGCCTAAATAGGTTATATGTCCACAGGGATCTGTCCAGATGGCGCTCAGGAAGATATCAGATGTCTCTAGCGTCTCCTCTACCCATCCTCTCCCAAGGGGGACTTTTGATTCTTGAAAGAAGGGGAAGAAGCAGCACAGGATCAGAAGCTGGCCACTCTGCTTTCCTGGGAGAAAGGGGACACAGGGCTAGTGTAATAGTCTATCCATATCCCTAAATACTGCTAATTTAAGAGAAACAGTTTTTAGGTTCAAGCTACTCTACTAATTACCATCCCTTAATGAAGTCTTAGCTTGACACCTTTTCCACCAAATGTCAATACCTTGATAAAGGCAAGTAGCAAATAAATTCATCCATCCAAATTAATAGCAAAACAAACCAGAAAACGGTATGCATATGAAAATAAGCCAGGCAATTCTCAACAAATTAATTCTCAATGGGAGGGAGATAATCAAAAAGAAAACAAGTCTCAGATCTCCCACAAAGGTAGTTTCCTAAAGTAAGCTAGGCACAGGAACATGGTCAACATGCCAGTTTGTTGATATGTCAGTTTCTTCCCATAGTATTTCTTTTCCTTTAGGGACTTAAAAATAGAATGGAACCATGTGTCTTCTCTCTTGAAGCAAGAAGCCAGAAGATCAGGATTTCTCCTCTCTCAAGACCTGATCAAATCTGCCTCTTATAGGGGCATAGAGCATTGAATAATCAATTTCTAACACTGAGAAAAATCTCATATAAAAGCATGGTTTATACTATTATTAAGATGAGGGAGTAATCACAGAAGGCAAAGAAACCTTAAATTAATGAATTAACCACAGACTTTTAAGATCATGGCTTTAGAGCTGGAAGTAACTTGGTAAGTCTTTGAATCTAATCCCCTCATTTTAAAGATGAGGAAACTGAGACCCAGAGAGGTTAAGAAATTTGCCCTTATCAAACATATCTGAGATAGGATCTGAATCCAGATCTTGACTCTTAAGTGCAGTATTCTATCTATTATACTCTGCTACCTTTCAATCAACCTATCAATCATTTTCCCATAACCTCATCACATGGTATGGACAAACTCTTAGTTTGTAAAAGAGTTTAGGATTTGGGGCTATTGGAGGAAAGGCAGATGACAAGACATGGAAAGCGCTCAGTAATTGGTTGAAAAGTTTAGGAGCAACTAGATGGATAGAGCACTGCCCCTGGAGTCAGGAGTCTGGAGAAGTTCATAGCATATACTATTGGACTATGGAAAATAGGGCTGAGGAACAGTTTTTTCTGCCAAAGGCCATTTGGATATTTACAACATCATTCCAGTATCATACAAAATTTACAATGTATAGAACTCAAGCAGCTCTAGGTTGTTGTATTTAGCTTTCAGTTCATCCCTGATTGATTATGCAAATGATTTCAAGATTACACCGCCAGACATCCCTGATGTATAAAAGTAAGAGTCAGTCAAGTGGTGAATTAGCCCAGGCTTGAGGGATTCCAAATTCAGAGGGAATTACTTTTGGGAAGTGGGAGGGGAAGAAAAGAGTTTTTTCTTTTGTTCCATTCCCCTTACTCTCATAAATGGCCAGGTTATTGAAGAAACTCAACTAGTAAGAGAAAAGACATCCATTTGGGAACAGGGAAATACCAAGGGAATATCGAATGTCTCCTCCAAAAAAAAAAAAAAAAAAAAATCCACATCCGAGTCCGAATCCGCATCCTCACCTCCACCTCCCCAGTCATTTAAGTTGTGAGTAAACAGCAAACATAGTATGCTATGTTTTTATTTCCTGACCTTAGGCAACTGAATAACTTGTGACAGAATTGACCAGATTAGAATCTTGTGCTGCAAAGAGTCAAAATTTCTGAAGGTCTTATCAGTATTTGAAGTATTTCCACTGGAACAATGTTGTCGAATAGCAGTGGAGATTGATTCTCTTTGGGAGTAGACAGATATCCCAAAGGAAAGGTACTTCAGGGACATAGAGCATGTGCCTTAGAAGCAGAGGGAAAAGTCTGCTATTGTACATACAAAGGCATTAACCTTTGGAGCTCAGCAGGGAGCTACATCTAAGGAAAATGTCATAAGGACTGAATGAAGGGAGAAAAGAGCCAGGGGTTAAAAGGTACCTCTTTGCCATACATTTTCTCTAAATATGCTCATTACATTTGTTCTTTAAGTTTGTCCCCATATTCCCCAAGGACTTGGCACAGAGAGGAAGGGGACAGTGTACCACTGGTTTGGGGGAGGACTGATGCTTTTATACCAACTGTTCTTACTAGTCTGCTTTAGAAATATCTTATAAAAGGGTTAATTGATAGTTGATAGGGAACACATTGGTGAGGGCTTCTAAGTGATAGTACTGGAAATCTAGTTTCCCCTTAGAATTCTGAAATGAATAGTAGTCAACCACCCTCTAGGGATTCAACCTGTCCACTCACATAACTAATAATACAATAACCCTGGAGTAGTCACTAAAGTACTTCTCTCCTGTGTTTTTGTTTCGATTATATCCTCTGCTCTTTTCATCATGAATATTTTTTCCCTGTAGGATTATCAGGTTTTTAGAATGTGATTCTTGGTTGTAGAAATTTTTTTTTTGCCTTTTGCTATAATGTATTCCTATATTTCTTTTCCCATTGTAGCATTACCATGGTTTGTTTATTCTGGTATTTCTTTTGGTACTTTAATTCTTTTTTTAAATTAAATTTTGGACTGCTGGTAGTTTTTCTATCACTTGGAGGCTTTGGATTTGGGCTATGAGATTCCTAGATGTTATACAATTTAGGGGTTTTTTTTCAGGAGGGGATTGATGGAGACTATTTAAATTTTGCTTTCTGGTTATAATAGACCTAAGCAGTATCATTTTATGATTTCTTATAATATGGTATCCAAGTTTTTTTTTTGGTCATTGTTTTCAGGAAATCTAGTGGTTCTTAAATCCTCTCTTCTTAACTTCACATGATCTTTCAATTTTTCAGTCTTTTGACTTTTTCCTCTCTTGATTGTTTTTGTTTCATTGCACTGAGTTTCTATTTGTTCTATTCTGTTTCCCTGGGACTTCACTATTTAGTTCACATTTTCCACTTTCAGGTCTAAGCCACTTGTTTTCATTCCAATTTTTAGCTCAAGAATTTTGGTTTCTTGGATTTTGTTGTTGTTGTTTTAAATCTCTTGCCTCATTTCTACCTTTTTTTTTTTACTGTAATTGTTTTAAAACTTTTGCCTTATTTCTACCTTCTATTCTTGTAGTAGCTAAATTAATTCTTTTTTTTTCATAATTTGTAATTGTGCTTTATGAGGAATTCCATTTTACTTCTTGGGCTTCTCTTAAGCCATAGTATTTCATCAGTGTATTAGAAGTTTTGTTTTTGTTTCTGTTTTTTGTGGAAGGGTGCGTTCCTGTTTGCTCATGACTAGCCTCAGTTCCTAATTTTGTCCCCAGATGTTCATCAGATGCTCTGCCCCAGTTCTTGATGGGGTGACTTGGTTGTGGTCCCCCTCCCTGCTCTCTTCCACAGCCTTAGCAGGGGATCAGGGATTTAGACTCAGAGATAGGACAAAAATTTGCTTCCAATTCCCACTGGCCACAACACTGATCCTGGCCATGGTCCTCTCTTGATTTCTTCCTTCTAGAATCAACAGATAGAAGCCAGCTTTGTTCCCCTTTATAACCCTGATAAGCCCCAACTGCACATTGGAGGTCATGATTTTGTCTTCTCTTGAAGTGTTCCCAAAAGTTTCTGACTACTTTTCATCTTGTTGGTTAGTTTCCTAAAAGATCTTTATATTCTACTCCAACTCCAACAGGCTCTAAGTGTTGGTTGGGTCCTTAGCCATGTCTCAGCACTGCTCAGGCTTTTCTGTCCCTTCACCCTCTCCTGGGCAGACTTTTCCATCTCTGTGGGGAACTTTTTTTTTTTTTCCTCTGCTGTGATACCAACAGTTTAGGGCTAAGATCTCACTGTTTTCAAGCTCTCTATGCACTGGATATTATGATTTAGCCACACTCCTTCCCTCATTTATAATTGCTTCTATCCCTTGTCTGGTCAAGAATTCAGTCATATCTGAAAACTCAAACATTTTAGGATAAAATTTAGCAGCATTATCATTGTGTATCCCTCAGGAAAAAATGATATTGCCTAGAGGGGTAAAAAAAAATCCCATAAAGTTCAAACATTTCCCAGTACTACCTTTGCACAGTAGAAAACTAGGTGGCATAGTGAATAGAATACAGGCCTGGAGTCAGGAAGACTCATCTTCCTGAGTTCACATTCAGACTCCTACTAATTGTGTGAGATCCTAAGCAAGTTACTTTTTCCTCTGACTGGAGAGGGAAATGACAAAACCTAAATCTTGCACAGCTAGGTGGAACAATGGATAAAGAATGACCTCTGGAAACAAGAGGACCTGAGTTCAAATTTGGTTTTACACAAGTATTAACTGCCCACCAAAAAAAAACCAAAACAAAGAAAACAGCTCTTACTAACTCCAACACTGGTCTTCCATCCCCTTTGCCTTGTTGACACTCACTGTATTACTGAAACAATTTTTAAACAAAATAAGGGCACTAAAAGTATCTGCTGTCATTAAATCAATCATTCAACACACATATTTAAAACAATTATGCTCAATTCACTGTGCTGGGTGGGAATAGGGGTAGAGAGAAATAATCTAGCTTTTAACCATAGTTGCAGTTGAAGAAAAAAATCTTCTCTTCCTTTGAACTAATTTCTTCCAAGTTAGCAAAATGAGAACCAAGAAATCAGGAAACATCATTTTCTGTGAATTTCTACGGAAACAGGAAGAGACATGAGACTGAATTATCTGTAAAACCTAATGTTTTAGCTGCACAAGCTAATATTTAAAATTTCTTATGTTATTCATAGACCCGAGATTGGGAAGAGACCAAAGACATAATCTTAACCACATTCTTTATTTTACAGGTTAAGAAATTGAGATTTAGGAATATTAAGTGCCTTTCCCAAGCTCACAACTCTAGAAGAAACAGCGAGAATGTGAGGTCAGGGACTGACTCCAAATTCAGTGCTTTTCGAAGAATAATATGCTGCCTTCTCTCCCTCACTCCCAGCTCTCCATTTAAAATACACACACACACACACACACACACACACACACACACACACACGCCTTCAAATTTGGACAAAACTAGGTGAAAATATCTACATCTTCATTTTATTAAAAAAACCCATCAAAGAAAAAATATCAAAATATTTCCGTTTGTAGTCTCAATAATATAATAATAATAATATAAACGATCTCTGTTAACAGGCTTAAGATCGATATGAAAAGAACTTTCCAATAATTAGAGCTAACTAAAAATGAAGAGAGTTCATCAAGGTGCTGGACAGCCACTGGTTAAGAACTGTATTAAACTACTAAAGTCCCTTCAACCTCAAAATTTAGAAGTCTCTTTTTCCTCCCCCTCACAATTCAAATATTGATTAGCACAGAAAATAGTTCAATAGAATCCAAATAGTTCAACCTGTTAACGTTTGCATCATCATGCAGGTTATTAGATTTAGAGTTTACAGGGACTGCTCAAGGGAGACAGAATGGTTAAGTGACTTGTCTCTGTACTCACAGCGATTATCAGAGGCAGGATTTGAATTAGGGTCCTCAGACTCCAAATAAAAAGTTCTCTCCCAGGAATGTGATATTCTGCTAACAAGAGCTAGTGGGCAATTGCTGTATAATGCTGTGTTGTACTGCAGTGCAATGTGTTGTTTTTGTTTTGGGAAGGTATGCTGAGAGAAAAAGAGATAGGGCGGAGTTAAAGATGCTGAGAAAAATTGACCTGTTTAAAGCTCCTTGAGAATCCCATAAAAACGAATAAAGTAAAGTGATCTCCTGAGCTTCTAAAAACACGTAACAGTAGTTTGATGCAAAGAGTACTGCGCCCAGACACAACAAACTCCAACTCTTCCCCCAATTCACAATCACGTGCCAGGCCCTTTCCGCCTCATTCTGGAAGTTCCCTGACTCGGGGTTCACTAATCTGATTGGTCTCGTCTCTAGCCCCACCCTCGGCTTCTAGAGTCACGAGTTTTCCCAGGACCCGCCCCCGCTTCCTAACCGATTGGGTCTCGGCTCGGAGCAACGAAGCTGCCGATTGGCAGACCTTCCTTCTCCTCTACTCCCTTCACCTTATAGGGGCGGGGTTTCCGCTTCCGCCCCTCGCCCCCCACTACCACCACCACCACAGTGGCCGCTGACCTCCGTCCCTGACTGCTTTCCCTTCCCCGGTCCTGCTCCCTTCCCGTCCGTCCGCTCCGGCCCTGTGTGCCATGGCTGAGGTTGACCCTTTTGGTGCGGCCGTCATCCCGGCTTCTGCCCCGGGGGGTCCCGCTGTGGGTAACGGGGTAGGGAGCGGTGGCAGCAGCGAGGAAGATCCGGCCGCGGCCTTCCTAGCCCAGCAGGAAAGCGAGATCGCCGGCATCGAGAACGACGAGGGCTTCAGCATCCTCGACAGCGGCAGTGTGCCCGCCTCTCTGCAAGGGGAGCCCCCCGGGGGCCCGGGTAAGGGCCAGGTCCGCCCCGGGGAAGCAGGAGGCCGGCCTGTCCGGAGCCCGTGGGCACGACGGCAAGCCGAACGAGGGGGAGGGGGCTACCTGTCCTGGACAGAGATTTCATCCCCTTCCGCCTCCCCGTGCTGCTAGGGGGCGGGCGGGGGAGGGGAGGCGAGCGATCTGGGAGTGCCCGCCCCGGGTCGGGCCGAGGCTGGTACGGTAGAGCAGAGGAGCCCAGAGCACGAAAAATCCGAGGGAGGAAGGAAGGAAGGAATATAAACTCATGCCAGCCTGGCATAATACTCACTGGGAGGAGGTTCCTGCTTGGTGCTAACTAAGGATAATTTCTTGGTGAGCTGACCACAGGATTTTGAGGAAGGTGGCATTCTTTTAGCAGGAAATGACAAACATAGGCTGGGCTGAAATGAGGTGTAGCTGAGAGAGGAAGTTAATTTTAAGGGGTTGGAGGATGTTTAGTACATTTGAAGCCGTGAAACCCGAGTTTATAGAACTAGAAAGGACAATGGTAACCTCGTCTGTTTACCTCATGAGAGAATTAAGATCTAAAGTAATTGTGACCTGCTCAAAAGTTATGCAGCTGGTTACTAGAGAGCTAGAACTAAGAAATAAAGATTTTTTGACTAGAGTCCAGAGCTACTTTTTGACTGTTATTTGGAAAGGACAGTTTCATTGGCCCTTTTTGTGGAGAGCCGAGGTTAGGCAGGAGAATATTATATGGTTCAGCCGTTAGTTTTAAGTAGCCCCTATTAGCACCCAAGGTATTAAAAGAATGAGGGAGATTGCCTGCGGAATTTTTGGTAGGTATTCCTGTGCATACTGTTTAAAATTAATGGTATGGCAAGGTTGTGTAGAGGAGTTTCAAACAGCATCTTGGAAAATGCTGTTTTCCAAGGTTCTCAGGTCAGTTCCATAAATACTTAAGCTTACTATATGAAAAGCACTGCAGGGATAGTGATAACACATTTAGATGAGTCTTTATCTTCATGAATTTTACAATCCAATAAGAAACTTGTTAAGCTAATTATCATAGGGATATTCTAGAGAAGTCTAAAAGTTTTAGGTTTGGGGATTCCTGACACTTTAGTTCCTGAGTCAATCTTGATGTTTTGCTTACCTTTTAATCCAATTATCAGATTCTATCCATTCTGCTTCCTCAGCATCTTTTCATAATTCTCTTTTCACTCATTGATCTCCATCACATTTGCTTGGACTTTTGCAGTAGCTAGCTAATCAAAATCTCGGCTTTCTCCACAGAGCTCCATGCTTAGATCAAGGCATTGCAACAGACATTTTGGCAATTGTCATGTGCCGAATACTCTTCTAAGCACCGAGGATAGAAACATAACTAAAAGGACAGTCACTGTTCTCAAAGATTTTGCAATCTAATGGGAGAAGACAACACAAAAAGAAGGGGGAAAGTAAAGAGGAAAATAACAGATAAAATAATGTCAGTCAGGAGCAAATCCAGGAGGGAAATGAAGTATGGCAAGCCTGGCTCCAATCCCAAAATGGGAGTCTGAGGAAGAATTTACCTATGGAAGAAGGGGACCAGGGAAGCAGAGTGATGCTCTAGAATAACAAGGCTGTGTGCTATGAAATGGGGCCAAAAAAGTAAAAACTGGCAATCAAGAAGCTAACTTTCCAGTGGGTTATTAAAGCTCATAGGTAAATAGAATGAGCTGTAATTTGAATGTGACCAAACTGTGCTGAATCTTGGAAGGAAAATTAGCCCCTGAGAAAAAGGAATAGAAAGTACATCCTGTACGGGAGGACTGTTTATGGAAATGCATGAAAGCAGGAGATAGAATGTTCAGTTCAGGGAAGAGGAAATAAGTCAGTTTGGAATATAAAGTGCATTAAGTAAAAATGTGTGAAACGACTGGAAAAGTAGGTTAGAACAAGATTGTAGAGGACTTTAAATATCAAAATGAGGAGTTCATGTTTTATCTTAAATGCAAGGAGCAACTGAACGATTTTGAGTAGGGGGAATAATGTGAGCAAAGACCAGTTTCTTGGGAAAACTTATCTGGAAGATTGATTGGAGAGCCCAGACTCTGAAAGCCAGATGGTCATCTTTTCAAGCAAGTATCTCTTACCAAAAGTTCTCTCCGTCAATGACATCATAATCCCATCGTTTCCACTACCTCCTCAATGCAAAAGGGAGCCACTGGACTTGAGGATGAGTCTAAAGTTTCAGTCTTGAACTAATGAAAGAATTGTGATAGCTTCAGAAGAAATAGGGAAGTTAAGAATTCTAATTTGTATTTCAAGTAGCTGATTAACGATACAAGATAGATATTCAGAATATCAAGGTTAGATATAGTTTGAGGAATCACACAGAAATTATCTTTGAACCTTTAGAATCTGGTGACACTTCCAAGGGATAGAATATTAAGACAAAAAAGGGTCCAGGAAAAAGCCTTGGGGAGCATACATGCTGAAAAGACTGGATGTATAAGATGGCCTAGTTAAGGATACTAAGGATTAGTTATATGAGTAGGCAGAAAACAAGAGAGGGCAGTGGAAGCTAAAAGAGAGGAGGAGTCAACTTTTCTAATCTGCAGCAAGGTCAAGGAGGATGAGGACTGAGAAAAGGCTATCAAATTATATTAGTGATGGTGGTTAACTTTTTTTTTTTCCTTTTTGCTGAGGCAATTGGGGTTAAGTGACTTGCCCAGGGTCACACAGCTAGGGAATGTTAAGTGTCTGAGATCAGATTTGAACTCGGGTCCTCCTGACTTCAGGGCTGGTGCTCTATCCACTGCGCCACCTAGCTGCCCCCGGTGGTTAACTTTTGTAGTAGAGTTGCAGGATTAGTTTTTGGAGAAAATGTGAGTAGTGAGGTTGAAAAGTTAATAATGACTTGGTTCTTCTCAGTTAAAGATATTAAGTACTCCCTGTGTTGTCAGGTTAGGGTACTGAGGATCTGATGACAAAAATGAAACAATCCTAAATGGAACAGTCCTTGCCTTTGAGGGGTTTAAATTATATCAGGGGAGACATATACATAAATATATACAAAATAAATGTGCAGTGAATTTTAGGGGGATATGTGGCACTAGTATCTGGAGGGATTCAAAGGATTTGTATAGAACAAATTCTTAAGCTTGCTTTTTATGTATTCTTTTGGTGAAATTTATGAACCTCTTCTCAAATTTTTTAAGAGCATAAAATAAGATTACAAAGGAGAACAATTAAATTAAAATGCAGTTATCACTGTTTTAAAGCTTGTTAACACACCCCCAGTTAATAATATCTGATATTGAAAGTGTTGTTTGAACAGATTTTGTAGATCATAGAAGTTTTGTGAGGAGCAGAGAGATAGGGGGCTGTGTTGAGACTTGGTTAATATTCATAACTGGTATTCATTGAAAAAGTAGCTGAGTATCAAAGTGTCAAAATGGGTAGGGTACTGAGCCTGGAGTCAAAAAAAAAAAAAAAAAAAACTCATCTTCCTGAGAGCAAATTGGGCCTCAGATATTATTTGTGTATTCCTGAGCAAGTCACTTAACCCCGTTTGCCTCAGTTTCCTTATCTGTAAAATGAACTGGAAAAGGAAATGGCAAAATTGCTCCACTATCTTTACCAGGAAAATCCCAAATGAGGAGTTAGACACAATTGAAAAATGAACAGAACTATATAAGATAAGGATTATTCCTTTTTCCAAAAGAAAAAAAGGCAAGAAATGACTCGGAAGGTATGTTACTTTACAAGAAGAGGTTAATTTCTGAAAGTAGATTGATAATAGAATTAAAGGAGGCTGATGAAAAATTGTAAGTTAGCAGCAATTAGAATTGAGTGATAAAAGATAGTTGTTGATAGATAAAGAGGGATTAAGTGGGGACTCCTGGGTCACATGAACAATATGATAGACTAAACCTTTCCAAAATAGAAATTTATGTCCTAAAGGTAACCTATCTTGTACTATTTCCATGATCTAGAATACCCAGGAACCAGAAATAGATAAAAAGAACTACCAAAACCCATGAACTAACTAATGCCAACTGATCCTTAATTCATTCAGCATTCTTCCCCTACCTTTCATCCTCCACAGTGAGACTTAAGTGCCAAGATGAGCAAATAGATGATTGATATGAGAAGTTTCTCCTTTGAGAGAAAAGACTTAAAATCTTTGATTTGAAGGAAGGCCTCCTTTCAGTATAGAAAACACTGAGGATTATTGTGTTCAAATGGACTTTAGAAGTTATCCATTCCAATCTAGGAAACCAAGACTCAGAGAAACTAAATGGCTCCAATGAATCCAGGGCTACACAAATAGTAAGGAATAGAGTTTGGATCCAAACCTTTGATTCCTGATCCAATGCTTTGGAGTAGTTTGGGCTATAAGTAAAGGTGAAGGAAAATTGTGAAAGCTAGGTAGCTGTAAAAAGACTGAAGAGAAGATATCTGAACCTTAAACTGTGTTCATTGATTGCCTTGTTTGTTTGGTTTCAGAGCTCACGGTATGAAGAATTTCATATTATGGTGTCTTGTTATTAGTATATGCCATTAGAACATAAGGTTTTTAAGGCCAAGGTTCCAGATTGATTTTGACTATTCCAAAGCCACAGCACCTTCACCTTGACAAGCTTTCAAGTTTTTCATTTACTAGATGATTCAGCATGGATTGGAGTGCTGTGAAAAGTTCAATATGGTGATTGTGAATGGTCTTAGATTAGTAAGCATTAACAACCAATATGTTAACTAGAATGTAGCATAAGAGCTGAACCAAATTTTTATTTTAAAGAATGTATAAGGCAGAATTGAAAGAAAGTTCAGCAAAAGAAGTTTCCATTTATAATTTGAAAAATGGGAACTTTTGAGGTTGATATTTTTTAGTCAAGAACAAATTAGAAGAGTGATTTTTTTTTTAATAAGTATTTGAAGAATGACTTTTGCTAACTTTTGCCTTTTCAAAAAAAAAAAAAAAATACCTAGAGGAAATTGGTTTGAATTACATCAAGTAAGAAAGTTGAACTATACAGGAATATTAGTCAGGTTAAGTGTCTGTTGCCAAATTTGAACTCAGATCTTCCTGACTTCAGGGCTGGTGCTCTATTCACTACATCAGCTAGCTGCCCCTCAAGTTCCTTTAAGTCTTAGCACATTGTTATTCTTCATTCTAATATTCTCAGCATGGTATGTTTATGATCCTAAAAAAAATTATTCTTCAATAAATTAATGTGAATTTGCTTGTGATAATAGAGATAAATCTGCATTGCAAAATTACCTCTTTTTTTTTTCCTCTCCTGAACATCTGTCACAATCTCTGTTCTCATAAAAATCTTTCCTAGAATACTTTTTGTAAACCAATAGACCCAATTTCTTTTAGAATTGTTCTGGTTTGCTGTTTTTTTTTTTCTGAAAGAGGTAGTAAAGTCAGCCAATTTATTTCTGAGTAATTTCTAAGTATGAGGAATAATGTTTTGTTTAATTCAACTTTTGACCTTGAGTTTTTAAATGAAATGCCCTTTTTTTGAACTGAAGATATATGATAAAATTGCCCTTTCATCTTCCCCTCCCCAAAAAATCATCTAATTTCCTTTTCAGTAATAATTTTTATGCTTTCAGATGGATTACTAGATAGATGGATTCAGTAAAGAAAGATGAAGATCAAGTGATGATATAATCTATGTAATTTTAAAGAATGTGGATAATAGTACTAGACTAGAACTAAAGTAGTACCTTTTTAAATGTAAAAATTTTGTGGCTGGTCCTTGTCTCTGAGAGGACCAATAACTTCTAGACTTTGATGTCATGACTTGCAAATGAATTAGATTTAAGTGAAGCTGGACTGCAAAATCATCAGCCTCCTTTTTTCCAGAATTATTCAGACTCTAATAGTCAGGATACTGTAGGAAACCTTGGATTTTTTTATGTTAAGGTCTTAATTTTTCTTAGGCAATATCCATTCAGTGATTAAAGACTAACTTAGTTTTTCTTCTTAAAATAATCAGTCTGAGGGTAGTAGAGTACCAGCCCTGAAGTCAGGAGGACCTGAGTTCAAATCTGGTCTCAAACACTCAACATTTCCTGGCTGTGTGACCCTGAGCAAGTCATTTAACTTCAGTTGCCTCAGCATGTGAAATGTGTTAGTGAAGTCATAGTTTGAATTGTAACAGAGTTCTAGATACTTTGATCTATGATCTCCTTGACCTGGGTTTTCCTTTTACTTAATACTTTGTTATCCTGTGCAATGTAGCCACATCTTTTCATATGTTTTACAGCTCTACTAAACATGTTGGATGCTATCTCTGTCTTTTATTTAATGAAGTAATCACAGAGTTTCTTCTTACGCTGATGAACACACACCTTTCTCTTTCATCTTAACAAGATGGCACAATGGACAAAGTTCTAGCCCAGATTCAGAATGATCTGAGTTCAAATCCATTTCAGACATTAACTAGCTATGTGACCCTGGTCAAGTTACTTAACCTCTTATCTATAAATTGAGAATGATATTAATATCAGCCTACTTCCAGGATTATTTAGAAGATCAAATGAAATAGTGTAAAACACTTGGCACAGTGATGGGATGGGGACATGCACATAGTAAGCACTGTATATAAATATTAGTTGTTATAGCATTCAGATCTTTCTCCTACTACATCCTTTAATCTCCTTTCCTGCCTCCTATAAACTGTCTTAAATTTTCTATTCCCACCTGTACAACCCAGCTGTTCTCACTAACCATAATTTTATATCTCTTATTCCCTTCTTGACTATACTTTTAATTTTTTTTTACTTTGATAATAGCTTTTTGTTTTCAAAATACATGCAAAGATAGTTTTTAACATTCACTTTTGCAAAGCCTTGTGTTCCAAGTTTTCCCCCCTCCCTCCCTTAGACATCAAATCATCCAGTATAGGTGCAACTTTTCTTAACATATTTGCAGTTATTGAATGGATGCCCATCAATTGGAGAGTGGCTGAATAAATTATGGTATATGAATGTTATGGAATATTATTGTTCTGTAAGAAACGACCAGCAGGACGATTTCAGAGAGGCTTGGAGAGACTTGCATGAACTGATGCTGAGTGAAATGAGCAGAACCAGGAGATCATTGTATACGGCAACAACAATACTATATGAGGATCAGTTCTAATGGACATCACTCTCTTCAACAATGAAATGCTTCAGACCAGTTCCAATTGTTCAGTGAAGAGAGCCATGTACACCCAGAGAGAGGGATGTGAAATGTGGACCACAACATGGCATTTTCATGTTCTCTATTGAGGTTTGCTTGCATTGTATTTCCTTTATCAGATTATTCTTTCTTGTAGATAGGATTTCTCCTGCACAAAAAATGATGCAATAACTATACATATATTCGATTTCTTAAGTATTCTAACATAATTATCATGTAGTGGGTATCCTGCCATCTAGGGGAGGGGTGGGGAGTAGGGGGGAAAAATTTGTAACAGAAAGCTTTGTAAGGGTAAATGTTTAGGAATTACCCATACATATGTTTTGCAAATAAAAAGTATTAATAAAAAAAAACATATTTGCAGTTATGTTACACAAGAAAAATAAGATCAAAAAGGAAAAAAAATGACAAAGGAAAGCAAAGCAAGTAAACAACAAAAAAGGTGAAAATACTATGTTGTGTGCCACATTCAGTCCCCATAGACCTCTTTCTGGATGCAGATGGCTCTCCATCACAAATTGGAATTGGCTTGAATCACCTCACTATTGAAAAGATCCAAGTCCATCAGATTTAATCATCATATAATCTTTTTTTAAAATTATTATTATATTTTTTTTTATCACATCACATAATCTTGTTGCTGTGTATAATGCTCTTTTGGTTCTGCTCATTTCACTTAGCATCATTTCATGTAAATCTCTCCAGGCCTCTGCAATCATCTTGCTGATTGTTATGGAATATTACTGTTCTGTTAAAAACATTCATGTACCATAACTTACTCAGCCATTCCTTTATAGATGGGCATCCACTCAGTTTCCAGTTCCCTTGTCACTACAAAAAGGGCTACTACAAACATTTTTGCACATATGGGTCCCTTTCCTTTTAAGATCTTTTTGGGATATGTCCAGTAGAAACACTACTGGAACAAAGGGTATACATAGTTTGATAGCCTTTTGAGTATAGTTCCAAATTGTTCTGCAGAATGGTTGGATCAGCCCACAATTCCACCAACAATGTCCCAGTTTTCCCACATCCCCTCCAACATTTATCATCTTTTCATGTCATCTTAGCCAATCTGAGAGGTGTGGAGTGGTACCTCAGAGTTGTCTTAATTTGCATTTCTCTAATCAATAGTGATTTAGAGAAGTTTTTCATATGACTAGAAATGGTTTTAATTTCATTATCTGTTCATATTCTTTGACCATTTATCAATTGGAGAATGGCTTGTATTTTTATAAATTTGAGTCAATTCTCTATATATTTTAAAAATGAGGTTTTTATTAGAACCCTTGGATGTAAAAAAATTTTCCCATTTTCTCCTTCTAATCTTGTTTGGACAAAACCTTTTAAATTTAATATAATCAACATTATTCATTTTACATTTCATAAATGTTCTCTACTTTGGCCATAAGTTCCTTCCTTCTCCACAGATGAGAGGTAAACTATTTCTTGTTCTCCTAATTTGCTTATAATATCACCCTCTATGTTTAAATTATAAACCCATTTCAACCTTATTTTGGTATGAGGTGTTAGGTGTTGGTCAATGCCTAGTTTCTGCCATACTGTTTTCCAGTTTTTCCTGCAATTTTTATCAAATAGTGAGTTCTTATCCCAGAAGCTGGAGTCTTTAGGTTTTCAAATGCTAGATTACTCAGTAATATCTTAATTGTCAAATCACTGTGGAGTGTTATCACACTTCTTCCAGTCTTCTAGCCTAGTATCTTCTATTCCTTATTCGCAATCACCTTACATAGTCTTGTCCAATTACAGTAGTTTATACCTTTAGAACATTTTATTTATTCATGTGTGTGTGTCTGTGTGTGTCTTCTTTCCACTTAAACAGTCATAACTCTAGTATAAGCTGTATTCCAGTAGTCTCCCTGTTCCAAGTTTGTTGCATTTCCACTCCATCCGCCACTTATCTGGCAACATGAATCTCTTAGAAGAATAGAAATAATCACTCCCTCTGTATTTTATCTCCCTTCCCCTGCTCCAGAGTAATAAACTCTAGTTGTTCTGTTACTTCTGTGTTCAAATATAAAATTATCTGCTTGACATTTAAAGTGCTTTACAGTCTCGCTCCTTCCTATCTTTCCAGTCCTCATATGTCTTACTCCCCTTTACATATTTTGATCTGGTTATGCTGTTCTACCTGCTATTCTTTCCATATTAAACTCCCTTCTCCTCCTGGCTGTTGCCCTTTTCACTTATGCCTCCTGGATTCCCTGGGCTCCTCAAGGACATCTTAAACTCTCCTTTCTACTGGAGGTCTTCCCTTCTTCTTTGGCACCTCTCTCCCCTCCTCCCCAGTACCTTCTGTTTGTCTTGCATGTAAAGTTATTTGTGTATTGAGTCCTATTTTAGATCTTGAAGTCAGGGACTGTTTTTTTGCCTTTTGTTTTTATCTACAGCTTCTGGCACAATGTCTGGTACATGGTAAATGCTTAAAGAAAATGTTTATTAACCGACTAGATGATGAAATTGTTCTTATTCTCTTCAATCATACAAGTTCTTCAGGTTTCTCTGAATCTGTCTTTTTCACTACTTCATATAGCATAGTAGTACTCCATTAAATTCAGTTTGTTCATCCTTTCACCACTTGGTGAAAATTCACTGTTTTTAGTTTTTACTGTAATAAAAATTATAACTACAAATACTTTTGTGTGTATGAAGTCCTTTATTTCTTTGTGGTATGTAATTTTGCTTGGTACTTCAACTTTTGTTTTCTGCTTCCTTGCAGTAGTTCATTTATTCATTTTTATTTGAATACTCGATTGGTTGTGACATTTCTGAGTATTTCCACTTTGGGATTTCTTTCTGGTGACATTACCTCAAGTCTCTCACCTCTCTAATCCATTCTCTCTCTGCCAAAGGGATTTTTCTTAAAGTATAAATCTGACTACTTTGGAAAGGGAAAAGAATTATCTTTTCACTTTGCCATCTAGTTTGAACACATCTTTGCAATTTTGTTTTATGATTTCTCAAAATACAGTATCCAGAGGGATGGTTTTGTTTTCACATTTTTTACTTTTCTTACTATTCTTATTTTTAATAGATACCTTATATTTTCTACTTTTTTCATGAAATCTACCATTTGGATAAAGTTTTCACCTTTTATTCTAGCCTATACAAATTTTTTTCTTCCTCAGTTCTTATTTCAGTTCTATTTTCACTTTTTAATCTCTTAAAAACTACATATTTTAGTTTCCTTAATGGCCAAGTCACTTGTTCTTCCATAGTTGATGTAGAAGATCTTTATGACCTTCTGTTTCTAGCCTTACTGATTTGAGACTTTATTCCAGAGCCAGTTTTCAACCTTTCTGACATTTTCAATTGATTTGGGTAGATCTTATTTGGTTCTCTTTTCTCTGTATGCTAAATGTTGTTCCTAATATGAATGGGATGGCTAGTAATTGCTAACCCCCAACCTCTCTCATCCCCACCCCCACCCCACTCCATCTCAGTTCCTTTTTTGTGTCTCGGTTCTCCTGGAGGTCTAATGTGCTTGATACCAGTTGAAAGTTGGTTTCATCTCCTGCCACAGTCCTGATAACTCCTAGTTAGATATCCTTCCTGTTATGCTCATAGAAACATTCATTTGATATCTTTGTTTCTTTACCTATACTGTGACCAACAGGGTTTGTTCTCTCCCTGATTCTATTCAAAGACATTAGGGTTTCAGCCCCAGTTACCACAGTTCATTATTAGTTTTCAACCCCCTTGTAGCATGAGCATCTTGAACAGGCTTTTTGTTCTTTGTGTTATCAATCTTTTTTCAACTAATACATATTTTGGAGATGCATTTTTGGTGTGATGCTTACTTTCGGGTTTCTTTGCTCTATCTGGTACTTTTTTTGATGTTTGCTGGGAGATTAAGATCTGGGCCCATTTGACCATTCATTATACTATCTTAACTGGAAGACCTAAATTTTATTTTAAAATGGAAAATAGACTAGTAACTAGAGTAAATTACTGTATTCTGCAAAATAGAATAAGAACATTAGAGTTACAAAGCATTATTGAAGGTCAAGAGGTAGGAAAAATTGCTTGTTCCTGGGATGAGAGAACCTCACAGAAGCCTTTGTGGAGGTAGTAGCTTTGAAGCTGGACTTCGGAGGATGGGTTGCATTTTCAGAGGTGGAGAAAGGATGCTAAAGTGAGCAAATGTAATTGGTCTGTATGTTCTAACCCTAGAGCAAAGGGGCAAAAGTGTTGTAGTGAGTCCATTTTAGGTAATGGTGTCTATAAAAAGAAGTAAGATAGAAAAAAAGATGGAAAAGACAGTCTGGAATATACTTTGTAAATACTCAAACATTACGGCTATATAGAAGCAGTGTATTGTTGAGTTTGGAGGTTTCAGTGTAGCATTCCTTATGTAAGTACTTTTGAATTTCTTTGATTAAGTAAATTGTGTGTGTGGTTTTATATAATTGGTTTTCCTTTCCATATTAGTTGGTAATCCTATGAGCCTTTTATTATACTATCTCATTATTTTTGATTGAAAACTGAATTCAGTTATTCCTTATGACTCCATATGTGATCAGTCTTGATATTGACTATAATCTTCTTTCTTACAGATACTATTGATGCAGTGATGAATGGAGAATACTACCAGGTAACAAAAGTTAAAAATTCCCTCGTGTGTTGTAATAGAAGCATAGAGTATTCTTTTTCTCTTGTTAACTTTGCTTTTTTGATTTGCTTAGGAGTAAAGAGCACATTAACAGTGGAAAGATTTTGAGAACAAGTTGTAGCAATTATAGGTTACACATAGAGCATTTTTAGGTACTTATAAACAGGAAAGAATGTGGACTCCTTTTTAGTTTTATAAGTACTGCTAAAGGGGAAAGGATTTAAAGCTCTGCCACTAATTAGCTTTATTGGTTTAAGATAAATCATGATTTCTAGTGGGGCTTAATAGTTTTGTGTATAGAATAAGAGGGCTGGGACGAGATGTCAGTTTTTCTTTCTGCTCAGAAATTCTAGGGGAGATGATACAGCTGAATAGGGGGAAAAAATTGGTTAATTAAGTGCTTAGTATTTTTGCAGGGCATACATGTACTGGTTCATTTTTTTCCCTTTGCCTCATCTCAAATCAAAGAAATTTTGCTTACTTCTTCCACCTCCCCTTCCATCTATTTACTTTTATCACATTATTTTAAATAAGTGTATCTTCTGAGTACTAAATCTGTTTGGGTATTCATTTTCAGTAATAAATGATAATGTATAAATTTACCCAAGACAATAATTTAAGATTCATAGTTATGTACCCCTGAGATTCCATTCCAGGAACATTCAGAATTTCTTAAGTATTACTAGTGCCTTTATATCAGAATGCTTTCCAGGTGTTAAGGTTGGAGTGAAGTCAGAGGAGACTTAATGGAGCAAAATTCTCCTTTTAAAAACAATAAACTGGGCAGCTAGGTGGCGCAGTGGTTAGAGCACCATCCCTGAAGTCAGGAGGACCTGAGTTCAAATCTGGGCTCAGACACTTCCTAGTTGTGTGACCCTGGGCAAGTCACTTAGCCCCAATTGCCTCAGCAAAAAAAAAAAAACTGAAACAAGACCAAAAACAAAACAAAACAACAACAAAACAGAACAGAACCTGTTGTACTCAGAAATACAGAGGACAGTGAACATGTACATTTTGGCAATGGTATTGTGTGTCTTCCTTTTCTAATGAAGGTTGAGGATTTTAAATATACTCAGATGAGGGGGCAACTAGGTACTTTAGTGGATAGAGCACCAGCCCTGAAGTCAGGAGGAGCCAAGATCAAATCTGGTCTCAGATAGTTAACACTTCCTAGCTGTGTGACCCTGGGCAAGTCACTTAACCCCAATTGCCTCAACCAAAAAAAAAGAAGAAGAAGAAAAAGTAGAAATTATCCCCATAAAACATCAAATTTAATTCTAAAACTGAACTGGTTCAAATGAGAAATACTAAAGGAATTTTGAGATACAGTTGTAAAATTGTATGTTCCTATTTAACAAAAAGGGAAAAAATTGTCTGAACTAACTCTCTCTTCCTCTCTACCCCCTATTAGAAAAGTATTTGTTATATTTGAGTCTATTTCATAAATATAGTCAGCTCTTGGAATTATGGTCATTCTTTAATTTATGTTCATTCTCCATAATCTTCTTTCTTAAAAGTTCTGTGAACTCAATTAAAAAGCTGTTTACTACTTATATTAGAATAAATTTCTTTATTACATTCATAAGGCTTTTACCCTTTCAGTGGACACATAACTTCTTAAAAGCCAGCCATACTGAAAACAGCTGCATTATATGTCTGCTCTGGTGCCTCAGTGCATAGAAAGGAAGTGAGACTTTACCACATTTATATCTAGATGTTAAATTGAGAATCTCTGCTCTTAAGTATCTGTGTTATATTTTCCTGTTAACACTAATGATGCTTTTCAGCCTTTGCACCTGTTTACGGCATGAGAAACTTGACATTGAGATCCCCTTAGGTTCACAATAACAACTGGATGAGCCCATTTGTAATTTCTGGAGTAGTGATCTTTCATTTAAATATACTGCTAATTATTATTATTTTTTTTATTAATACTTTTTATTTGCAAAACATATGCATGGGTAATTCTTCAACATTAACCCTTACAAAGCTTTCCGTTAAAAATTTTTCCCCCCTACTCCCCACCCCTTCCCTAGATGGCAGGATATCCACTACATGTTAATTATGTTAAAATACTTAAGAAATCGAATATATGAATATACTGCTAATTAAAGGAGCCTCCATTATCACATGATTCTGTAAAAGAATAGAAATAGTCAAATATTGAGGCCGTTTTATTGCATTGTTGTGATCTAATTTGACTTCTGGTACACTTGTTCTTTTGGAACAAGTATGTATATATTGATAGATATTTTTTTCTCTTTAATGGACAGTGTGGTCCAGTGGAAAGAATCCTTTTCTTAGAGTCAGAAGATCTGGATTTGGATCTGAGCTCTGTTCCTTACTGTCTGTGGGACCTTGGGGAAGTCACTTAACCCCTCAGAACCTGCAAAATGAGGGGCTTAGACTAGGCCACCCTTTTGTGACTGATGAAAGGAACCTAGAATGTTTATCTAGGAGAACACAAGACGGGAAAGGAGAGCTGTTTTCATGTATTTTGAAGGGCTGTTAATTGGAAGAGGATTAGGAGTTATTCTCTTTGGCCTTAGAGGGCAGAAGCACAGGAAATGAGTCAGTTAAATTTGAAAAGAGGCAGAATTAAGTTAGATATTAAAAAAAACTTCCTAATGATTAGTGCAGTCCAAGAAAGGAATGAGCTTCATCAAGAGATGGATTCCCCATTCTTTGAGGCCTTTAAGAGGCTGGGTGACCACTTGTTGGTAATATTGTAGCCTGTCACCTCATAATATATTTATTTACTTTAATTAAATTTTACTTTATTTAGAAGACAGGTTATATATAACACAATTAAGTCTAAAATGTTCAGCAATCGATTGAGTTAGTTGGTGTTTGATGATTTTATTTTTTCCGAATATTCTTGTCTTCTATTTGACTGTTCTTTAATATGGTACTTAGAAGAATTCATAAGGGTCTGTTTTAATTACATTTACTCATCTAGTTTGTTACATTTTAATTCCTATATGTATGTTTTTCTCAACATTGATCAATCTTTAGGGCTTTCTGACTATTCAGATATTTTTAGCTGTTAGTTTTTAATAATTTGAACAAATTTGGGTCACTAAAAGAAAGCCCCCAACCTCTTTTTTGGTGCCTTAAAACTGCTCTCTTCTGGAATTAAACATTTTATTCAGATTTCTTTATTATATAGCTTACACTAAAATAATCGCCCTCTACTTCTGTCAGTGGTCTGCCTTGAGTATTATTGCATGTTCTTTGTTGTTATTCTTAAGGGTCAGCACTAAGTCATTTGGGACAAAACAATTTAAATTTGAACAGATTCCATTGATGTACTTTAATCTAACACTGTATTTTTATGTGTGTGTATGTGTGTATATAAAGGAGAGTAACGGTCCAACTGATAATTATGCAGCTATTTCACAAGTGGATCGATTACAATCAGAACCAGAAAGTATCCGTAAATGGAGAGAAGAGCAAATGAAACGTCTGGAAGTCCTTGGTAATCCTTTTATAATTCTTTTTTTCTAAGTTTATATTAGCAAAACCAACATAATTTTTCTCTTATTTAATTCAGGTTTATACAATACTCTATATTTAGCCTTATATAATGATTTTTAATGCTAATTGTTCACATCTTTGAAGTTTTTATCTTGTTTGGCTCTTGGCTTTAGCTTCATATATTCTCCCATTGGAAGGGCAATGTATAATTGTATCTAACTAATATCTTGGTTTTATATGTATTGAAGATGGTGAAATATAGGAAAGAAGAGGCACATGTGGAAAAGTATTACAGAGTATATGGTTTGCTATAAAATCTTATGCACATTTATTGCATACACTTCTTTGTTTATTATAAAGGCCAAATCAGAGATACAAAAGTTCCTTAAGAGATTTTAGCTCAAAGTAGATTAATCTCATTCTGCCTGTTCCCTTTTTGTCAGAATATTTGAAATTGTATATTTGGCTAATGTTTGATGAGAGATTCTCTTTGATTATTTTTGATCTCCTAAACATTAATAGGAAAATAAAGGAAAGGGGATTTTTCAAATTATTGCTTTTATGACAGAGCTAGGACATATGAGGATCAAAAGGAAAATATTGTGATGTCATTTTTGCATTGAATTCTTTGCTCATTATAAATGTTTAATTATTGTGATGCATATTTTATTTCCTCTCTTGTCCCTTTTCTATTCTTATCTCCTAAAGTGTCAGTATTAGTATTGTTATCCCAGTTGCCCAGTGCATTCTTGCCAAAAGACCTAGCCCTATTTTTGAATTTTCCTCCAGTTCATTACTGTGTTGATAATCAGAATTGTCTGGAAGATGAAATACAAATTGAAGCAGATTGCTTTGTTGAGGTTGGATAGACCTAACCTTGAATTTCATAAGAAATCTTAATTTCTTGTATCTTAGCTTTCATTCGATAACAGTTATAAATTTGTAACAACTTTATGAATGTAATGTCATCCATTCATATATACCTGAGAGCATAGTATTCTAATAATTATTTACCAGTCACCCAATCTGTTTTTGACATAAAAGTATATATTTGAAGTCTAAAAAAGTATTATTATTCATCTGCCACCCACTACTATTCCTATGGCTAATAAGCTCCTACCATCTGTTTCTCTTATCCCTTATTGCTTAATCACCAAGCCATCTAGGAACAGCTTTTTCCTAAGCCCTAACCTGTACTTTAGTCTCAGTACTCTTCAACATTACCCCATTTATATCCTGCTCCAACCCTGCTTGCCCCTTCCAGTGTGCCTTAGGGAACAAACTCTCTATCATGGACCTTTTTCTCTCATTCTGTTTCCTTCTTCTTACTGAGATACTACTTGAGGGTATGCCTTCCTTTCCAACCTCTCCCCCTACTTCTCACTCTCTCCTTCCTATCCTTTTCTCTCTCCTTTTTTCCTCCCTCTCTTCTTTCCTCTCTCACACACACTCACAGAACTCGAGATATGTTGGAATGTTCTTTACAAAATTTTCACTGCCATTTCCAAACTTTTTCTTGGCTGCTATTGCTCAAAGGAACCCTTTTCCTTTTTTTTTTTTTTTTTTTTTTAAATGGTATCAGAACTTTCCTCTCTGTTCAGATGACAGTGTTCTGCCAACCAGGTCATTCTTCCAACTTTCTTAAACTATAACACCAGGCTTACTGTCTTTTTTCTTCTCCCCAGATCCTACTATTTATTAAGGGACTTAAAAATTCATGTTGATCTCCCAAACACCCTAATGTCGTAATTCCATAATCTCCTTAAATCCTTTGACCTAGAGCTTTACTCCATCTAATTTACATGTGAAGGATGGTCACACCCTATGTCTTCCTGTTACCCACACAGGTTCTGCTTCCTTAATCAAAAACTTACATTTTTCTGTCTGACCATAATATATCTTTTCATTTCTTTGCCTCTGCCTTAATTTCCTAAACATTTTCTACATCCTTATCATGATCTCCAGTCCTTCCAGCCCTCTTTTCACAAATCTTAATCTACTTCCCTAACTTGATTTACCTTCCTAAATTCATCTCTACAGCCAACCAAATGAATGCTTCACTTTCATAAGCTATCATACTTCTCTTCCCTTTGTTCTGTTGCCATTTTTTCCTTGACAAACACAGCCCTGAATTGTCCTTATAATCTACCTCTACTTTTTTATGTTATTAAATGAAGCTGGAGGAAATTATAGTGTTTTTATCATAGATTTGCTGTCTGATTTCACTTGGGCCCTTGCTGTGCAAGCCTCTCATTAAGGAAATCACCACTTACATTATTGAGAAAATTGTAACCCCTATGAGTCCCCTCTTTTCCCCTTCTCTTCATTTTCCTTGATATTTTTCACTCTCTCCTCTTTTCCTCTAATCTCTGACAGTGACTTGGTCCTTCTTGGCCAGGGCAGTCCTTCTATAACCCTAGAATCCTCCCACCCTTATTTCCTCCAATAGATGGTCATTCCTCTCAGTCATTCCCTCTCTTCTGCACTATCACCCTTGCTATGGGGAGGAGGAAAGGAGGAGGGATATGTGTGTGTGTGTGTGTGTGTGTGTGTGTGTGTGTGTGTGTGTGTGTGACAGAGGAGACACATAGAGGGAGAAAAAGGGAGACAGACATAGACAGAGAGAGACAGATGGTTCCCTCTCCTTTAAATATGCCTGTTACCCCCCTTTTTTGGGGGGAAAGCCATTCATTATACTCTGCCACCCCTGTAAACTATTATATCTCTTCCCTCATCAAAACTGATTTTAAAAAACAAACAAGAACCTGTTCACTCTCATTGCCAACAGTTTCTCTCCTCTTACTTTTCAACCCTTTGCAGTCTAGCTTCCAAACTCTTCAGTGACTTGAAATTACTCCTTCAGAGTTATCAATGAGAAGAGGACTTCTGGCTAAGAGGGCTGCCTGTTGAACAGAGCCAGACTGACCAAGTCCTCCAGCAAAAATCTAAAAATTACAAAAGGCCAAATATTGATCAGGAAACTCAAGAAGAAATTACACAGTAAGAGATTTCTTCCACCCTGCAGAAATGTTCAGAAAGTTAACCAGAAGCCCATGGGCAGTAGGAAAGGAGCTGCCAATATAGACATAAAAGCCAGCAGCCTCTCAAATAATTATTGATAGGCCGAGGACATGTGATCTGTAGGGACTTTATCCAAGAGGAACTTAGAGCAGGGGCTTCTCATAAGAAATTCCCAGAGTAGTTAGGAACCCACAGGGTAGAGCATTTGTAGCCTTGGGGGTGGCCGTGATTGGTGTGGTCATGCCAGCTTTCAGCAGGACAGCCCAGGGATCTGTGGTCTCTAGTATTTTGTCATGGCCTTAAAGATCTAGCATTCTGGTTCTCAGATTCAGGAGGTCAGCTCAGGAACCCAAGTCCAAGTGGGATTGCCCACCTTACCTAAAAATATAACAAGGGGCAGAGCCTGGCCTTCGTACCAAGCTAAAGTAACTTGAAGGTAAAAATTTTCCACTTGCATTGCACAATTATAAAAGAAATGAAGCAAAGGAATAAAAATGAAATTAAAATTTTGGGAAGAAAGAATTGAAAGGAAAATGAAAAGTAGTAACTTTTATCCAAATAATGTAGCCCTCAAAATTTAGAGTATATCAAATGGAAATCAAGGACTTCGTGAGACATCAAAAATATTAAAGTCAAAAGATTGAAAAAAGGAGTAAATATAAAATCTCGTGCCAAAAACAACTGACCTGGAAAACCAGGCAAGGAGAGAGAATTGAACTCCTGAAAATTATGATTAAAAAAAAAAGCAACAACCTTGGTGCTACTTCAAGAAATAGATGAAAACTGCTCGGATTTATTAAGGCAAAGTAAATAGAGTTTACCAATCACCATCTGAAATTAGCCTCCAAAGGGAAAATCCTGGGCATGTGAAAATCATAATCTAGAGCTAAGAAAAAATACTGATGGCATACAGAAAGCAGCTTTATGCTTTTGATAGAGGTGAAGGAGGTAGCATAGTGATGCCAAAATGGGAGATCAGTGAAACATTTTTTTTAAAATTTATAGAAGAAAGCATAGTCAAGTTGGACAATTTTCAAAGTAGTAAGTGGCATTTATGTACTTGGAAACTGAAAGGGAGGAAAACCCCAAAGTTACTAGTAAACCCTTAAATTGCATTTTAAAAAACACATCCAAAGCTGAATTTAAAGGTTTTAACTTAATTGTTCAAATCTTGGGCATAATTTGAGCACTATCACTTTTTGAAGTAAAAAATAAGAATTTTCTTTTACAAATTTTTGGTATAAGTATGTTGTTCTAGTTACGTCATTAGAGTCATTGAGTAAAATGATCCTATATCTGAAATGATCCATTTTGGTAAAACTATTCTGGTTCTTTACCCCTATATAAGTTAAATGAGATGTTTACAATTCAAAATCTGGATTTCACAGAAAATAAATTGTCATCATACTTTATTAGTTTTTTGGGGAAGACACAGGTGTATTCAGTGATGCTTTTTATCTTCATTCCTTTGCATTGTGAAACTTGGAGGATTAATTGACCCTATTACTCACTTGTCCTCTAACCTCTTGAAAATAGTTGATCAACTGCTTCCTAAAGGGCATTTGTACATAGTGTTCCTGTATTGTATGGTAGCTTCTGTACTTCTTCCTTCTATCCCTATGAAATCATGTTCTTTAAGTAATAGTCAAATTCCATCTCTTAAAAAGATAAATATTTCTAACTTCCGTCTTCCCTGTGATTGAATTTAATTTCTCTTCCCCAAACCATCAGTTGTGGTCCTCTCTAAAATTTAATTCTTAGTCTTCCATTTTTCTCCAGTGAAATTCATCCACGTCAAGCAGAGAGAACGGTAACACAGATAATTTTCTCTTTTATAAGTTGTGCCTATATAAAAGTATGTGGTCATTTCAGTCAGCAGTCTGAAAAGGGAAACTTCTAAGCTCCTATTTCCCCCATCTCAAATTCTTTATTTTCCAAAAAGATCCTGATATTATATTTCCATGTGACTTTTTTTTGACAAATTGGGCACCCAAATTATCTATTTTCATTTGGAGATCTTTCCTCTGCCCCCCAAATGATATTCTATCATATTTGCTATTTATTATCTTTTGTACTGTTACTCTCATTTCTCTTATGTCCTAGCATACATTCTGTCCTCCCTGGGTTATTCTGACTTCTTAACAAAATTTCTGACTTGGAAATGTGCTTTGGAAGACCCTGTTTAGATAATCCAAGGCATGAAGTGGACTTTCAGAATAATGTAAAGAGAGAAATAGGTTGCTTATACCTTTCAGTATAAATATGAATAGTTTTGCCAGCGTTGTTATTATCACACTACTAGGTTTCCTAACATCTGCCCTTACTCCAGCTCCTTCCTTTATTTTCCTAAAAGTTATCATTTAAATTTTATTTGGAAATTAAGGCATTTCCAATAATGTTGTGGGTTTTTATTTATAATCTACATTCATTCGGTGTCATTTGTTCTTTGTATTATTATGGTATTTTCATATATATTTAGAGAATATTGGAACTATAATGGATCCTTAAATCATTTAGTTGATTCAACTCCTTTTATGAATTAAGAAATAGAAGTCCAAAAATATGGTGGCTTTATTTCAGCTGGGCTTGGAATCCAGGTCTCCTAATCAGTGTTCTTTCTACTACATGGCTAACAAGTAAGAGTCAGAATTAGAATCCAGGTCTTCTGATTTCCAGCTCAGTATTCCTTCTCAGTATACCATATTACCTCTGGAAAATGGAAGGAAACAGTGACACCTATAGTCCAGAAATTGTATTTGTCTTTGTAATTTATTTCTCCACTCATTTAAAAACTGATTAACTTGAATTTTTTTCTTGGTGTGGGACAAAGAAATAAAGCTCTTTTCCTTCTCATTCTTCCCTAATAGTAGGCTGCAGTTGTAGAACAAATAAATGTTACTAAGCAGAGTGGTTTTTAGGATAGATCATAATAGAGACTGGTCACTTTTTTTCCTTAAAAACCTAAATACAAAATGGCTTTTAAAAAACCTTGATGTGTTAATTTCAAATAAAATTGTAAATAAACTAATGTACAAAATTTCTACTGTATTCTTTCTCCAAAGATGCCAATTCTCAAAAGCAGGAAGCAGAATGGAAAGAAAAAGCAATAAAAGAGTTGGAAGAATGGTATGCAAGGCAAGATGAACAGCTACAAAAAACAAAAGTAAATAACAGGTAAGTTAATAGGGATTAAAACAACAGAACTTCCAACATGAAGGAAAAATTGTCACATATTCAGATTTCTCAGATTAGCATGAGCTTGTCATGCTAATAGCTGTGTTTTGACGTTCTTTCTTGTCTCCAACTTACCTTGTATATTAAGATTATTGAAATGCTCACAAGAAATGTGTGAGTGTAGGCTTGAATGTTTTCATTTCATCATCAAACACACATAGCTGTTTTAGGGTATTTAGAATCAGGACATAATTTAAATCCTGGCTGTACTACTTATTCCTATGTCACATTGGCTAAGTAATTTAATCTTGTTGGGCCACAATTCCTCATCTATAAGAGAATATCATACTGGATGGAGTCTCTGGGATCTCTTCCATCTTTAACTCTATGAACCTATGACAAGAACACATAATAAAGACTTAGAATTAAACTATTAATATGATTATTAAATCTGTTCCCTTGCACTAGCCTTAGAGGTTGCATGTTATAAATTGTGTTTTTATATGATTATTATAACATCCTCTATACAATACATCTAGTTCTATAGATTTTTCTCTAGTTTTTTTTTTTGTTTGTTTTTTGAGGTCCCATTTATCTTTTCTAGGGAATTTTGGCAACATGGGATTTGTGACATCTTCTTTGTTTAATTCCTTAAAGGGGAAGAAAATATGGAAACAGCCTTTTTGTTCTCTATTTTTGGAAAAAAAAGCAGTTTCCTTTAATTCTCTCTTCCATTTCTACCTCAGTTAATCCAACCTTCGCTAGAAAATTAATCCTCAGACTGCTTAAACATTAAGACTTATGAAATCAAAAGGAGAAAAGGAAAGGGGAGTATACTATCATTTACATGAAAATAACTTTTTCTTTCAAAACATTCATTGGCTTATTAATTTCTTCCTCTTGGTGAGTTTTCATGGAAAGCCAGACTGGGAATGTATTTTATGATGATTATACACAAAATTTTAGGAACCTAGTTCATTGAGACAGATCTGCCTAATGCAGAAATCTCTTCTATAATCTGCTTGATAAATGGTCACCCAACTTCAACTAAAATATTTCTAATGAAAGAGGGAGCCCATTACTTGGTCTCAAATTACTCATTATTGGATATCTTCAATTACCAGAGTCCTCAATTATCTTTCTTGTAACTGCTATCCACTGGTTCTGTTTCTGTCACCTAGTAACAGATGTCAAAATCTAGATAAGGAGGACTGACTAGATTAAAATGGAATTCGGAAATATTTAACAAAATTCATGAAATAAAATGTTACATAGATAATATTGATTTGTCAATGTGCTCCCTTCAGGGATTTGTTCCTATTTGAGGCAATCTTTTGCCTCTTTTCATAAAACCCTTAAAATTGATTTTTTCCTCTTTTTTCTTCTCTTCTTCCTTACCCTCCAGTTTTCCCTTCTCTAGATTCAAGATCCTAGGTCTTTAAGTTGTTCATCCTTTAAAGTATTCTTCCAGAATCAAACATGGTTGCACCACTTATTCCACAGACAGTAATATTATGTCATTCTGGACTGAAGAATGGTTAATAGCAATACCATCATAGCTTATTTGAGCTAAATCCCCAGAGCTTTTATATGAACATGTGCTTAAGTCTTGCCCATTATCTATTCATACCATTGAGTTTTTTCTTGCAGGCAACAGGAAAGGATTTTAAAAGTTAGGTTTAGATCTGTCAAAGAATATTTAAGTACCTATTTGCATTACAATACAAACTTGTGTTTTGTTTTGTTTTGCACTGGAATTCTATGGATAAGAAATTGTTAATACCTCATAGCACTGTAGTAATAAGATTAGAAATTATATCTATGAGTTTCTTGTTCTGAATAAATATAAAGAATTTCAAATTACAAAAATTGGAAACTGACGCTCTGTAATTACATATCACCAAGTTTTGCTGCAGAGTGACTAATTTTTCCACCACAATAAACTCTCGAGGACCATCCATTAAGTTATAGTGAGATTGTGATATATTTTGGTGGAGGAATGATATGCATGAATGAAATCACATTTCCTTGAAATACTGAGGAAGCAACAGTATTCATATAATTTGTAATGACAAATTTTTTTCCTTAACTTGTGCTTAACTTTTCCTTGTGCTCCAAGGGCTACATGTAGCTCTTTCGAAGAGCTGAATGAATATGGATTTTGTATTGGCCACCCCTGAACCAAACCAGTTCTTTAATTGGTTCTGCACCAAGTTTGACTCTTCATTTATCAACTTATTCTTAGTATTCCTCTTCTGCTGTCATTTCTCATTTTTCCTACTTTAAGCCCTCTGGATCCTGACCTAGGTTGAAGGGAAAAAAACTGAGCTATGTGTCTTCAAGAAAGTTGCTTTTCCAGGGAAACTCTTGAGAGAGATGGGGGGAGTAGAGGTAATGTTCAAAAAATTCTTTGAGGACAGGGACTGTATTCTCTCTTGTCATTCTATCTCTATTACACATTAAAATGGTGAAAGTTTAATAAATATTTAGAGATTAATCCATGACTAAACTCATTAGAAAGATGATATGGTGGTCTCTTCAATTGAAGAATATATGTTTTTAGTCTGCCAACTCTGTGGCTTTCATTTATGAGTTTATTCATAAAGGACGTTCATAAAAGTATCTCCAATTTTGATAAATTATTTTTCTTTATTAGTGGAAAGAACCTTGTTCTGGGAAATAGGAGAACCAGATTTAAGTTCTAACTCCACATCTTACTCGTGTGTGTGTGTGTGTGTGTGTGTGTGTGTGTGTGTGTGTGTGCGCACGGGCGCGCGAGTGCATGTGTGCTAGATCTCTAACATTGACACTTTGAGATTAGATAATAGGATTTACCTATTTCATTACTTGTTTGATAAGAAATTACAAATTTTGGTTGAAATTTGTTCTTTTCTCTAAAGGGTAATGAGTTTATAATTGTTTTGCTATCCACTTGAAAACTCTTTGAAAATTTATCATACATTGTATTAATAGACTATTTCTTGCACAAAATTACATTTTACTCTTATTTTTGTTTGAATCCTGATAACACTTGCCTTTTTAAAGCAAGGCAGGAGGGTATGATTATTTTAATAGCTTTGGTGGCTTTTTATTAAAAATCATTTCTGGAATATAGAAGAAAGAATTTAAGGAAACAAAACCCAATTATTATTGTCATGTCAGAGTTATTCTTCCTTTTAGTTGAGTAATGATATGTAAGCCTTTAAGATGCTTGGGGAGTAAACATCAAAAAAATAGATCAGAATGTAGATTACTGAATGTATTATTTTGACTAGGCTTAAATAGATTGAATATCTTTAATTTATAATATTAAAATACCTATTTTACATTTAATTTAACAGAATGCTTGGCAAACTTTTTTTATATAAGGAGTGATAGATTAATTAGCATTAATATAATACTAGTCCATGTTAATCTTGAAATAAGGGGCTCTTTAGAATATAGGTCTCTTTCTACCCTTATCCCTAACCCGTTATTTAAAGACCTGGCATTTTCACATATTTCTTTTTCTTTTCAGTAACCATGTGACAGTTAAATATCCATTGGCCCTTTCATAATCAAGTCAATCAGTTTAAGTGTTCACATTTTTCTTTATGTAGCATATATAGATTCTTAAGCTGATTGCTTGAGTGAACTAGTATATTAAGGCATGATATAGTCAACTAGATTACTTGGAAAGGTCTGGTAATATGGATAATTTTTAAAAAGTCAATTAGAGTTGAAGGCTGTTGTGTGTTATCAGAAGAAATACTATTATTAGGAGTCAGAAAGCAGAGTACAAATTCCTGCTTTGATTTTTAAACCTAATGATCTCGGACAAATTACTAAACCTCCAAGCCTCGTTTATCCATTTGTAAAATAAGAATTACATTTATTCTGCCTTTACTTCACAAGGATTTTTGTGAAGTACTTTGAAAATTGTAAAACTTACCATTTTTAATGTGTGAGCTACTATAAATTTAGCTTTTAGTGTTTACTTAGGCTGTTACCAAAAGTTTGATTCCATTAGTCATTTTCAGTATCTAAACAGAGAAGATAATCTAACTTAGTAACATAATTCATCATTCCTTGATTCCAGTTCAGAGATTTGACCAAAAAATTGAGGGTCTACTCTACCAAAATATAAAGTGTTAGAACAGAACTTTAGAAACAACTTTGGGTGGCAAACTTAATAGTTTGTATGAGGTCTTAACATAATTCCATTGTCACTTGGCTGATACTGATAATTAGATTTTTCTGCTTTTCAATGTTCTCTCTTTTTTCCTGCCTGCTTGCCTGCCTTTTGGACTTCTTGCTGTCTAGGGTGGCAGATGAAGCTTTCTACAAACAACCCTTCGCTGACGTGATTGGTTATGTGTATGTTGCAAAACTAATTCTTTTGCTCTGAACTTTTTGTCTGATACTAGTATTTCTTTGATTAAAATAGTTATCTTGCTTTCAAGCTATTTCAGATTGATCCTGTCAGTTACCTTTTAGCAATTTTGGTTAAAAGGCCATATAAAAATATGGGTATTTTGCATAATCTTAATTTAATCTACAAATGAATTCTCTAATTACCGTATTTCTTGAGCTCTAAGACAAAGTATTGAAGGAAAGTTTTTCCTCTCAAAGGTTCTTGAGGGGTGGGAATGGAGAGGGTGGAGGGGTACTCTGGGATATGTGGCCCTAACATCTGCTTCTGCCTTCTTTCTCCATTCATCCCTCACCTTTGGGCAGGGAGAAAGGTATTTCAGCCTGGGAATAGAGTGGCATTGGGAATAAAAGAAAAGTGGTCATTCTCTGAGAGGAATAGAGCCCTGAATTTGGAGCCAACTTGGAGTTGGAATTTGATTTCTGCCGTCTAATGATTATCTCTGACTTCGGACAAATTATTGAAACTCCTTAAGTTTTGCTCTCTTCTTTTATAAAATGGCAGTGGTACTTAAACTACTTACTTCCCCAGGAGGTTTTAATTTATCAACTTGGATACTATTTGTAGAATATTGTGATAGCTTATAGATGTGAGCTGCTATTATTGTTGCTTCTGGCTCTTCCTCAAGGAAGAAATTATTTTAATCAGAGAAATTTCTCAGATGAATGTGTAATTGTTTTCTATGATCTAGCATGAATGAATGTTTCCACTTGATTATTGCTGAGCTTCCTTTCTCCCCTAGATGATCTCCATTCTCTTGTCCCTACCCTTGCCCAAATCAAAGGATGAGATGGTCACAACTATAAGCAGCAGGTTAATTTTAGGTATTTTTTTCTTCCCCAAAGAAAATTGAATCTTATGGTTTGTTTGGTTTTAATTGTTGGACTTTTTTCTTTGTGGTTCAAAGCTATAAATTCCTCCTTGGTTATTTTAATATTTCGGGACAACAGTAGAAATACAATAATTGAATTTCCCCGCATTTTCTGGAACTTTAAAATAATGATGATTGTAGAAAGATTTCTCTTATATAATGCACTTCTAGACAGATTTTGAAATAAGACTTGTGAAATGCTGGATTTACAGGTGGTGTTTGATTTACCTTTGAAAATATTTCTGACACTGAAAAATAAAAAAATGGCAAGGATGGGTTTTGGTTTACTGTGTTCATTATGTAGATAATACAGAACAACTGTGCAGTAAAATTGCACAATGAAATTAGCAGCATGTTTCCTGAATGTAGCCTGAGTAGTGAGGGCATGTCTAGCTTGTCATCTGCATTAAGCTCATTTTCATTTCCTATATCTGACTTAAACTTTCTCTCCTTGTTTCTTTTCTTCTTTTCACCTTTAAGCACAAACATAAATCATCCTTGCTACAGCCTAGAACAGTTAAGTAAAATTTTCTCACTGCCCCTCAGTGTCTGTCCCATGAAGTAGCAGTGTTGTAGTGAGCTTGGTCTGCAGTGGTGTTTCACATAATCATTCCTGTGAATAGTGCAAAAACTTTTCCATGGAATTTCCATCTCCATTGCTTTGGCTTTTCCTTTATTGCTTGTTGGGAGTAGATGAATTTGGTTTTCCCTTCTAGATTGTGTCCTGTCTCTTTCCCCACCACTGCTTCCTGGGCTGGAGTGAGTACACCCCCACCAGTCAAATTCTGATTGAAGTAACAGGGGACTTTGCCTGACTTAAAAGAAGGCTTCAGGCAGCATTTTGCAAAAAGATAACACATTCTCTTCTAGGTCGGTTTGTCTTGTGAAGTAAAGACCTTCTTTACAGAAGAGCCAGTGTTATCTTTTTTGTTCACCTTAAAACAGCCGGATATTGGCAAGAGGATGGATGAAGCCTGTAGCTTATCCAGCATGGAGGCTCTGACTTAAATTCCATTCAGACTGGCTTGTTCTTTACAGTTTTAGGATTTAGCTTGTTATTTTTATGATGGCTTATCGGGTGTGCAGTCATTCCTAAATATGCTTGAATTCAGTACAGGTCAGCATAACCAAATATACTAAATACCTGCTTGAATACACAAGTACCAGTCTTTGACTCTCAGTAACAAAATCAATCCATAGCTGTGACATTATGGGACAGGTCAAGATTGAAAGAGAGCAATCCTAAACCAAACACCTGTATTCCAACATTTTACACAGCGGTTCTTGGCACTCTGTGTGCACAGGGGGTTGGTGTGATGTGGCACATGTCTTCTGCCAAAGGAAAGGACTTTTTGTTTTGGGGGGACAAAATGGAGTGCCACTTGGCAGGCCTAGGTGGCAAGATGCTTTTGTGATAAGGCAATGAACTGGCTCTCTGGTCCTGCATCATGCAGTAAGGTAACACTTGTCTCTTTGTTTGCAGGGCAGCAGAAGAAGCTTTTGTAAATGATGTTGAAGAGACTTCTCCTGGCACTGAGTGGGAACGTGTGGCTCGACTGTGTGACTTTAACCCCAAGTCTAGCAAGCAGGCCAAGGATGTGTCCCGCATGCGCTCAGTCCTCATCTCCCTCAAGCAGGCCCCGCTGGTTCACTGAAGAGAAGCCCAATGAAAACACTATGATTGCAATATCTTAATCTTACTCAGCGAAGCTGTTCACAGTCATTGGATTAATTATGTTGGGTTCTTTTGGACCAAACCTCTTGTCTTTAGAGTTGATCATTGTTTGTGATTGCATGTTTTCTTCAATTGTTTTCTCCCTGGCATTCTGAGTGGGAGGGAAGTGAGAACCTCCAGGACAATAGCCACTTGTGCTTTTGTGCATTGTCATTTTCAACTGTACTGATAATAAAATTCTCTTTCAAATAGCATATAGTATTGTTTCCTTTTTCTTTAGTGCTCAGAGCACAAACTTGATGGCCATTGTTGTTGTGTTTGTAGAAGGGACTTGTGTTTTGAGTAGAAGTTGGGTTGAAAAGCCTCGGAGATTTCATTTCCATCCCACCCACTCTCAACCACCACCATATTGCTTTAAGATAGGTTTATATTATAAATATAGGTGTACCAAAGTAGATTGGATCATATACCCCAAACTTAGATTTACCTGTTTTAGGCTTGCAAAGCATCTTCACAACCACCCAAAGAGCAAGAGAGTCCAAGTTCTCTTCCTGCTTTACAGCCAAGGAAGCTGAGAAAGAAAAATGTTTTGCCTGTTTTCATATAATGTAATTGGGATTTAAGGCTAAATGTTGTGTTTTTCTTGCCTTGCAACATATATAACTTTAGCTCACTAAAACACCTGTTTCTGTATGAGTATTTTTTAAAAAAACAAAATTAGCTTACCCATAGGCTCTTGGCTTGCCAGGAGGAAGCATGGCTGTGGTATAGGAAAAGTGGGACTCGTTCATTCTGGACAACTCAACCTTGAATTAATTGAGACAGTTGATTAGACCTGCACAGAAAACATAAGGCAAACTTTGTTGTAGTTTTATTAAAGGTATAGGTACTATATAAATGTGAGTTCCTTCTGTATCCTAGGCTTTCATTGGTCTTAACTGTAAACTGTTGCTCTAAGATAGTCAGGTTATTAGAAATATTGAAGAAGAGTACATGCTGGGGTGAGGAAGATTCTACTTGTGCTAGTCCTCCAGTTCATCTTAACCCTAGCCTTACATTTTCACAAAGATTAGAATTTGGAGGGCATATCTTGTTAACTACCCCACAGATACATTGGGTGGATCATTGAGGATGGTGGATTGGAAGAAGTTGGCATATATTCAGGAAAGAAAATAAACCTTTGGGGGACTAAATGTTTTCCAGAAGGAAGCTTGGCTGTTGCATTTATGGGCAACAAGAGCAGACTCTTGAATTATTTACTGAGGGCAGATCTCATAAATTGCAGGAACTAACAGTACCAAGACTTTGTCATAAGGTGAGTTTGAGACCCTGTGCAATTTGGATGGAAAACAATGTCTTGTCCTCTAGGATGAGCTGGGAATTGAGCTACTAATTACTTCAGGGAACTGTTTCTGGAGTCAGGAAGATCCGAGTTCAAATCCAGCCCATCTTTTATTAGCTATGGGACCCTAAGCAAGTCACTTAACTTTTGTCTTACTCTCCTTGTCCACAAAGTGGAAGTTAATAATACTGCCTACTTCTATGAAGATAAAATATCTTTATAAACTTTGTAAATCTCAAAGTGCTATATAAATACTAGTTGTTGAATTTAAGTTCCATCTCTAATTTCCTTTTTCAGTATGTTCAGATTCTTCTAAGTATCTTAATAAAAGCTCTGGTATCTCTCCTCTCTTATTTCAGTTATTCTATTGGGCCTTCCATCCGTTCTAGTTATAGTTATTGCAGAGCTAGTCTCATTTTCAGTCTTCTGGCAATCCCTCGTTCTCGAGTTACTTCAGTCGTGTCCAGCTCTTCCTGATTCTATTGAGGTTTTTTATTAGCAAAAACACTAGAGTGGTTTGCCATTTCCTTCTTATTTCACTGCTGAGAAAACTGAGGCAAATAGAATTGACTTGTCCAGGATCACACCGCTTAAGTATCTGAAACTATTTGAATTCGTGAAAATGTTTTCCTGACTCCAGACCTCTGGTGTTCACTTACTCTATAGTATTTCATCACTGTTTGGAATTATCATTATTTTTTGGCTTGCTCCTTTCTCTAGGACCTTTTTTTTTTTTTAATTGCTGGATAGGAGTGGGTATTTCTGTTTTCTATAGTGTTAACAAGATGCAGAAACACTTTGTAGCAAGTGGCAACATTCCCATGTTCACTTCTACATATTAGAAACTTCAGAGGAAAAAAAGAGATAACACTTGTTTTTTGTGTACTGAAAATGATCCAAAGCATTCAGAAATTCAACAGTTCAAGAAGCATCCATGAAGTACCCCACATAATATGCCAACTGCTGTCCTGGGCATTGGAGAGAAACCAAAGATAAAGTTAAAATAATCCCTTCCATGAAGGACCTTGTATTCTACTGGAATCAAGGTTAATGAACCTAATAGAAAGCAGTTGCTCAGATCTGCCTCTGAATTGATGGTATCTCAGTTGATAATTTTCTTCCTCTGGTCTTGATTCCCACAAAGGCTTCTAGCATATTTCTTCTGCTGCTGTGATCTGCAAGGGAGGAAAAATCAGAAGATGATATAGGAAACAGGAAATCTAGGAGAAGAGATCCTAGCTTTGGGAGAAGATGACACAGGACTAAAATATCCCTGTGTCACTTCCAGAACAAAAAGAGGAATAGTTAGAATTGTCTTGAATCTAAAGAATTGGAAAATGAAATATATTCGTTAAAGCTGTATGGGACACAATGGATTTTTTAAAACCGTGCACTATTTGGACCCCAACAATAATTATGGAGCACAGAAAAAACAGGAGGCAAGAGGAAGGATTTCCATTGGGGGCTTGGGGTTTCCAACATAATATTTTAATTAACAAAGATTTATTGTTACCACTTTATGTCAAGTGTGCTAGACACTGAAAAAACACAAAAAGTAAGACCAGTCCCTAACTTCAAGCAGGTTTAATTCTTTATGGAAAACATTTTAATTGATTTTAGGGGCTATCCTACCCAATTTTCTTTTTGTTGTTTATTATGAATTTGATCAAAAAAATGAGCATGCAAAGGATAGGAAGGGATTATATATTATTTTTGTTTGTTTTTATTAAAGCTTTTTATTTACAAAACATATGAGTAATTTTTCTACATTGACCTTTGCAAAATTTTTTTCCCAAATTTTTCCCTTCCTTCCCCCCACCCCCACCCCTAGATGACAGGTAGCCTAATACATGTTAATTATGTTAAAATATACGACAAGGGATTATATATTAAATTTTAATCTCTATAATGTACAGCTTTTGTTTTTTAAAGTATATTTTTAACAAAAGTAGTTCTAACAGCCCTGCTAGTTTATGTACTTTCTGAACTTCCATTTACTCTCCTGTTTATTTTTAAATAATTTATTAACAAATTTATTCTTTTTTTTGCATTGTTTGATCATTATTCTTACAAGTTCTCCTTAACTATTCCCTCCAAAAAAGCCCTCACTTTTAACAAGTCTCCAAAACATCCATACATTGTCCATATCAGAAAATGTCTGATTCTGCACCTATATTGTCCACCTCTCTTCTGAGAGGTGCAAAATGATTCATCATCAGTGTTTTGGAATTGTGATTGGTCATTATGTTGATCATAATTCTTCAATCTATCACAATTGTTTTCCTTTTCATCAGTGATCGTCTAAAGGGAATTCATAGACATTGGGGGGTATAATTCCAAATTGGTTTTCACAATGGTTGGATCAGTTCACAGATATAGGCTGTTTTCTACAGCTACTCTCCACAGCAATTCTTTCAATTGGTATTGTCTACTTTAGTCATTTTACAAAACTCTGGTATTCCTTCCATAATTCTATTTTTCTTCTTAAACTTCCTTCTCTTTTTTCTTTGCCCCTGCTTGTTTATCTGTTGTTTGATTTGTTTTTGTACCAGTTAGTGTTTCTGTGACACATAATCTGCAAGTTTTTGATTTGCTGTACTATTAGTGATTTGAAACATTTTTACATATGGCTATTGAACAGTTTGCTCTTCTTTCCAGAACTCCTTATTCATGTGCTTTGATCATTTATCTACTGGGAAATTATTCTTGTATATTTATAACAATTCCTTACATTCCTTGGATATCAAATCTTTATTATAGAAATTTGTGTGTGGAGGTGGGGGTTATTTCCTTTATTCTAATATGACATCCTAATGACTGTACAAAAACTACTTTTGTCATCAAAGTTGATCATTTTATCTCCCGTGATCCTTTTTATCCCTTGTTTTATCAATACTCTTTTCCTATCCATAATTTTGAAAGGTATCTCCATCCTTTCCCTTCTAATTTTTAAAAATTATATGGATATGTGTGCTGAATCCACTTGCACTTATTATGGTATATGATACGGAATATTGGTCTAACTCTTAATCCTACCAGACTACTCTTCAGTTCTCTTGGCAGTCTTTTTTGAATCTTTACCCCAGTAATTGGGGTCCTTGGTTTTATTGAGATTGATCTCAGTTGTTTCTGGGACCTATGTATCTGAAGTGTCTGAGGATGCATTTCAGTTCAGATCTCCTGATTTCACTGTTAGCACTTTATCCACTGTACCACTGCCCAAAAATCTAAGGAAGAGGAAGAGAACAAGCATTTATCAAGTGCCTATGTGCCAATCATTGTGCTGGCACTTTGCAAATATCTTATTTAATCTAGTTCTATAAAATACTCTTTTGTTAGTTTGATAGGTGTGGCATCAAATCTGTAAATTTAAGTAGTATTGTCATTTTTACTATATTGACATGACCAAACCCATGAGAAGCAATGGCTCTCCAATTTATTAAATAAGTGTAGTCATATTCATATAATTCCTGCCTGTCTTGGTAGTTTGTACATTCTATAGATATGCTGAGATAAGTGACACCCCACCTGGTGCCCAGAAGACTCCTTTTGAGTTCAAATGCAACCCTGTGTTACCTTAAACAAATCACTTAACTCTGCCTCAGTTTCCTTTTCTGTAAAATGAGCTGGAGAAGGAAATGGCAAATCACTCCAGTATCTTGGCCAAGAAAACCTCAGAGTCACAAAGAGTTGGACATAATTGAAATGACATCAACAATAAATATTTTGATCCTAAAGGGAAGTAGGAGAGGAAAGGAGAAAGGAAAGGAGGGAATAGAAAAAACAGAAGAAGGGGAAACAGATAAGAAAGGGATGAGGGGCTATTGGGGTTGGGAGTTGATCAGAAACAAAATAGGAGGGTAAGGGAGAAAGGAAAAAAAAGTAAGATGGCGGAAAATACAGTAATTTTAACTGTGGATGTGAATGGGATGAACTCTTCCATAAAACAGAAACGCAGAGTAGACTGGATTAAAAACCAGAGCCAATATGTTATTTACAAGAAGCACATTTAAAGCAGGGTGATACATATAGAATGAAGGTAAAAAGCTGGAGCAGAATCTATTATGCTTCAGCTGAAGTAAAAAAAAAAAAAAAAAAAAAGAAGCATCACCAGGGGTAGCAATCCTGATCTCAGATAAAGCAAAAGCACAAATAGATCTATTTAAAAGAAATAAGAAAGGAAACTACATTTTGCTAAAGAGTACCATAGATAATGAAGTAATATCAATATTAAACAATTTTTTAATGAAATTTCTTTTTTTTTAATCTTCCTATTGGATTTTGTGAAGAATATGTAGAGAAGGGCTAATGCTTTTATGGGTTTATCTTATATCCTACTATTTTATGGCAATTTTTAATGATCATTTCTCTCCATCTTCATACTTTTCTCATTTTTTTCTCTTTACCTCATATCTCTATCTTTATAAAGAAGGGATTGAAAAAAAGGGAATGTGATCAGCATTGCTAATCGATAATTGAAATAATCTGCTTCTCCTTTCTCCTCTCAACTAGTGCCCAATCACTTTTTCTTTCTCTTTCTAGCAATACTCATTTTTTTCTGATTTACCTTTAGAAGGTGAGTAATTTAATTATTCCCTCTTCAAGTCTTCTTAAATCTCATCTTCCTCTTCCCTGTTCTTGCTTGTTTTCTTGTTGAGTTTAATATATTTTTACATCAAGTATGTTGGGGGAGAAAAGAGTGACTCACCTTCCTTTTTCTAGTTCAAGTAAGAGTAATGTTTCTTAAGATATCCATTTCCCCACCACTTCCTCTAGGTTGTATACCCTTCTCCTATATTGTAAACTACATGCAAACATTCTGCTGTCTCTCCTTTCCTCCCCCTTATTTTGAACATTTTGTACTCATTTATTCCAATAGTTCAAATATGTTTACCTTTATAGGGTCTCTTTTGTTTGTTGATGATAGATTCTACCCAGAGCTGGCTTTCTCCTCCAGTATGCTCCAGTATTCTTCTCTTCTATTAAAGGTTCCTTTTTCCACTGTAAAATTATGTATTCAGTTTTTTTCAAGGAAAGTTCTTCTTAATTGCAAGCTCTTTTGCATTTGGGAATTTTGTATTCTAAGATTTTCTTTCTTTTATTAGAGTTGTTTTTATGTGATCCTAATTCTGGCTTCCTGGTATTTGCACTCTTGCTTTCTGGAATACTGAAGGTTTTGTTTAAGAAACTTCAGATTTAGATACCTTCCATGTTCTCCTGATTTTTTCTGTCTTTTGTAACTTTGTTAGAAACATATCTCTTCCATTCTGTTTTTAAAGCATCTATTACTCAGATAAGCCTTTCCACCTTCTGTTCTAAAAAATAACAGTAATAATAACAAAAATTATCATTATTTTTATTATCAGGATTTATATGGTTTCTACCATGTGCTAAGCACTATGCTAAGAAAGCACTTTACAAATATATATATTTTTTAGATTAAGAATAGTTAAGTGATTTGCCCCAGTGTCACACAGCTTGTAAGTGTCTGAGGCTGCATTTGAATTCTGGTCTTCCTAATGACTCCAGACCCAGTGCTCTAGTAATTGTACCACCCAATTTTTATCAAACTCGGCTCTTTTTCTTCCAAATTTTTTTCCCTCCAGAGAAGTTTATTTTAATTTTCATGTTCTTTTAGAAAACTTTTTGCGTTATGTCTAGACAATGTTAGCCCTCATGGCCAGGTTGACATATATATTTACTAAAGGATTGGGTTACTCTCTGAATTTGCCTATTGAGCTTTTCTTAACAATAGCATTTCTTCATTGTGTTAATTGTTTTATTTACTCTCTCTAGCCTATTTCTGGATTGGGGCTTTGTGGCAGGACCAGGCTCTGCCTTGTGTCACCTTCTTGGTTGGACCTGGTAAGCCCTGCTTGGACCTGTCTACTCTGTGCTCTGGTGCCCCTGCCACATTCCTTGTTTCTTCCTCATCTTTCTGCATTCTGTCTCTTAACTCTGCGCAATTCCCAATTGGGAATTAGTTTTGTCCTCAGGTTTCCCTGATGAGCCTTAATTAGATGTGGAAGACTGTGTTGGTCTCAGGCCTCTGGCAAGGCTCCCCCCCCCCAAGCCCTAATTCTTCCTGTTGTTGAGTTAGCTGGGGCTGCCCCTTCTCCCTATGCAGTGACCTGTGCAGCTCTGACCGGCTGTTCTTTTGGTGACTTCATCAGTTCCCATAGATTTAATTCTCTTCAGGCAAATAATCGTCTTTATGTGGAGAAGACCTACATTTGTTTCCAGTCCTAGTGTCTCTCAAACTTCTCTGCCAGATCACCAACTGCCTACTGGGAATTACAAGCTGGATGTCCCAACAGATAATCTCCAATTCAGTTTATGCCAAAAAGAGGATTCATCTTTCCCTCCAAATCCAACCCTTTTCCAAATTCCCTATCTTTGTAAGGTGTTACCCTTTTCCTTCTGGTCACCCAAATTTACAACCGAAATTACTTTTACTCCTCACTCTTCTTTATCCTACATATTTCATTTGTCAAATCATATCAATTTTATCTCCATACCTCTTCTTTTCATCACTCAAACAGCCTCCTCAATTCAGGTCCTAATTATGTTATTATTCAGTTTCTGTGACCTTTTTGGGGGGTTTTCTTGGCAAAGGGTTTTGCCATTTCCTTTTCCAGCTTATTTTACAGATGAAGAAACTGAGGTGCACAGTTAAGTGGCTTGCCTGAGATCACACAGCTATTAAATGCCTGAAGCTACTTTTGAACTCAGGTCTTCTTGACTCCAGGCCCCATGCTCTGTCCACTAGGCCATCTAGCTAACCAAAACATACTTGTTGCCTAGATTACTTTGGTGCCTTTCTAATTGTTTTCCCTTTCTCAAATTTCTCCCCATAGTTGCACAAGTTATTTTCACAAAATTCTTGAGTTGAAAAAAGTTTTGAGTTCATTGGTTATTTGGTCCAACTCATACCTGAAATGAATCAGCAATGATCCAGTCTCTGCAGCTGATGGCCCAGTGGACAGAGAGGGGCCTCAGCTATTTGCTACTTGTGTGTGATCCTGGGCAAGTTACTTGTTTGCCTCAGTAAAATGGGGATAATAGCATCTAGATCACAGTGTTGTGAGAATATATGTAAAGGCCTTAGCATAATGCTTGACCTTATATTATCATGTAAGTATTTTATAAATGCATAATCCCTTCCATTCCCTCTTTAAGATCTACTGAGGGAGAAAACCCATCATCTTTTATGGACAACTCATTCCAATTGTGTTAGTATTTTGGTCCTCTCTAGATTATTAGATTATTATCTATGCTTAGTATTTTTCCCAGAACCAAGCAAAATGCTCTATGCAATAATAGGTGCTAGCTTAATTAAATGTATGGGTATGTATGTTGAATAAAAAAAAAGTAAACAACAAAGACAAGTAAATTGATACAAGTAAATACGAGTCCCCTCAATTTCACAGTATTAAAATAAAACTGTAGTTTCAAAATAAATATTTCTGACCTACTTTATGATGTTAGGACTTTTAAAACTGATCTTAGCCTAAATATTAGACCAAAAATGATGTCTTCTCTTTGATACTTAAAAAAAACCATCAATACATCAAAAATACTTCAAGAAATATTTAGCTTTAGAGAAATAACATTTAAAATATGACAAATGTAAAATATGAGTCATTGCTGGATTGGGTTGGAAAAGACCTTTTGCTTGAGGGAAAAAATGAACAAGAAAACAGGATTGAAGCAGGACTGCATATAAAGAGTATCATTTATTTAGAATTTAGGTCAACCCATTAAAACAAAATTGGTCATATTAAAATAAATTAAATGCATTGTACAGATATTTTTAAATAATGACATTTAAGAATAAATTAAAATGATCAGAATTAAAGTACATATATGCATATGAGCACTACTCAGAATCACTTTTGAATTCAATGTTTCTTATTTGTCAACTATATTTGGCACATAACAAGCACTTAATAAATGTATGATTGACTAAATTAGACCTAATCATTTGGTGTATGTAGCAGGTACAAACTGCTCATGTTTTGCACAAATGGTGTCACTACTGGGTCTTCATTCCCAGTACAAAGCCACCATGGAATGTCATAAAAATAAGACCTAATGATTTCTCAAGGTACCATTTTATAAGATCATCTAAATATATATATTATTAAATACAAAAAACAACAAGATTAAAGGTAAACTATTATCTTCATTTAGTACAGAAAACACAGAACTTATATGTTCAGACATTAACATTATCCTAAACTTGAAATAAACATAATTTGACAAAAAGTTTGAACTTATAAAAAAAAAGAACTGATAAAATGCAAATAACTGTTATATATATATTATACTTTAAAACTAGTTGGTTTCCACAAGAGGGAAACTACTGGATTCACAAATCAGAGTTAGCTTTCTACTCTTCAAATCAATCATTTGTTTCAACCCAGATGTTATATTTTGAAGAAAAATCATTAATTCTAAGTCAAATGCCTCAATTTCACTCATTAAATTTATCAGCCCTCATTTCCATCACACTTTGTTTTGTACTTCTCTAATACATTTATTATGTGTTTGTCTTATTCCTTTATGAGACAGTATTGTGTTTGACCTGAACTTTCTATTTTCCTGGGGTAGCCTAGCCCCAGGGTCTCTGCACTTGGGCACTTAGTAATAAATGTCCTCTATCAATAGAATTTAGGGATTAAACTGATCCAAGCTCTGGCTCATGAACCTGCTAATTAAATTTAGCTGTGACATATATACATTGACCTAATTTAATCTTTCAAAGAAAATGTTACCAGTTATTCCACCTCACAAGACAGACAGTACTAGATTACCTATTCTTTGTTATGAAGATATATGCTTTATTTTCTAAGGATTTTACTCTCCCTGTACGGTCCTGGCTCTTGGTAAGTAGGTATCCTCAAGCTCTAGGCCCAGTGGTTACCTAGGTCTTTCACACAGTCATCTAAAATCCCTGATTCAAGTTTTTCAAAGACACTATCTGTGCATATATTTATATATATCAGGCTAAGAAAGTAAAATGGTTTCTTATGCAACTTGCACAGTTAACTTAGTTAATTCTCAATTATTTGTAGTCACGGTTACTTTGACTTGACACTCAGAACGCTCATGGGCCATGTCTCCTTATTACCCAGCCTTGTACATTCTGGGAATGTACATCTAATAAAACATGATTAGGAAGGTATAACATCTACCATATAACAATGCATTTTAAAACCTTGCAATTGATTTGGGAATTATCTAGTCCATTAAATTATTTATCTCTTGTATAGATATATCTCTGATGTTAATGGAATATGAGTATATTCATCCAAGAAAAGATACCATCTTATTCTAATTGCTACAAAAGTTGAGGCACTCCCAAACTAATGTTACATCTTCTCAGTAGAAGCAATTTAGTACAAGGAGGATGTTATACAAGGGAAATTTGTTTAGCAAAAATTTTCATTGCCATCTATCCATTTCAAACAATTTCAATAAACAAATGCAGAGCTATGTGACATAAAATTGATTCTTACTCATTTGAATCTGGTTTCAAAGTGCTGTAGAAACATAAGTAATGTAATGTAGATTTAGATCTTTTTTCTTTTGTTGCTTTGTTACACTTCAAGTTTCAAATACTAAAGTTGTGGCTGAAATGAACCACTGAGGTGCATGGTTTCACAAAGTTATATAAATTTGATGGACAAATTTCCATTTATTTTATATGATCCCACCCAAAGATAGAGATAAAGAAGTCAAAAAAATTGGGGCAAATAAGGACTTACGCTAGGCAGCATCTTGTTTTATTGTGCTCACTGTGATCTAGGAAGGCAGAGGCTGTTTTCCCTTCAGACCTTATTTAAATAATCCTTTTAATATACAAATTAACTCTCACAATCACACAAATTAACATTTCCCATGTTTCTTGGAATTTCATTTCATTTAAAAAGACAACGAAAATGAACCATTAATATCTGATAATTTTAAAAATAAGTAAAAGAAAAAAGTTATTCAAAATTAATTTGTTTTGCTTGACTATACATAATTGTTATGAAGGCTTTGTTGTTTTTTTTTTCTTTTTTCCTTTTACTTGAGGGCAAAGTGGAAAAAACAAATGCATGTAATTGAAAAACAAAAAAAAATTTAGAAGGCAAGTCATATAACTCTTAAAGAGTTGATTCAGAATTGCTTGAGCCTTAAACGAGATTTTATTATGCTAAAATATTTGAGAGTAGCCGGTCTGAAAAGTAATGGGTTACCTACATCTATGCTACAATATCAAAATATGGAACTTTAAAAAAAGACATTATGGACTATGATATAAAAATGCTGTTTTCTTTGGCACAGAGAGAGGGAATTGATTTCTAAATATTCTGAGATCTAGCTCTATAAATACAAGGGCAGTAAATGTAGACATGAAATAGAAGGCTAAACAAAGAAACAAAGGTGCACATTTGTATGCTAAAATTACTTGTAGCTAAAATTATTCATTTAAAATTTCACTTTTAAAAAGACAATCAACAGACTATTAATTTTAGGAACTTCCTTCAATTCCGTAGCTTTAAGTCCATCACTGTACTCGGCGTGTGGTATAATCTAACACCATACTTGCAGCACCAAGCAAGGCAGGATCTACCAAGTCTGAAACAACAACATCCACAGTTTGAACTGAAAACAAAGCTTGTTGTCGGATCACATCTTTAACAATGTTAATGTAGTGACTTGCTAGGACTCCAGAAAGGATCACAAGTGAAGGATTCATTGTGTGAAGGATATTCACCACACCGAGGCCCAAAGCTGTCCCTGCTATAAAGAAGCAAAAATAACAATTTTTAAAAATGCAAAGATGAAATCACAAGTTCATTTGAAAAACAAAAATAAATCATAGTCAAGAAACAGAAAAAAATATGTGAGAAATTCAAAATTAGCCACAGAATCAAAAGTGACTATTTCTTAAGGGCATTACTTGAATTTCAAAACTATGTCTTACTTTATAAAAATATTAACTTGTGTAGTAATATTTTGAAGACCTGTCCCAATAAAATGGATAGCCTCTTACCTGTTCTAAGAATACTAGCAGCTTTTGCATTGCCAAGCTTGGCTGCCTGAATGAGATGATGAGCACTAACAGTTTCTTCTTTTTTCATTGACATTCCTTCCACTAAGAGAAGGTCTTCTATTTTGGGAGACACAAAAAAAAGAGAGGAGAAAGGGAGGGGAAAAAAGAGGAAAGAAAAGAGAGGAGGAAAAAAAAGGGAGGTGAGAGGGAGAGAGAGACAGAGAGAAAGAGAGACACAGAGACAGAGAGAATGAGAAAATATATAGCATTAATGAATCCGTAGTGATGTCTTAAGACTGAATTGTCATTTTTCCACTTAAACTTAACCCTTTTTCCCCTTTATTATTGGTAACATCATGGTAAATACAATTTATTACCCCTTTTAAAATTGAATTTTTATTGATGCCTTTTGTTGTTTTGTATCACTTTCATTTTTGGATATAGCCTTCCCTCCCTTATAATCAAAAGGCCAAAAAAGATGAAAAAAGAAAGGGGAAAAAAAGGCAATTCAGTAAAACCAATCAATACATCAACTACATCTATCAGTATAGGTAATATTATCACACCCATAGTCCCCTACCTTTGTCCTGAAGGAGAGGAAGTACATTTTCTTAACTTTTCTTCAAGTGTAACCTTGGTCATTATAATTACATGTCATCTGGTTTCAATGTATTATTCCTTCTGTTTACATAGTATATATTGTTTTTTTAATTATTTTTTTTAAATTATTAAAGTTTTGAGTTCCAAATTCTCTCTGTAGCCTTGACTCCCACTTTGAAAAGACAAGCAATATGACACCCACTATACATGTGAAGTCATGCAAAACCTATTTCTATATTAGCCATGTTGCATCCAAAAAAAAAAAACCAATATGATTCAAACTGCATACAGAGTTCATTAGTTCTCTCTATGGAATAGATAGCATTTTTTTACATAAGAATTTTGGAATTGTCTTGATCAGTGTAGGTAAGTCTTTTACAGTTGATCAGCCTTACAAATATTAGTTACGGTGCTCACTTTATATTAGTTCATATATGTCTTCCCAGGTTTTTCTGAAAATATCCCCCACATCATTTCTTACAGCACAATAGTAACCCCATCACATTGTGTATATTGTTGTGCTACATCTGCTTACTGTAATCTGCATCAATTCATATAAATCTTCCTATGCTTAGGGATAAAGGAAAATTTCCTTAAAATAACAAGCATTATCTATCTAAAACCCATATCAAGCATTATTTGTTATGGAGAGGAGCTGGATGCATTCCAGTGAGATAAGGGGTGAAACAAGGATGCCCATTCTCACCACTATTATTCAATATTGCACTAGAAGTGTTGGCTTTAGCAATAAGAAAAGAAAAAGAAATTAAAGGAATTAGAATAGACAATGAAGAAATAAAACTATCACTTTTTGCAGATAATAAGATGATAAACTTAGAGAAAACCTATTTGAAACAATTCATAGCTTTAGCAAAGTTGCAAGATGCAACATAAACCCACATAAATCATCAGCCTACTTGAAACAATTCATAGCTTTAGCAAAGTTGCAGGATGCAATATAAACCCACATAAATCATTAGCATTTTTATACATTACTGACCAGTAGTAAAAGATAGAAAGGGAAATTCCATTTAAAATAACTGATGATAATATAAAATATTTGGGAGTCTACATGTCAAGACAAATCCAGAAACTAACTATATGAACACAATTGCAAAACACTTCTCAAACAAATAAAGTCATATTTAAACAACTGGAAAAATATCAATTGCTTATGGATAGACTGAGCTAATATAATAAAAAAATGACAATTCTGCCTAAGTTGGTCTACTTGTTCAGTGCCATACTACTTACTCAAACTGCCAAAACATTATTTTATAGAATTAGAAAAAATAATAAAATTCATCTGGAAGAAAAAAAAAATCAAGAATTTCAAGGGAATGAATGGGGAAAAAATGCAAAGGATGGTGGCTTAGCAGTACCAGACCTAAAATTCTATTATAAAGCAGCAGTGATCAAAACCATTTGGTACTGGTTAAGAAGTGGTGTATCAATGGAACATTTCCCTACATAACAACATAATCATAGTAATCTAGTATTTGATAAACCCCCAAACTCTAGCTTCTGGGATAAGAACTTACCATTTCACAAAAATTTCTGGGAAAACTAGAAAATAATATGTCAGAAACTCAGCATGTACCTACATTTCACACCCCATACCAAAATAAAGTAAAAATGGACACATGATTTGGGCATAAAGGATGACACTTTAAGCAAATTAGAATAGCAAGGGATAACTTACTTATCAGATTTTTGAGGAAGGGAGCAACGTATGACCAAAGAAGAACTAGAGAACAGTATGAAATGCAAAATGGACAATTTTGATTACATTAAATTAAAAAGGGTTTGCACAAACAAAACCAAAAGAAACAAGATTAAAAGGAAGTATAAAGTTGGGGGGAAAGGTTTTTACAGCCAGTGTTTCTGATAAAGGTTTCATTTCTACAATATATAAAGAAATGTGACAAATTTATAAGAATACAAGTCATTTCCCAATTGATAAATGGTCAAAGGATATGAACAGACAATTTTCAGATGATGAAATTAAATCCACTATAGTCACATGGAAAAGATGCCCTAAATCAATTGTGATTAGAAAAATGCAAATTAAAACAAATTCTGACGTACTACTTCACACCTCTGAGATTGGTTAAGATGACCAAAAAAAGATAATGATAAATGTTGGAGGGAATGTGGGAAAACTGGGACACTGATGCATTGTTGGTGGAGTTGTGAAATGATCCAACTATTCTGGAGAGCAATTTGGAACTATGCCCTAAGGGCTATCAAACTGTGCATACTCTTTGACTCTTACAATGCCACTACTGATTCTCTTGCAAGGAAATCATAAAGGAGTGAAAAGGATCTACATGTGCAAATATTTGAAAGACTTGGTTCCTCTCAGTGGTTAAGTGATCCAAGGCAATCCCAATAACTTTTGGATAGAAAATACCATCTGCAACCAGAAAAAGAATTATGAAGATTGAAGGGAAATCATCCACATGCTATGTTCCCTTCATTTTTGTTTTTTGTCTTTTTTCTCTCATAGTTTTTCCCTTTTGTTCTGATTTTTCTTTCCCAACATGATTTATAAAGAAATGTGTATTTAAAAATAATAAAATAAATATAAATAATTTTCCTATGCTTTTCTGAAATTTTCAGTCATTATTTATGTCACATAATTTATTACATTGTATGGGAATACAGCCTTTATCTCTATTCCAAATGATGGGCACCTACTTTGTTTCTACTTCTTTGCTATCACAAAAAAAAAATGCTGCTATGAATATTTTATTGCATATGGTTTTTATCTCAGGGATTTATTTAGCTTATAACCTTAATGTTCATCTTTCACTTTTCCCTAAAACTCCACATATAAAGTAAACGGAAAAAATTCTGTCATTTGCACCTCCACAATCTTTTGCATTTGACCCATTCTCCTATTACAACAACCCCACTCCTGGTAAAATCCTCTCTTGTCCTTAACTAAGTAGAATGTAAATTCCTTAAGGACAGAGGCGATTAGGTTTTGATCATGATCAAATGAGCATTTGATCATTTTGATCTGGCACTTAGCAAATAATAAATGCTTATTTAATTAAATTGACTTGTTGACTAGTTTAGGCCCCGATCTCTTGCCTACTCTACTATAATACTTATCTACTACTTGCTTCTTCTTCCTCAAATTTCTCTCAACTTACTGCCTGGCTCTTCTATGCCTTAAGTTGGTCCACTGACATGTGATTTCATTGGCATAAGGAATTCCTAGTAAAGAAGTTCCCGCTATTCATACAGACTGCCACCTGTTTTATAACTTATAATTTTAGTGACTTTCCCAGGGTCATAAAAGCGGTATGTGTCAGAAACCTGACTTGAACCCAAATCTTGTGGGCCTTCTGTCTACTATACCATATTGCCTCATTCCTTACTGTTAGCATGGAGAAAATACATCCTCCTTTATGAAGCTCTGAATTGACAGTGGGAAGATTTGGATGAATTAATGAAGAATTAAGTTAGCAGTGAAAATAATATATACCATGACTACAATGATGTAAATGAAAAAATAAAATTAAATCAAACATTTTGTAATTATAATGACTAAGCTAGACCTCTGAGAAAAACTTCTCTCTTTGCAAAGGTATGGTATGATGGCTATGCAATATTACATATACTATAAGACACAATTGATTTATGTGTTGATTGGTTTTGCTGAATTGACTTTTTTCCTTTTCTAGTATTTGTTACAAGGGATGGCTTGTTGGATAGAGGGAGGCAGAACATGAATATTAAGAAATGAAGGTAATAGAAAATAAAAGAGCAATTATGCAAGATTAAAAATAATAAAATATGGTTTCTGAGAAAACAATGTGGTGAAAATCAAGGAATGCCCAGATAACTAGCTATCATATACTCATTTTCTAAGTAGAGCTTTCGAATTGATTATAAATACCATATCAGTACAAATGCATATTGTATTTTCCCCAAATCTGACTTGGAGAAAATCTGAATGCAGTTTATAATTATGCTTTTAGATCTATATTAGATATTGCTGGTATATCTAGTATCATCTGAAGCAACAGAAAAAACTCTTATCTACTTGTATTCATTCTCAGAGGAGTCTATGTCATCAGACATCTCTTCTGCTGTTACTGCCAGATAAAGAAGATAGATGACTTTCATTTATGACTAGCCTACATCCCTATCCTAAATTGCTTAGAATTAGGGATCTTATTGTAAAACCTTTCAGTTTTTCCTCCCACAAGGAGGGCTAGTGGGATCCCAGGGACTTGGGATGGGCATCTAAAGTGAGTAGTAGGAAGGGATCTCATGGCATTTTCTCCCGGAGCTGATACTGCAATTCACATGAGTACACTATGAAGTCTGATGTCAAAGAGCAGAAAAGTGGGCAGAAGAATAATAGAGCATGTACTAACTGTGGCATTAGAAGGGGAACAGTGAAGGAGAAGGCAAAGAATGCAGAGAAGGCTCCAGGGGAAGTGTACAAAAGTTATATTTAATGCATTGAAATAATTTTTAGTAGCCATGAGGTAAGCTTAGTTGGTTATACTGATGTCCATTGTTGATATCTTCATGAAACATTTTCAGAGAAAAGGAAAGGGGTCAGGCAGAAGTAGTGAATCATGGAGCAGAGGCATCTTCAGCCTTGACCGCAAAGTGAGCTGCTCCCAGAGTGCAGGGAAGCAAGGACAAGTGAGAGCCACCAGTGGATGCCGGCTGCCGAAATCTGGAGAAACAGGGAGAAGTTCTGGAAGGCTCAGACTCTCTCCCTCTGCAGTTGGATAGTTTGGGGGGAGCTTTTCATCAATCCAAAAGTGGGGGAAATGCTGCCCAACCCCCAAAGAGTCTAAGATTGGGGCATAGAGAGACAGGGACAGAATGAGGCGAGAAAAGTTGTACAAATTTCCAGTGTTAAAATGTTTGGCCAAGTGTGGCAGAATTTATGTGGCAAGAATTGCAAAATGCTGCAGACTCACAGAAAAGAAGCAAGAAAAGGAAATGGTGTGTGAACATTATTTATTTCACCTCTTTTAGATGCAGAGCCTATCTGAAGGAAAAAAGAAGTGTCTAGACATTTCTCACAAAGCATAATGCCTTACCATCTCTGGGCTATTGATAAAATGCAGTTTTTACATTTAATCTGGATGGGATGATCCTGTGATTGAGTGGGAGAGAAGGTAGGAAGAGAGGCCAATGACAGTGACTCATCTGTGAGGGCCTCCTTAAAGAAAACCCACAGCCAGAGGATGAAGTGGGTAGCTTGCTGGGCAAGAAGATCTGGATTCAAATCTAGCCTCAGACACTCCCTTGCTGTGTGACTGGGCACATCACTTAACTTCTGTAAACCTCCATTTCCTCAACTATAAAATCAGGATAATAACAGCACCTATCTCCCAAGCTGTTGAGAGGATCAAATGAGATAATATTTGTAAAGACTTAGAATAGTGCCTGGCACATTGCAGGTACTGTATAAATGCTAAATATTATTGTTGTTGTTCTGGAGGCAAAGACATCAGGAGTTTAGAGATTGTGGCAAATGTGGCCAGAAAATATGAAGTGCTAGGTTCGACTTCCATAAACATGAAACATTTACTTTGAGAAAAAAAAATATAAAGATTTCTCCCAAAATTCATTGGTGTTTTTGTATGGTAAATGTTTTTCACTGTATACTTTTTTCCTCCCCAAAGAGAATATATTTTTAGGGTTAGGTCTATGTTGGAGCCATGGAGTTAGGTAATTTACATATAAGTTAATGCTAAAAAAAAAAAAGAAAGAAAAGAATAGTGTTATATCTTCCTATTTGATTTCTATAATTTGAATTGCTTTGCTCTGTATACAAAAGCCTTATGGTATCATTCCACAGAAACCACCATACCATCGTGAAGTTTCTTAGCTTCTCTCTGTAAGGCCATCCCAGAGGCATAGGCCTCAATGCACCCGTGATTCCCACATGAACAATCAGGTCCATCCAAAGACACCACGAGGTGTCCGAGCTCTGCAGCGCAGAAAGAGCTGCCATGTATCAGCTCATGCTGATGAATGATACCACCGCCGATCCCTAGGGAGAGAGACAAGGCATTCAGAGTCAGCATCCCCTCCTCGGCCCCCATGATCCTAGAGGGCTTTCTCCAATCCCCGAGCCTCCATGGCCTTCCTCCTGGGAGGCCCTCTGCTAAGGGAGCTGGCTGGTAGCTGCCTTCTCATCCCTCTGATTGCCTCTTCTATTCTGCTCTGGGGCAGAGAAACTCAGTAACCACAGCTATCAGAATTTTGCCTAAAATTCAAGTAGAATCTAAGCAAAAGGCTAAAGTTCCCTCCTGTGACTCAAGTGCATCACCCCGCAGATTTTGTGACATCCATCCTGAGTGTTTCAAGGCCTTTCCTGGATCAGTGCTACTGCACTATAAGGCTCTGACTTATAACTGACTTCTGGGAGAATACCAGGATTCGGGTTACTACGTAAGTCAGTCAGGTAAAGGTCAAAACACAGGCCCAGAACCATAGGCTCCTGGCCCTCGAGCCAGAAGGAATCTTGGAAAACAACTATTTCAAACCCTTCATTTTGCAGACATTCAAAAGACATGCATGAAGATAAGCCAGTAACAAACCGAAAAGGTGACAGGAGTGAACAGAGGCATGTATTTCTGAGGAGTGGAGGAACTGGGAAAAACAAAAGCTTTGTTGAAATGAAGCAAAATTAAGGAAGTGAGAAGCTGTGCTGGACATATGAAGCTCAGAAAACTGATTCAAAGGAAGCAGAGAAGTCACAAGTACGTGGGAACCACCAGAGACTGAACAAAACTAGCTGATGGTGGTAAAAGATGCCACTAATTATGGGCCACTAATATTAGAAATGTTTTTGTAGGAAACATTAGCATACTAATTTTTTTACTTTTTTAAAGCTTTTTATTTTCAAACATATGCATAGATAATTTTCAACATTTACTCCTGCAAAATGTTTCAAAATTTTCCCTCCCTTCCCCTAGATGGCAACTAATCCAACATATATTAAACATGTACAATTCTTCTATACATATTTCCACAATTATCATGCTAGCATACTAATTTTCTATTCAGATATCATACCCATTGGAGATTAACAAGCTGCCAATTTACTTATAAATCAGACTCTGGTTAAGTAGTATGCCAAATCACTAAGACTTTATTATTCTTAGATGGATCAACTTTCTATTCAACCTCTTAAGCTGACTGGTTAGATAGATGGTGCACTATAGGTAATCAACCAATAAATAAACATATTTATTAAGTACCTGCTCTCTGCTAGGCACTAGGGATAGAGATAGTAAAGGGAAACAGTTCTCTGCCTTCAAGGAGCATACTATCTACTAGGAGATCTAATATATTTACAGGCAAGTAAATATAGGATATATTCCTTTCCCCATTTCAATTTTCCTCATATGGCAGGTCGGCATAAGAAATTAAATGGAAATTTGGGAAGAGTTTTGTAGAAGTTGACATATAGAGGCCACCAGATGACACAGAAAAAGTTTAGAAACTCAGAAATGAATAAAATATACACATTTATTGTAAATTATCAACCTAGTTTATCTTATAATAACCTAATAATTTAGATTTTCTCTGGTACATTGATAGTTCCTCATAAAACTTGTCTGGAGTTACTCCATGTCAGTGGTCCTCTTAAAATGGAACACCTAGAACTAGCATAATTTTAGGTATATTTTGACCATCACAGAGCAGAGAGAAACTCCACTTTTCTCTCTGCTTTTGTTTTTTCTTCTCTCTTTCTTTTTTTCTTTCTCTTTCTCTCTCTCTCCCTCTCTCTCTCTCTCTCTCTCTCATCTTATATCAAATTGGGCATCCATAACACTCTAGGATATGTTTCACAGAAACGCAGTTAAATTACACTTCTCTATTATCCCGAGTAGTTTTTTTTTTTAATTTTTGAACCTTAAGTATAGCCCTTTCTACTTGTCCCTTTTCATTTTCAGTAAAATCAGCCTATTGTTGCAGCCTCTGTTTTTTGAGATCCTGATTTTCATTAATCCCTTTGGCAATATGGTGAGCTCTAGAGGATCCTTCTCAGATTAATATTTTTCTTAAATGAATAAAATAGACAACCTAGAATTGCAAAGGAGACCAGTTTTATATATATTGAAATATAATTCTATATGGGTGAACCTACAGAGAATCCATTAGCATCAAAAAGTTTTGGGAATCAGTATAAGATTGACAAGCAGAAAAAAAATCAATGTTCTCTGAGCCACATTGTTCAATGGATTAAAATTTTTTCTCCAAGAAATCACCACACCTGTGTTGGAGACTTCCTAAATGAAATGCTGCACTGATTTGTTTCTCTCACCTGTGCCTGTGATAAGTGTCACAAAGTTTTCCAGTCCTTTTCCTTGACCAAATTTTCTTTCTGCTAAGGCAGCACAATTGCCATCATTATCTACCCAGACAGGGAGATGCAATGTATCTGAGATTGGGGTCCTCAGATCCACAGAACTCCATTCTTGAATAAGTTTGGTAGAATGTAGTACAATTCCTTCACGAGGATTTACACGTCCACCAGTGGAAATACCTGGCCAAAACCAGAAATATATAAAAATCAGATAATATTCCTAAGAAAAAAGAATGTTGTTGTCTTAGGGGATGGGAAAACAATTTAATTCGCTTAAATTTCAGTGTGGTTAGTACCTATAAAGGATTGACAATGAAGTATGAAGTGGCTTTAAAAGCTGTGAATGCTAAACACAGAAATCAATGTTGTTGGGAAATCATTTAGAAAATCAGTCTGATTTTCCAATAAGGGGATGAAGAAAATGAGAAGGATGAGTGGTAGTGGGAATTGAGTGAATCGCAGTGACGCCATTTTGTGACTCAATTCTGAATCTAGCTCAGTTACTGTTCTACTCAATTATGGGTCTAGTACAATTTCTGTCTTGTTAGAAAACTTTATTCACCTGTGGGAATTGCAAGAAAATCTTAATGCATTGTTTGAACCTATCCCTGTGTGGTTGCTTAGAAACCCTTAACTCAGGACCTAGGTTAAGCTGAGCAGAAACCCAGTCAGACACAGAGATTGATGAAAGGAATTTTCTCATAATTATACATTTCAGGAAATCCACATTTCTTATCTGAAAACTGATCCTATACTGGTTAATCAGTTATTGTTTTCATATTCCTTTGATTTAATACAGACACTTAGGAGGGAATTGGAACCTCTTTTAATTTTTTCAAGGAATTTTACCTGTTTGTTCTCCCTTTCCTTAATTTGTAAAGTTCCTAATTTTTCCTCCAATCAAAAATCATTTTTAATGGTTAATTATTTTCTTGTAATTAATTGGTCTTATCTGATTATTTCTCAGGCACAAAAATCTCCTCCCTTGCCCCTATTTGGGGTCCAGTGTCAAAACTGAGGACTGGTCTCAGTTTGTTGAGCAATTAGCATGTATAGCTTGATAAATTATTATTAATTTTAATAATATTATTAATGCTTAGATTATGTGATGTCCAACTATGATAGATTTAGCTCTTCTCAGCAATACAGTGATCCATGGCAATTCCAATAGACTTTGGATGGAAAGCACTATCCATATTCAGAGATCAAATCATACTATTTTCATCTTTTTTTTCCTTCTGTTTTTTTTCCTTTCTCATAGTTTTCCCCTTTTGTTCTGATTTTTCTTTCCCAACATATGGAAATATATTATACATGATTGTACATCTGTAACCTTTATCAGACTGCTTGCTGTCTTGAAGAGAGGGAAAGCAAGAGGGAAAAGGAGAAAAAAAATTTGGAACTTGAAATCTTTCAAAAATGAATGTTGATGAGTGGATGCCTATAAGTTGGGGAATGGCTGAATAAGTTATGGTATAGAATATAAGAAATGATCAGCAAGATGATTTCAGAGAGGCCTTGAGAGACTTACATTAACTGATGCTAAATGAAGTGAGCAGAACCAGGAGATCATTATACATGGCAACAAGACTATATGATGATCAATTCTGAAGGACATGGCTCTTTTTAACGATGAGATGATTCAGGCCAATTCCAATGATATTGTGATGAAGAGAGCCATCTTGCACCCAGAGAGAGGGCTGTGAGGACTGAATGTGGATCAAAACATAGTATCCTTATCTTTTGTTTTTGTTTACTTGCTTTTGTTTTCTTTCTCATTTTGATCTGATTTTTCTTGTGCAGCATGATAATTGTGGAAACATGTACAGAAGAATTACACATGTTTAACATATATTGGGTTACTTGCTGTCTAGGGGAGGAGATAGAGAGAAGGGAGGGATAAAAAATTGGAATACAAAGTTTTGCAAGGGTGAATGTTGAAAACTATTTTTGCATATATCTTGAAAAGAAAAAGGCATTATTTTCAAAAAGGAAAAGAAAATATACATTGATGTTAAAGACAAAAAAAAGTTGAAAATCTTTGTTACATTTAATTGGAAAAATAATATTCTATTAAAATAAAATTATAAACACACACAAATAAATTTATATGTTTAAAGCTTGAACCTTTGATTCCTCAAACATTTCATCTTTCATCCACCATACCAATCCTAATTTCTATTACAGACAGTTCACAACTTCTACAAACAGGATATGCTCCCAAAAATAGTTTGCAAGTTTGAAATTTGGAGTGTATTTCTCTAAATAGATATAAATGGTAATTAAATATATATATATATAATCACACACATATATCTATGTATGTATATATATGAGCATTTAGTAAGCACATGCTATGCAAAGAAAAGATATTCAAAAGATTTTTATTTTTTATCATCACAACATAATCTTCAGCAAGTATGGGCTAATGATATCTCAGAACTCCTAGTTTGAACCTCAGCTCTCACATTTATTAGCCATATGTCTGCTGGCAAGTCCCATAATCTTTCTAGGTCTCAAGTTTCTTCATCTACAAAATGGGCATAACAACAGATGGCCTATCTCATAGGATTCATGTGAAGAAGCACTTTGTTAACTATAAAGGATTACATAAATGAGAGCTATTATTCTTTCATATGTTACTTAATTTAGGGAAAAGACATTGTAATAAATGAGAATTGACATTTTTAGGTCCTTGAAATGGAAGTTGGATCATTTAAAAAGAAGTAGGGAAACTAGACTAAGACATTTATTGAAGGACTTCAAATTGAGAGAGCCAATCACCTCTTTTACATTATCTTCACACATATTATAAAAGGCTAACAAATCCTCCACTTCATCTAAGTCAGTACTTTTTCTGTTTTTTATGTATACCATGTTCATTTCCTCAATTTGTGCCTTCATTATTTTTCTCCAACCTAAAACATCCTACTTTGCTTTTCTCTGCTTATTCTTATCTAAATTGTACCATATTCTACAAGGATTATCTCTTTTTGTGAACCATTCTATGATGACACCAGAAAATACTAAGCTACCTCCTTCTCTGAATTCCTATTTCAGATCCATTATAAAGGCAGAGGCAACTCATGGTAGAGTAGACTGAGTGCTGGGTCTAGAGTCAGGAAGATTTGATTTCAAATATGGCTTCAGATACATACTAATAATGTGAACCTGGGCAAGTCATTTAACTTCTGTTTGCCTCTGTTTCCTCATCTGTAAAATAGGGGTACTAGGGGCAGCTAGGTGGCGCAGTGGATAGAGCACCAGCCCTGAAGTCAGCAGGACCTGGGTTCAAATTTGGTCTCAGACTCTTAACATTCCCTAGCTGTGTGACTCTGGGCAAGTCACTTAACCTCAATTGCCTCAGCAAAAAGCAAAAATAAATAAATAAATAAATAAATAAAATAGGGGTAACTAATAACACTTATCTCACAGGATTTTTTTATTTTTTATTTATTCATTTATTTTTATTTTTTTCAATTTAACTTTTTAAATTTTTTATTATTAATACTTTTTATTTGCAAAACACATGTATGGGTAATTACTAAACATTAACCCTTACAAAGCTTTCTGTTACAAATTTTCCCCCCTACTCCCCACCCCTCCCCTAGATAGCAGGATATCCACTATTTGATAATTATGTTAGAATACTTAAGTCGAATATATGTATAGTTATTGCCACACATCATTTTTTCACAGGATTTTTTTTAGAGAATCAAATGAGATTTTTTTAAAAAATAATAATAGCTTTTTATTTTTCAAAATATATGCAAAGATAATTTTTGACATTCACCCTTTCAAAACTTTGTGTTCCAAATTTTTCTCCCTTGTTCTCCCCTAGACAGCAAGCAATCCAATGTAGGTTAAACATGTGCAAGTCCTCTAAACAAGGTCCTTTTAAACAAGGAAATTGCTAAAAATTGTTAGTCCTTTTAAACAAGGAAAAATCAGATCAAAAGAGAAAAGAAGAGAGAAAGAAAAAACCAAGCAATCATAATAAAAAGATACAGATACTATGCATTTATTCTTCAGTCTCCATAGTTCTCACTCTGTATGCAGATGGCTCTTTCCATCACAAGTCTGTTGGAATTGTTTTGAATCACCTTATTGTTGAAAAGAACCAAGTCAAATAATCTTGTTGCTATTTATGTGTTCTCTTGGTTCGACTTACTTCACTGAGCATCATCAGTTCATATTCATATAAGTCTCTCCAGGCCTCTCTGAAATCATCCTGCTGATCTTTTCTTATAGAATAATAGTATTCCATAACATTCATATACCATAACTTATTCAGCCATTCCCCCAACGATGGGGAAACTCAGTTTATAATTCCTTGCCACTGCAAAAAGGGCTGCTACAAACATTTTCGCACATCTGGGTCCTTTTCCCTTTTTATGGTCTCTTTGGGATACAGATACAACAGAAACTGCTGGATCAAAGGGTATACACAGTTTGATAGCCCTCTGGGTATATCATTCTCCAAAATGGTTGGATCAGTTCACAGTTCCACCAACAATGCATTAGTTTTACCATATCTCCTCCTAACATTTATTATTATCTTTTCCTGTCATTTTAGCCAATCTCAGAGGTGTGAAGTGGTACCTCAGAGTTGTCTTTATTTCCATTTCTCTAATAAGTAGTGATTTAGAGAATTTTTTTTTTCATGACTAGAAATGGTTTTAATTTCTTCATGTGAAAATTATCTGTTCATATCCTTTGACCATTTAATGAGATGATATTTGTAAAAGTACTTAGCATAGTGATACTATGCTATGCCACAATAAAGTAGGTACTATAAAAATGTTTATTCCCATTATGAGACAATTATCATTTAATATTGCTGATCAATTGAAAAATATACATCAGAACATAGAATATCATACAATCTTACTCTGAATTAATATTAAAGAATTACAAATTAAAAATATATATATAAAACTCACCTACTCCCAAAATTCTGCAATTTAGTTTTACAGCTTCTGCTGCAGCCTCCACACACATCTGTAGAATTAATTTAATTCTTTCTTCATAGGTTTTAGGATTGGATTGAGTGTTCTTCTTAACTACTTCACCCTAAAGGGGGGAATAAGACCAGTAAAAAGTGAAATATATTAACATTATTATATACTGAGGATAAAAAAAATGATTACTGATTCAAGATTGATAATCCAAAGATAAAGCATGAAATATTCTGAGAATAGTTCTACAGGTAACAACACTACAAAATGGGTAAGCCCAGTTAAAATTCCTTGTTAAGTCATATTAGTTTATCCAAAGTTTTACATACTCTCCTTCCTTTCTTATTTTTTCATTTAAATGACTTTTTTTAGTCTTCATCCTCCACTATTCTGTAGATTACACATTCCTAGATTTCTCTTTTTTTCTGTTTCACAGAAACAGTGCTGGGCAATAGGTATACAAAGACAAAAATTAAACAGTGCCTTCCCTAAAGGAGTTCATATTCTATCAGGAGAAACACACATATTAGTGTATACAAAATAAATGTAAGATAATTTGAGGGAGAGGCACCAGTACCTGGAGGAATCAGGAAAGGCTTTATGTAGAAAGTGGAGCTTAAGTTAAGGTCTGAAGGAAACTTAAAGAGCAAAGGTAAAGAGTTGAAAGATAATATATCATGTGAGAGAAAGAGCAAAGAAGCTAGTGAACTAAATCATATAGTGATATATTGTAAATACTGAAAGGATGGTTGAAGGAGGTTGTTAAGTGCCTTAAGTGAGTCCAATTGCTTTGGGTTTTTTTGTTTTAAACAGGAACAATTATGTGACTTTGACATCCAGAATTTATAAGAAACATCTACCAACTTGTTAAGAGCAATCAATATTCAGAATTGTAAAAGTGTCAAGTGCCATGCTCAGCACTGAGAATAACAATTAGAGAAAGACAGTCCATGATCAAGTCCACACCTGGAAGAAGACAACACATTAGATGGTTCAACTGCTGGGAAAAGGAAAAGTACTAAGTCCTAAAAGTTCTAAGAATGCTTGAAAAAGCCCAGGAGGCATCTTCAGGTTGTCAGTAGGCAAGATGATGATGGGCTTCCTAGAAAGGCAGGTGATAAAGCCGGGGAATATTAGCGTCCAGGATGATGGTAAGGTTCGTTTAGCAATCCATCTTATTTGAAGGAGAAGTTGAGATTCCCAAGTAATTCAGCAGTCAAGCAGTTTGGATTGGTTTTAAGTGATCCAGGGCAAGAGTTGAACAGTGAGAATTCAGTTGAACCTGATTCTTAGTATTAGTCCATGTGAACAATGTCTACAGTTGTTAATAGCATGCTTTTCTTTTTTGTTTGTATTGTTTTAAAGGAAATTTAAAATAGCACACAGAAAAACTGAGAAAGCATATGTAGAAAATGACCAAAGATAGCCATGAAATACAGCTTTAAGACAAGGAGGGGAGTGGTAAAGAGAAAATTATTTAAATGATTTAATGATTATATTGCAGGGTTAAATGGAGCAACCCTTTAAATTCAACATCTGCAAGTACTAATTGAGTCTTTTCACTTCTTCCTAGATTCTTCTCTGGCTAATTTTTGAGCTTCAGCATTGCCTTCAACTTTTAAAGGAAACATACTTCAACATTCATGTCCCAAGTCATCGAATTGATCTTTGCAGACAACTTCCTTATTTTGACTTTGTCTTCCAGCCATTTTCTTTCCAGTTATTAATTCATCCATTTCTACTTTTGGTGACAAGGTGGCTATCTGTATACGCAATAAGTTTCTCAAGGTTTGGGGCCTCTGCTTTCCCAATACCTCTTGACAGTCCTTCTCGCCCGCTGCTTTTGCAGGTGCACTTGGCACACATAGTGCTTTGATGGGATTGCAGGTATGGTCGCCCACACAGACTTCCAGTGCTTCTGGCTATAGTTCCACAAGTCCTCAGATTGTCTCCAAATCATCTCCATTTTCTCCAAGGTTTGGAGAACTCATCAGTCCAATTATTTTTACAAGAAACATTAGATACCTCTTGTTCCACTGTGAAACAGTGAAGACAAAATATACAGCAATGTCCTATAATGCCTGTTCCTTTTTCACATTTCATTGGGGTTCACAGATTTACAGATGAAAGGGACCCTAGTAATCCTCTAATTCCAAATCTGCTCATTTTACATATGAGAAAATGGACTCCTAAGAAATTAAGTGATTTGCCACACATAATAAATGTCAGAGCTGGGATGTGAATCCAGGTCCCCCTTTTTCTAATCCAGAAGACTCTTCGCTGCACCCCTGATGCACACATAGTCCATTCTCATAAAAATTTTACAAAGATGAAAAAATAGAGAAGTGAGGAAGTTGTTGCTGTTTTCTTCTCAGTTGTCTGTTTTGTTTAATAGCACATTCCATGATCTTTTCCATTTTTTGGGAAACTTTCCAGCATTAAGATATATCTAGAATCCAAAGTTGAGAACATTTAAATTTTGTCATTTCTAGGATTGATCTGTTCTCCAAATATTTTATCAGGTCCAGTAATCCTCCCCAAATTCATTTTTCAAAGTCCCTCTAATATATATATATCATATATATATGTACATATATATATGTAATTATAACTAAGTACTGAAGGTGACTTGCATTATGATTACTAATGAGTATAGATGACAACAGGGAGAAAAGAAGGAAAAAAGCATTTATTAAAATACTTACAATATGCAGGCACTATTTGTCCCAAGTTATAGAAAGGCTGACAGATGTATTCTATATAACACCAACTTATCTTTCCTGATTCATTTAATAAGGACTCTCAAAATGATCTTATCAAAATGGTTTTCATTCTAAACTTTCTGCAGGCATATTTTCCAATTAATCACCTTATGCTATTTTTGAAACACTACTTCTTTCAATTTTCCATATTCCTCCTCTTTAATATGTTGCAAATGAATTTGTACTCTAAATCAGGGATACCCTTGGGGGTTATATTTCTTAACTTTGGCAAGGACAACAAGTATTTCCTATATGAAGAGGTGTCTATGTTCTTTTTGCCTCCTTCATTGTGACAATTTTTGATTTGATTATTATTAAGAAATGGTGATAAAAGTCAACTTTTACTCTTGTCCCCTTCCTGTTTTTCCCAGAAGGGCCAATTTCTTTGAAAAGATCAGGTTGGAAGTATTAAAATTGGGCAGTGTCTTCTCATCTTTATAATTTCTTCAAATTTGGTATTAATTTTGATCAATGTTCTAACCAGATTTGACTATATAAAAACAAGTAATTCTGAAAAGCCTCCAAACATAGGCAACCAGTCATTAACTACACAATAAGATAAATAGTAAAATTTGTTTTTTATGATGTTGTTCCACACTTGTCACATTCATTTCCTTCTCACTTGATTTTTGAAGTATTCCTGGTTAATGGACATAAGCTTCTGGGGAGTTTATAACTTTTGGATTCTTTTATTTCTCAATCTGGATATTTTGGGACATCATTTTAATCACTTACCTTGCTAATTTACCTTGATATTATAGTCAGTCAACAATCAGGAAGATAAATGTTGACTTGGTTTACAAGATTTTAAATTGTTCATAGATTTCTTTTCTATTTCTTCATCCTCTTTAATCAATGCTGATGCATAAACTTCAATTATCTTCTTAATGGACTGTTAGCTTTTGAACACTTGAAGGTGAAATGACCAAATATGGGTTCCCTTTCATTTGAGATCTTTAAGGCTGAATGGCTACACATCAGAAACACCATAGAAATGATCCTCTTTCCAGCTACAGACTGGATTAAATGGTTAGTGAAGTCTCTTCCAACTCTAAAATTCTGTGATTCTGACTTCCACATAATGATGATTCTTATTTTCTCTAAGTGAAAGATGAAAAAAATTCTTCAAATTCTTTTATTTCCCTATGGAGAATCAATGAACTACCCTTTCACTTAGATGCAAGTTCTTCATGGCTTTTTGGTTGGTTTCATTCATAGGAAAAATGTCAAACAGAACGTAAGCTAACTTCTTGTTGGTTACTGAGCAAATATGATCATTTAATGAAGTTTAATGGTTATGGGTCATCTTAAAATGGCATGAACATCTACCCCCTCACACTGAAGAAAGAGGAAGAACTGTGGAATGTTTTATATTTTAATTTGTTCCAGGAGCCATTTTGTTGAGGGAAAAAAAATATTACCTAAGCAGACAACATTGTGGTGATGAAGCTCTACTTAGGCTGTCCCTGAGCCAGCAGATTCAGGATACTGTCAGGAATATACCTGGAAAATTTTCTAATTAATTTGAATCAGTCAGAACTTGTACTCTGTTGACATAATCTTTCAGAAGGCAGTTTGTCTTTAAATAATAATGAGACAGAGTAAAGCTTTTGTAGAGGACAACAGATTATCATAGTACAAGTGGAAGATATTTCTTAATCATCATTGACTTTAGATACAAAACTAGAAAACTGTATTTGAATCAGGCTTGAGAATAAAAGAGAGAAGAAGAATAGAAGCTCAGGGAAAAAGGCTTGGCATACAGTATCTATGGACATCAGAGACCAGGCACTTCTTTTACAAGTAGTAGAATTTGTAACTCATTTATTTGTCCTTTCACTCCAATTCTATAAATCTTAAATTTTCTGCCTCTTGTGATTTCAACCTGAGTTTGGATCTGAGAGGGGAAAAACAATCCAGTTAGTATCAAATTAATGATACAAAAAGTTATTTCAGATCTGTGTTTTTTCCATATGTTATTTTAATGAATATACAAATATTCTTAAACTGGTATTAAAGATTTCTGTTTTAGCCCAATTGCCTCAGGAAAAAATATTTCTGCTTTATGCTTGTCTATTAAGTATATTATAAGTTAATTTGAAATTTGATATTAATCTTTGTTTAGATAATATAATGACCTTAAGTCACAAAAAATTCTTAGAATAGGATTGAAGCTATGATTTCACTGACACAGAGAATTCCCAAGTAAGGAAATTATGACTACAATGTAGTAGTTGACTCGTTCTCTGCATCCTGTAATATAAAGAGCTACCTAGAGTACTGAGAGTTTAGGTGATTCACTGAGAATTAGAGAAACAATATATGTCACAGGTAGAATTTGAACCCAGATTTTTGTGCTTTTAAGGATGATTCTATATACACTACACCAAACTGACTCTTAAAATAAAAAACCACTTTATGTCCTTTATAAACCAAGTAAAAGATGACCATTTGTTCTCAATCTTTCTGCTAAGCTTTATAATTTATGTGAAAACATTACATACTAGTAAAAAGTATAGAGATATGTGGATACACAATCTCTAGAGAGTATAATTTTCAACCTTAACACCCAGTCACTGTTTACTAAAATTATAATTCTAAAATTAAATATGAATAAGAACTTGGACAAGAGTCACAAAAGTCAAGAAATCATAGATTGGTTGCAATATATTCCAATGGAGTACCCACAATGAGGAAATTGCAGAAATACTGAAGAATTAATTCTTGTCACTTTAAGGTTAAATTACCTTCATACTGACTATTGCAACTCGAAGGTTTGTTCCACCTAGATCAACAGCCAAGGCACTTTGGGTTTCAAGAATATGATCAATGTCTTTAGAGATGTTCTCCTTTACAGGGGGAAAGCAGAACTTCTTTTGTAGTGGTTCTTGGAGATCAATTGATTTGAGAAACTTCAAAATCCTCGGAACAGCATTCCCATCCCCATATATCTTTGAACTGCAACATCCAAACATAGTAAATGATACAAAATTTATTGTCACATTGTGTTTTTAGATATGCCATCCAAATCTCTAGGCTGAATACCTACATATAGCAGAGCTCAATTTTTGAATAGAAAGTCTGGATTCAGTTTATTACTTGGGAGAAAATAAATACAGAACTGGTCACATATAAAAGAATAAATAAAAAATTAATCTTTACACACTTGAGAAGGGAACTAATTGGAGTAGTTGGGGGAAAACCTGACAAAGTAGTAAAAATTCTAAATCTTAGAATATTTTTAAAATGAGATTTCCTTACTACCTTTCAGTACTCACACACAGGCCAAGATGTGGTGCTACATTTTAAAGGCTTTGGGGTCACAAGGCTCCAGTCTTAGTTTTGCCAACTTATTCTACTATATGATCACAGGCAAGTTTTTGAAGTCAGTGGTATTGAACTCAAATGGAAATGGATCCCGGTGGGCAACATATTGAATCCAAAAAATTCCCCCAAAACAAATAAACACTGTGTTGAAGTACATTTTTATTTTGTCAAACATTTCTCAACTATATTTTTATCTGACTTGGCAGCTTTCCAGAACTGTGTAGTCTACTTGACACTTAATCTATTTCAGGCTCAGTTCTCTGAGGGATAATGTACTAACTAATTTGTAAGGCATTTTACAAGGATCAAATAAAGTAATCACTAGGAAACTCTTTGGAAACCTTAAAAGCAAAGAGCTAATAAGCTATTTTTAAGCACTTCTCAGGACCTCAGGCAACTCTCTAATATTAGGAATTACAGAACAGCTGCCATTCTACCAGAGTAGAAGGAGTGTCTTCTTTGGGAGTTCTCCAGATTAATGAAATAATAGGTCTAGACCCTCCCTACTGAGCAAATTAAATACCATTTTATTTTTTTTTTAAAAAAAGCAAAGCAAAACAAAACAAAACCCAAACTTCAGGCATATAAAGGTAAACTTTGGCCTGACCCCTATTTAATTAGTCAAATGGAACTGATTTTTATTAATGTCAATTGGTTTTAATTTGAAATTTGACTGAATTTAATCAAATTAATTGAATTTAGTTAAACTAATATATATTAGTCAAATTAAATTTCAAGTATTTTTTATAGAATTAGAATTATGAACAATTCTCCCCTATCCTCAGATGATAAACAATCTGAGACTTATTAAAAAAAGGTTTTTCTTTTGGTTCATATACTTCAATATTTTATTTTCTCAATAGTTTTTTTTATTTTTCCAATTACATGTAAAGATAGTTTTCAATATTCATTTTGATCTCCCAAGACAGCAAGTAATCTGATACAGCTTATACATGTACAATTATTTTATACCATATTTCCATGTTACAGACCAGTATTTTAATAGAAGAGACACATTAAACTTGAATTTCAGCAAGGTATTTGGAAAAAAAATCTCTTTAAAGGAAGACTTATGATTGATACAGAAACATGAAATATCTTAAAGGAAACCACCTTTCCCAACAAACACCCTATGAAAGATTTAAAAGGATACTAAACAGAACAATGATCAAAGAGAAACAGAGATCTTCTTAACATGAAGATGGATGGAAGCCTGTGGGTGCTTGAAGCAAGAGTGTACCTAGGGGAAGGTACCTGGTGTAAACTTTTGTAAAGAGAGTGTGAAACCAGCTGGATCTATCTACTAGCCTATTTAAAGCTTCAGGGAAGCTTTATTGGGCACTATGCAAAGAGACAAGGGCCATGTGCACACATCTTAAAGCTCTCAAAGATCAACTGCAAGAGATAAAGTGTGTATAGTAGCCATTCAGCTCATACCAGGAGGGGCTCAAGAAAGCCTAAAACCCATTTATGGTACCTCAGGGCTACACCTGAGGATGGTAACAACTACTGGCTGGGAAGTTTACAATAAGGAGATGAGTTAAAAATGAGATCAGCATCCACATTGGATCATGTAGAGACAAGGATGCCAGAGACTGCAGCACAGAGTGGAGAATATTTCCAGCCATTCACTAAGAACAGAAGTAGCATGCAAACTAGAAAGAGGGAAATACCAAACAAAGCTGACCATGCTTTCCAAGAAGTTATCAGAAGTAATGGTTCCTAGCCTTAGAACAAAGCTCCAATCCAGACACAAGCCAACAGATGAAACCTGAAGAATAAATGAGGATTAAGAGAAACCCATAAGATAAATCTGGAAAAGAAAGTAACTCTATAAAGGGAGAAATGGCTTAATCACAAAGATTATAGGAGTATCTGGAAGAAAAATAAAGAGATATAAAAAGAAATGTAAGTTCCTGAGGAAAGAACTTGATTAGAACAGAAAGGAGAGGGGGGCAACTTTATCCAAGGGGTGGACATCTGAAATATAAAACAAAGTAAACAGGACACAATTATTCCATGAGACAATAAGAAATATTAAAGTCAAAAGATTTAAGAAGTTAGAAAAACATGTTATCTGATATCAAAAGCACAGGAAATAGGTTGAAAAGAAATAATTTTTAAATTTTCACATATCAAACCAAACCAAAAAATCTCCATATCATATTTTAAGGAATATTAAAAGAAAACTATTCAGATGTATTAAAACCAGGAGGCAAAAGGAAAACAGAATTCAACATTCACTTTCTGAAAGAAAATGTGAATTGAAAACACAGAATGACAGGACAAAACCCCAATATTTCTAAATCAAAGAAAAAAAAATCCCAAACAGGAGTTCAAGTACTGAGGGACCATAAGTTCCTAAGATCATACAAGATTACACTACAACTAGTTACTAAGGGAAATAATGGAAAATAATACATCAAATGGCAAAATAAAAACTTAGAACCAAGAACAATTTATCCTGCAAAAATGAATACAGCTCTACAGGGAGGTAAAATGATCTTTTTTATGGATTAAAAGATTTTAGAATTTTCCTGATGAGAAGACTTAACCTGGGAAGAAATTTTGAAATGCAAACATAGGAATCAAGGGAAACCTATCAAGGTAAATATATTTGAGCACCTGAAATAAAAATAAGCCAGAATGAAGTACCTATATTTTCTCAGGAGAGAAGAAATAAGAATTCCTTCAGAATCCCATTGTCTTCAAAGGTCACAGAATGCATAAAGAAAAATAAATGAAGACCCTGAGAGTAGTTTTGTCAGTTTTAGGAAAGAAAAGAAAAGAGAAGAAAAAAGAAATACATTGGAGAGGAAATTAAGAAGGCAAAAATTCTTAAAATTTTTTCATTACTGGGATGTGCCAGAATCATATGCAAACATTGAGAAGTGAAAGCAATAGGTATCTCATGAATTTTATTCTTATCTGAATATAGTAAACGAAGATTGTACACACACACACACACACACACATGCCAAGTCTGGCATAAGAAATACACTAAATTCAACAGGATAAGTTAGTCTGAGGAAAGGAAAATTTAAGAGAAAAAATAAGATCTGGGAAAGATATATTCATAAGCAAAAAAAAACACCTTTAGAGCTGGAAGGCCAATAATAAAAATTAATAGAGATGAAAATGTAGTGAGAATGGGTAATTGGCAATTATGCATTAAATGACACTGATTGATGAAGAGGTGCAGCAGAGGAATGGGGCCACTTCTACTTTAATTTATATTCATCAGGGTTTTTTAAATCTTTGTAAAGAGGATATTAAGGTGCAAAGAGAAGAAAAATCATAATACATGATAAAATAATGAGCAATTTACTATTAAAAATCAGTTAATGTGAATGAGATGAACTTGCATATAAAATGAAAGAATAATAGTTTGCATTAAAAATTAGTATCGAACAATATAATGTTTACTAAAAATATTTGAAATATAAAGATTCACACAGTTAAAATGAGGAATTGGAATGGAATGCCCTATATCTCAAGTGACTTTTTTTTTTTTAAAGCAAAGAAGTAGCAAATGAATTTAGACAAGAGTAGAAACAAATGTGATTATAAGAGGTAACAGGAAAAGTTCATTGTGTTCAAAGACACTTTAGATCATGAAACAATACTTATACTTAATATATAGGCAATAAATAGCATCGCATCTAAGTGCTTAAAACAAAAGAATCAAATTACAACCAGAAATTAATAGCAAAACTATAATAGTTGGTGGCTTCACCATATCCTTTACAGAATCAGAGAAACATAATCAAAAACAAAAAACAAAAC